>OX452985.1:10180077-10744941 GCA_949699065.1 Metalampra italica
TAGAAAATCGTTAATAAAATTTGTAGTTACATCACATCACATGGTACTAACCGCAAAGTTAAGTTTGTTGGCACAAGAAAAAAAAAGATTTTTTTTACAGTGTAACTACAAATTTACAGTTTTTGGGTTTTTTCCTTTACTGGGGTTCATAAAACCTTGCTTCTTGCCAAATTTCAAGATTCTAGGTCAACCGGAAGTACCCCTTAGGTTTTGATTTTTTGATTACCAAGATACTCAAAAATGCGGTATAAACGGCCATATCTTTTGACTGCGATGACTTAGAAGTCTGATTTTTTTACTGCTCCAAGGGACTGTAGACCTGAGTATTTGATATCAATTTCAACTTGATACCTCCACGCGTCCCTAAGACAAAGGGTATTGACAGACGGACAGACTGACAACGGAGTGATCCTATAAGCGTTCCATTTACCCTCTTTTGAGGTACGGAACCCTAAAAATCTATTCCAAACTCCGCGGGAGACTGGAGCATCGGCTGGGTCATCAAATGTCAAATATGGCGACAAGGCAAAAGTATTTGGTGCAAGGCAATAAAATTCATAAGTTTTTCGGAGCTTATGAAGGTACGGTTTAATTAACAGGATTTTCAGTGAAGGAAAACAACGTGAGGAAACTGCATATACGCCAGATTAGAATATTTTTTTAAAAAGTCCACCAAAGTGATTGAACACAAGATTTAGTTATAGCTAGGGAATTGTAAATATTTTTTTTAATCTGTTTATTTCTTTTTTTAGGGGGTTTTTACAATTAATAATGACAGTCCCATCATAGCCTGAGTATACAATAAACTTAACCTAAGGTACACTTCTATCAGGGAATTGTAAATATTAGAAAAAGTTTATACTTTTTTTTTTTTAATATTTTGTCTCAATTTTGTTGTTTTAATTTTAAAGTAGTTAACTACCGAAATGCATCATTTCTGCTATAATTGATCAGGTAGTGTTAACAACAGATGCTCGACTTCAAGTGTAAAATAGTAAAATAATCAGACAACAAATCACATACTTATATACCTAGCATTGTAGCCCATATCGTTGTGCCAAGTGCTATCCAACCTATTTAAAATGAAGAATACCATTAAATGGTATTCCAATTGCGGTCCATTAAGTGTTTGTCTCGCTCACACGTGGCCTGAACAATAGAGACGACGAAACAATACAGTCTCCAAGCGCAAAGAATCTGCAACAGGCAGCGCTAATTGAAATATTGCCAACTTGATAGAATTTTAAAATAGACACGACATTACAGGATTATTATTTATTTATTTACCTAATCCTCTAGTACACACACACAGACAAAAACAAACAATACAATATAG
Source organism: Metalampra italica (assembly GCA_949699065.1). Lineage (NCBI taxonomy): Eukaryota > Metazoa > Arthropoda > Insecta > Lepidoptera > Oecophoridae > Metalampra > Metalampra italica. The sequence goes on from OX452985.1 coordinate 10,181,414, forward strand.
AGACACTTAAGTACAAAACAAAGTATGAACTTATCTCTCTAAGAGATTTCTCCTCTATTCGGCGGGTCCCTATAATGCACGACATTGTTTTGCACATACCAGCAATGTACGACATCAGTAATGCACGGCACGAGAATGCGCGACACGTATTTTCAATTCCAATGACGCGCATTGTTATGTCGTGCATTCTCGGCCCGGACCAAGAGTGGGCACTCATGGATCATAGGCTCCAGAGACAACATCGACATGCTGGTCTACGGAATGGAAGATAGGTAGACCCACCTCTCTGCGAGTGACTTACTCTTTGAACGAAAATAGATTATAATATCCAATGAAGTCGTGTCTTGAAGCTTGCGAATGCATTCTTCATTGTGATTTCCATATCCAATAAAACAACGTTTCGAACTAAATTTCTAAGGACTCTTTAAATGACCTCAAGTTCAGTAACAGGTCATTCATACAATACCGGTCTAACAGTACCACGGAATTTCAAAAATATACTAATCTTCAATCAAAGGCCGACCCTCTCAACCGGCGTACGGGCTATATAGTCCACCACGCTCCCAGTGCGGGTTGGTGGACTTCGAATGCGCTAAGAACTCCTTCTTCGGCGTATGCATATTTTGTCACGATATTTTCCTACACCGTTCGAGAGCAGCGCAAATATATACCTATTTCGAAAACCCATTCACACACGTCAGTGGTAACGCTTTGACCTTGAGCTGACCTAGCCTATTAGGGAGTTTCAATACTATGAGAGACGAGTGTATACTGGTTTTGTTTCCGCCGACGTGCGGTCGACCGTACATGCATGACACGACCGGGGATCGAAGGCGGACCTCTCGTCTTCGCTACTGCGCCACCGACGCTCTGCATAAAGTGAATAAAAATCGTTTACACGGAAAGGTATTAAGGGATCCTATGAGCTTTCCTTTAAAGACCGGAACCTCGCACAAACCCGTAACAATAAATTGTACAAGTCTGTGTTTGCGCGTTGCTACACGATACAGGTGGTCGCAGCGGAAATCTTGAATCACAGCGGCGCTCAACCGCCGGCCCGCAAGACCGCCTGGGAACAGGTAGGTAGGTACCCTATTTCCTATACGTTTGATAGGACTCATAAATAACGTTTTGTATGTAATATGTGCCCAGGGTGAAAACTTTTTTTAATTCGATTACATGGGTTGTTTTATTCCCGACGGATCATATGATCAGTCCGTGGTTGCATGTGATCACGCAAAAAGTTCCCAGCGGATCACGTTATCGTATAAGTAATTATATTATGTACCTAATACGCCCTGTAGAACCACATCCGTTAGTCCGCCAAAGAGCAGAATTTTTATTCTAAGGCGTGTTATTGGTTGCTGAATATCTCAAAATTTCTAGTTCTACAAATAGTACCTACTTTTACAACGAGATGCACCTATTGGTTTTATTTTAATAATTTCTATTTCCTTTAATCTATTTAAAACTTTCTATTAAACATTACTATGGATCTCTGCTATCATAATCAGTGGTAATTATTTGTCTATAAAGAAGCCATTGTATTTAATTTATTCATGGGTCCTTACTGTTGCGCCAAATTTTAGGCATGGTGGCAATTGAAATGAAAACTACAAAATACACGGATCTATTTAGGTTTCCGCCAATTTCCCGCACAATGTACACATCCACAGAGACTTACATATTGTTTAAAAATGATAAAACTCTCAAGTCGCAATAAATAATATTATATACAAAGAAGAACGGGTGTACCAGCCGATAAATAGAACAGTTGTAAAGTAATAAATAGAGTCGCATTTGAATTTTATGTTGTTTTTGACACCCTCGTAAAGTAAATGCGGGCCGGGAAATTTCAGGTTGAGTTACTCTGCAGGGAAAGCTTATAACCGGGATCTCCATCCCCAGCGAGGCGGCAGTATGGTGGGAGCCTCGCGCCAGAGAGCCCGTTCTCTCCGCAAATAAATACTCCCACTACAAGTTACGAAGCAAGTGAGAAAATTAATTATATGGAGCAGTGACCGAACTCTTTCATATCAAATTATTTGGTACTTGGTTTTTAAGGTACGTTTACGAAAAGTTAAGATAAAGATCCTGTTTAGGTAAAAGGTCATAAAAGATTGAAAAAATGCTTCACTAATAAGTTCGAAATTGAATATCTTGTGTTTTTTATTTTTTATTCGAAAGTTTTCGGAACCATGGTTGCCTAAAAAGAAAAATTATTCTGCTTTCGAAATTGGTTTAAGGCAAAACCAACTTTCTGGTAATCGTTATTGGGGTAATTTAGTTGGTTTTGCACTATATATATTTGCAAAATACAATGCTTATATTATTATATTCTTTAATGCACAAATAAATTTACATGGAAAAACAAACAAGAAATATGTGAGCAAAGGAGGACTTATCTCTACAAGAGATCTCTTCCGGTCAACCCTCACTGTTAGAGAGAATATTATCGAATTAGGAAAGCGGATGAATTCGTCCGGAAGTTCCGGTCAACGGAAAACCACATAACAGTCCATAAATCGTTCGCGACTTACCCGCTGCTCCAAACTTCGGGAAAGTGCGTTAGAAATTAAATACGCAATTACTTCAGGATAGGAGAATATGCTTTAGAGATATCAAATAACTTAGTAACTAACTTTTAACGAATATTAGAGAACAGGATCTAATAATTATTATGTAGGGGATAACTTATTATAAGTAGGTAGGTATAGGTATAAATAATTTAAGTTTATGTGGAGACTGGAGCTAAGTAAGTATACCTATACCTATGGATTTAGGCATCATACTTTTTTTTTTGTTGTTTGATATGTTTGTTTACACTTTAAATGTATCTTAATAATAATGATTATATACGTATATGTAGAGCGTCAGTGACGTCGGGGATAAGACGCCGCCTATCATATCGAAAGGTGTGAAGTTCGAGCCCTCGCTGGGCCATGTACCAATGGGTTTTTTTTCTCGAAACTTAAGTACATTTTACTGACTGTTCTCAAACGGTGAAGGAAAAACATCGTGAGGAAACCTGCATACGCCGAAGAAGAAATTCTTAGGCGCATGTGAAGTCCACCAACCCGCACTGGGCTAGCGTGGTGGACTATAGCCCGAACACCCTCGCTGAGAGGGTGGGCCTGAGCCCCAGCAGTGGGGACATGTTGATAGGCTGAACAGTCAAGCGTGATCAAGCTATCCACTTTTGTAAGCTTAGATGATAATTAAATATATATTTTAGAGGCCAATCTCTTTCAATCCCGATCGTCATAGACGTCATTTGACTGGCCTGTTGGCGTAGTGGTAGTGACCCTGCCTACTGCGCCAATAGGCCGTGGCTTCGATTCCCACCCGGGACCAACATTTGTGTGATGAGCATAACAGTTGGTTTTAGGATTCTGGGTGTTTGTATGTATTTAAGTATTCATTTAAAAGTATTTAAGTATGTTTATCAGTTGTTGAGTACCCATTTGCAAGTTCGGCTTAGTTGGGACTAAACAGCCGTGTGTGGATTTGTCCAAAACATTATAGAACTCAATACGAATATCGTTGTAAGAGATCACAAGAAATATTTTGTGTAAACCTGGTTATTAGTAGCTTGTAATAACAAAATATTAATTGTACAGAAACAATAGCTCCATACAGTTTATTATTGTTTATATTTGTATGTACATATGTTAGGTTGCGGCTAATGGCTGCGGTTTTGTTCGCTCAACATATACAAGAGTATTGAAGTACCTAACTCTTAGAGTATTACCCAGTGCAATCTCTCAACACCTGTGTTCTTGTAAAGAACGTCGAATATTGATAGCTAGCTGGTGCTCGCGACTTCGTCTGCGTGAAGTTCGGTATACATATAGGTACAGATAAATAGACAGAAAGACAAAAAAATTAAATAATGCGAAATGTGTGTGTGTGAAACGCGCACAGCCCAAACCGCTGAGCCTAGGAATGTGAAATTTTATATTTAATCTTTTAGTTTTAAAATAATAATGATGTGTTTCGCGAATTTGGAAAATTCCACCCCTAAGTATGTAAAATAAGGGAAGAAACGCGCACAGCCTAAACCGCTGAGCCTAGAGACTTGAAATTTTGCAGAAAGGTTCCTCTGTGATGTCTACTACGAAATGTGTTTTTACCGCGGGAAAACTTGCGGGAAAACCTTTTTTACGCGGGCGAAGCCGCGGGCAAAAGCTAGTAATGCTATAGTGTGTTCTGTTACTCTTTTTTTTTCGGCCACAACCATTTTTTGATAAATTTATACATACATACAAATTTATACATACAGACACACGGTTTCTTCTGCTTCATAATAGGTATAATATTGTCAAAAGAAATGACGTACGGCGTCGAAACGCGGACAATGGTCCCAAAATTCAAAGGCTTAAGATATTATTTTGTGCATTTTGTCCAAATTTCATTAATTATTCTGCGCTCATTTTATTTTTTCATTTATTTTATTAATTGCGTCCATGTCTGTTTTATTTGTTTCATTAATTTTTTAATTTAAATGTATAATTAATTTAATTTTAAGTTTAGTTTTAGTTTTATAAAATTAACATTAAATTAATTTAATTTCGTAATTGGCATCCTGAATCTGTATTACTTAAATATTTTAAGTATAATAATGTATTTATGCTGTGAAATTAAATAAATATAAATAATAATAATTAATTCTCTGGCGTGGCAGATTGTTTTTGACTCTCGAAAAACTCCGAGCTCTTTTCTATCCATAGCTCGTTGAAAAACTTTGAATTTTGGGACCAGTGTCCGCGTTTCGACGCCGTACGTCATTTCTATGACCATACTATACCTATTATGAAGCAGAAAAAACCGCGTGTCTGTATGTCTGTATCGGAGAACCGATGAGGTAGGTAGACGAGTTCTCGAATGGAGACCACGCATGGGCAAGTGTAGTGTGGGACGCCCCCGGCAAGATGGAGTGACGATCTGCGTAACGGCGGCTGAGAACCAAAGATCGCGGCGGGTTCAGTGGCGCGCCTTGGGGGAGGCCTATGTCCAGCAGTGGCCCAGTGCAGGCTGATGATGAAATATTGGGGGTAAAATTGCAGGCAACAGCTAAGTCATTTTAATTATTTAATTAAAATTTTAGTCATTTAATTAGAATTATTTTGTTTTCAGATGTGCTCAACAGTTTTTAGTACCTACAGCTTTTTGAAACATTTACGAACTGAATGCTTCGACTTTTAAGTTACCACTAATAAGGCGGTGTTTAAAATGACGTCATATGTGATGGACCACGAGCCATCGCTGATGGTGAACGCCACCACGGCGACTGACCTGGAGAACTTCCCTCTGCTCATGCCGAGGTGGGGCTACGTGGCGTCGGCCTTCATCCTCTTCCTCATCGGCTTCTTCGGGTTTTTCCTCAACCTGCTCGTCATAATGCTCATGTTCAAGGATCGACAGGTGAGCCCATCGATATTCTTCTTTTTCATCAGCTGTTAATTGTCCTAGCACCAGCATCTGTGGCGTAGTGTGGAAAATGTGGCCGGTCTCGCCGAGAGGGTTCTTCTCGAAACCAGGTACTTGTACTGGCTGCTCTCTGAGGAAACCTGCATACGCCGAAGAAGGAATTCTTAGGCGCATGTGAATTACACCAACCCGTATTGGACTAGCGTGGTGGACTGTAGCCCGAACGCCCTCGTTGCGAGGGTAGACCGTGGCCAGCGAACTGAGCCTAACAGGGGGACAAATTATGTATTATTGTTTCGATTCTTCGGATGGTTTACCTTAGTCTCTTGTTCTCCTTTTTTTATTAGTATTAATAAAGGGTGGCATGAATTTTAGAACTGTCAAAATATTAGTTTAGTCCTGTTCTCAGAGGAATTACAAGCAGTCCTGTTAAGAGGGAATTTAGCCGCCGAACCTTTTTAACGTCATAATTTAATAGAAACCCCGGAAAGACACCCGGTAGACTTTTTGTCTGACAGGACCAAACTAATTTCACACTAAGGGCTTCTTTCACCACTTCCTGATATTGTTACTGATAGTAATCTTAGTGATAAACTAATCTATCAGATAAATCTGTGTGATAGACTATATAAAATAAATAAGATATAGGCAATCAGATACCTGTGAAACCAAAAAAACTGGCTATCTGTCAGATAACCTGCAGATAGGGTATCTGGGACTTTATCAGCAAGCGGTGTAAGAGGCCCTTAGTCTTCTAAATCTGAGCTTCTAAAATTCATGCCATATTTTTCTTATTTTTAAGGTAAAAAGATCACAAAAGGCTACAATTTAGATAAAGCATGTACCATCCTTAGAATAAGGACTAACCGCTTTCAGTCCATATTCTAAAGTATCTCTTGATTGATTGCTTTGTTTTGTTTCCAGCTGTGGACTCCGCTGAACATAATCCTGTTCAACCTGGTCTGTGCCGACTTCTCCGTGTCTGTGCTGGGGAACCCGTTCACCCTGGTCTCCGCGCTGTTCCACCACTGGATCTTTGGCCACACCCTGTGTGTCCTCTACGGGTTCTTCATGGCCCTCCTAGGTGAGTCGACTGCGGCTGTCGAGGAAAAAACCCGGATGCGATGGCGTCCAATGGGAAAGGCCTATGTCCAGCAGTGGACGTGTAGGGATGATATGTATGTATGTCGACGGCGGCCCTATGGAGGTAGTATCACGTTTTATTGTGTCTATTTGGCGGCGACAATTAAATTGTGGAGAGTTAGGGCCTCTTACACCGCTTGCTGATAAAGTCCCAGATACCCTATCTACAGGTTAGCTGACAGATAGCCTGTTTTTTTGGTTTCACAGGTATCTGATTACCTATATCTTATATATTTTATATAGTCTATCACACAGATTTATCTGATAGATTAGTTTATCACTAAGATTACTATCTGTAACAATATCAGGAAGTGGTGAAAGAAGCCCTGAGTCTCGTACACGCCGCGACATAGGTGTTGTACAACACCTATGTCGCGGCCCTATGACATGGCCCGGCCGGGGATCGAAATCGGTCCTGTAGACGCGACGATGGGCCTTTCCCACCACGCCACCGACGCTTGTAAACGGAAATAATAATTTCGACAATAAACGGAATGTTACCATCATCATCATCATCAGCCTGCACTAGTCCACTGCTGGACATAGGCCTCCCCCAAGGCGCGCCACTGAGTCCGATCTTCGACTCTCCGCATCCAGTCACTGCCAGCCGCCCTGCGCAGGTCGTCGCTCCAACTAGCCGGGGGGCGTCCCACACTACGCGTGGTCTCCACTCGAGAACTCGTCTACCCCAGCGGTTATCGGTTCTCCGACAGATGTGACCAGCCCACTGCCACTTCAACGTGCTAACCCTTTGAGCTATGTCAAAGGCTTTGGTTCTCTGGCGGATCACCTCGTTTCGGATCCTATCTCTCAGAGAAACCCCGAGCATAGCTCTTTCCATAGCCCGTTGAGCGACTTTGAGTTTTCGGACTAGTCCCACTGTCAGTGTCCACGTTTCGGCGCCGTAGAATGTGACCATACGAATCCTAAATAGGTATGTCAATCTCGCTACCCTCTTCAATTTTGCCCCATAATTCGAGTATACATATTAATGCCGCGAGCCCGAGGCGAGGCTGCCGTTCGCATTGTGTTTTTATTAACAAATTTTTGTTTTTATTACATTTCCCCCTGCTCGCAAATCGGAGACGATTTTGTTTTCGTATTAAACTATAATAATAATAATGTTTGGACAAATCCACACACGGCTGTTTAGTCCCAACTAAGCTGAAGCTTGTACATATGGGTACTCGACAACTGATAAACATACTTAAATACTTTTAAATAAATACATACAAACAAACAGAATCCGAAAACCAACAGTTATGCTCATCACACAAATGTTGGTCCCGGGTGGGAATCGAACCCACGACCTTTGGCACAGTAGGCAGGGTTACTACCACTACGCCAACAGGCCAGTCAAACTAAAAGGTAATAATAAAAATAAACTTTATTTACTCAAAATAATGATGTAGGTAGGTTCTTTAGGAGTCAGTGTTCTCCCATGTTTCTAAAGTAGGTAGGTAGGTAGGTATACTGGTACGCTTTTCGACAAAAATGGGAAAGGTAATGGGCTCCTTAGACGATCATGCGGCATGACATGCAATACGTGCTGTCACTCATGCATTACCATCTAGCTGTAGTGATTGACGTGCATGACATGCAAACTACGTGCTGGCCGTTGCTTCACTGTACTGATTGATAGCAAGCATGATGGTTCATCATGCAGCATGACATTCACGTAAACGTTGAATGTCATGCAAGCATGATCGTTTAGGAACGCTTTTACCACACCAAACACAGAACCGATATTTCTACGTACAGAACTCTCACTCCCTAACGAAAACTGTGTTTAGGTACGAAACTTACGTAACAAACGCGATCATGCGACGCGGCGCTCTCGTGTGTCGCAGGCATAACGTCGATCACGACGCTGACGGTGATCTCGTTCGAGCGGTACCTGCTGGTGACGCGGCCGCTGAGCTCGCGGCGGCTCAGCCGGCGCGGCGCCGCGCTCTCCGTGCTGCTCATCTGGGCGTACGCGCTGGCGCTGACCGCGCCGCCGCTCCTCGGCTGGGGCAACTACATCAACGAGGCGGCCAACATCAGGTCCACCCACCACCCAACATCACCCATATCGAGTATTACACTTATTTATTCAATGCAATGAATCAGAAATGAGGAGATCCGCAGGAGAACCATAGGTCACCGACATAGCTCAAAGAATTGCGAAGCTGAAGTGGAACTCGCTCGTAGAACTGACGGCCGTTGGGGCAGAAAGGTTCTCGAGTGGCGACCGCGTACCGGAAGACGCAGCGTAGGCCTCCCACAAGGTGGACCGACGATCTGGTGAAGGTCGCGGGACCCGGCTGGATGAGGTTAGCGCAGGACCGGTCGTCGTGGAGATCCTTGGGGGAGGCCTTTGTCCAGCAGTGGACGTCTACAGGCTGATATGATGATGATTTAATGAAAATAATGATAAAAGTGTTGTCTCGCTTGCAGCTGCTCGATCAACTGGCACGAGCAGTCGCTGAACTCGCTGACGTACATCCTGTTCCTGTTCGCGTTCGGGCAGATCGTGCCCACCGCCGTCATCACCTTCAGCTACGTCAACATCATCAGGACCATGAAGCAGGTACACACTCAACTACCGTACAACTGTCTGCCTCAACATTCAGCATTGAGAGACAGAGAGTCCTAGACGTAGGAGAAAGCGCCATGTAAAAGTGACGTTAGTAGGTATACGGTTAAATTAATTGAGTTGGTACAACTCTTCGGGTAGCTTTAGGTAGGTCGGCCTACGGGTCCAGCCAGTATAATAATGGGCTCAGGATGCTGCTGTGGCTGCCACGATACTGCAGTGCATCAGGGATGTTCGCTTGGATGCCCGCGTGGATGACTTCTACGCCAACATGCAAAAGAATCGCTTCCCTGGTGCGTCAGGTTCGTGACAGCCCAAACAGCTTCCTGAGCGTGCTGCGCGACGAGGTGGACAGCCCAATGCTCAGGCATTGGGACACTGCGCATCTTGTCGACAACAAACGAAATACCATCCTGTAATCAGTTTTAATTTACTAACATATAGTTTAAACATATAGTTATATAGTTTAACATATAGTTTGCAGTGGGCTGGGCACATCGCTCGTAGAACTGACGGCCGTTGGGACAGAAAGGTTCTCGAGTGGCGACCACGTATCAGAAGACGCAGTGTAGGCAGGCCTTCCACAAGGTGGACCGACGATCTGGTGAAGGTCGCGGGACCCGGCTGGATGAGGTTAGCGCAGGACCGGTCGTCGTGGAGATCCTTGGGGGAGGCCTTTGTCCAGCAGTGGACGTCTACAGGCTGATATGATGATGATGTCATTTATATAGTACTACTAACACATTATTGTGGATTCCATGTCTGAAATAAAGAATTAAATTAAATAAGAGCTCATTATCTCGATATTATTGCAAATATTATGAGACCACGCAACCAATATTGTCAAGGTCCACTGTCGTTGGATCCGCAACACTGCTCGGAAATAATGTGATGCGATAAAGGCCCTTGTTGTTGTGTTGGCAGAACTCTAAGCGACTGAACCGCGTGTGCCGCGCGGAGGGCCGCGCCACCGCCATGGTGTTCGTCATGATCGTCGCCTTCACCGTGGCCTGGACGCCCTACTCCATCTTCGCGCTCATGGAGCAGTTCGCCACTGACGGCATCGTAAGGAGCATTCGTTCATTCACTAACTGAGCACGCCGACACTACTCCGCACATTATGTATTTACGAGAACGGTGCACAGTGTGTGTTAAAATTCCGGCCCTTTGGTTTAGACCTCTACTATTTATTCTGCGGTTTAGTTTCGATTTCGATTCCCCTGGGGACAGACAACTTTGTTGATGTTAAACGTGATGTTGGCAGGTGTCGCCGGGTGCGGGAGTGATACCAGCGCTGGTCGCCAAGAGCTCCATATGCTATAACCCGCTCATCTACGTCGGCATGAACACCCAGGCAAGTTCTGTTCTTGGCTGGCAACACTTCGACTCCTTCAGGATATTTTGTGCCAAACACCTGTCCGTGTTTTGGCGGACTTCACATAGGTATCTACCTACGCCTTAGAATAGAAATTCTAATCTTTGGCATAGTATTTAAGCAGGATGTTTTCCAAAACGTCTCCAATTTCATAATAGTGTTTATTCAGTTCCTTTCGTACGTAGGTAGGTTTAATAAAAAAAGTACTTAAGTATCTAGATGTTACATGTATACCAACATCAGTCCATCCATACTGACAAATCAAGAGGTTATTGTGTAATCTGAAAGTAGCTAATAGCTCTCTTTCTCACTTTTCAGTTTCGAAAGTCAATCAAAGTGATCTTCGGCATTCACTCCACAACCAACAATTCGCAAGTGGGCACAATGAACAACACTAGGCCGGCGTCGCACGCGCACAAGATGACGTGCAGCAACGACGCCACCACCAACCTCAACGTGTCCGAGTGCAACACGCCGGCGCACGCAAGAAAGAGAGACAAAATCATTACCAACCACATCATTGACGTTAAGAAAAAAGACGCCTCTCCACCAAATACTAAGAATATCACACTGCATGCAGTAATGGAGAACGGAGCTGGAATCACCAATTGCAATGAAGACTGCACTCCTACCAGCGATTCGCCTGATGATAAATCTTCCGAACTAGCAATAAGGGATTCCGACACCACGGCATTCGCAAAGAAACGCAAGCATGACGCAAACGTGGATCATCATCAACCATCTAAGAACGTGTACGGTAATCTAGCCTACGAGGAGCACTCCACCGACGAGGCAGATCAGAGCGACAAAGGCAACGTTTATAAACGTCCGAAGATAATACACAGTTACTCTTTAGATCTGATCAAGTATTCCGCGAGTGACAGGAAAATTAAGACTCTGTCCGGAGAGTCGAGGCTGTTCGGATATTTTGAGCGGCTGCGAGAGCACCGCGAGGACTCGGTCGTGACCATTTGTGATCAGAGTTCTAATAAAAAGCAAGCGCGGTTCAGGAGCTACCTCTGCATGAGCGACAATGATATCGAAGACGGTATCCACATCGATGACATTGTTTAAGAAATCAATTATCCTGTACCTAAAACTTAAAGGTATCAATTACTTTGCCAATTACTTCTTCATACTTATTAGGTAGCTGATGTTCATCAATTCAATGGTGTTGCAGGTGTCTATGGGCGGCAGTGACCTCTTAATAACATCAGGAGGCCCGCCTGATGCTTGTTGCCCCCGTAGCAATAGAACAAAAAAACAATACGTTATCATTAACACAATGACTCGCCACCACAGAACTTAGATTAAACAGGCACGAGATATAAATGATAAATTCAATCGCGCGCAGTTGCGCGAAGCACGCGTGATTGCGTCGATGCTAAGACTGCACGACGACGCACTCTACGACTTTTTCTTTCACGCGCAGTCTATCACGCGTGATGCCTCTCTAATGCGTGGCACACACTGAGCGGCGGCGTTGCGAAAGCGTTGCGGTTTTTTTCTGTAATGTTTGAAATAGTATGAAGCCCTTTCCCGTTCTTCATACAAACCTTCGCCGCCCCGCAACGCTTTCGCAACGCCGCCGCCCAGTGTGAATCCCGCGCGATTGCGCGTCCGTGTGGAGGCAGCTAATTAATTTTAGAAACCAGAGACCCTTTAGAAGATGTATAATTATTATAGTATATGATAAAAAATAAACTTGGATCGAGCTAAGCCATGATAAAGGATCTGTGATAGACAATGGAGAGCGTGCCAAAGACAAATTTTAAAAATATTATATTTTTGCGAATGAGAAAAGAACTTACCTACTTGATTATTTATTGAAATTGTAAGTCTTACCTAGATAAGTTATTTTAAATAATCATACTTAATACCTATTAGGTACCTTAAGTATAGGTAATTCATATTTAGGTAAGGTCGGCCGCACGTCTCAGTGGAAACACACAGTATTGAAGTTAGGTCAGCTCAAGGTGTTTCCACTGACCTGCGGTCGACTGTACATTGCAATATGCAATGGATGATTGGACGATTTTATCAGATGACTCTTTTTGATCCTTTTGAATAACTTGGATGAAAAGGAACTTATTTTTCTGTAATAATTCTGTCAATCTCAAACATAAATGTGATTTTTAATACTGTTAGTATATTTTAGTAAGTTTTGCTTTGCTTCAATTGGACGAAAATACTTATTGTATACTTATTGTATGTATACAACATACCTTCTAATTTGCTGTAAATTCTCTACCCAAAGGTTGTCTGGAAGAAATCGCTCTTAGCGATAAGACCGCCTAGATGTACATTACTGTATCTGTTTTTGTTTTTTGTCTGTAATTTTTAAACGTGCAATAAAGTGTATTGAATTGAATTGAATTGTATATAGGTAGTAGGTAAGGATGCGCCCGCGCCCTCAGCCCATCTGACCAAGGTATTAACTTCTCTCTGCATCTGATACAACAAGAAGTAGTGTCATCTGTCATATTGACGCATTGGTGGGAAACTAACCTTTTTTTCCCGCCAACTCACTGGCGACATTTGCGACGCGTCGGTCGTAATTTTTTATGTTTATGTCGAAGGTTAAGGGCTTCTTACACCACTTCCTGATATTGTTACAGATAGTAATCTTAGTGATAAACTAATCTATTAGATAAATCTGTGTGATAGACTATATAAAATAAATAAGATATAGGCAATCAGATACCTGTGAAACCAAAAAAATAGGCTATCTGTCAGATAACCTGCAGATAGTGTGTCTGGGACTTTATCAGCAAGCGGTGTAAGAGGCACTAAATATAGTTATTTATGTGCTTAGTGTTTGTCTTTTTGAAGTGAGTCAATTTGACTTCAACTGATTAGGTATATTGAATTATGAGAAAATATTTGGTGGTTGGTGCTTTTTACGAGACCGACCAATTTTAATCTAACACACATAAAATATTAATCTTTGACATGTTTGGCGTCTCCCTGTAATAAAAAACTTTAACAAAAACTTTTACGTAGAATATAATTACGCAGACTATTAGTATTTCCTACTCGTTGTTTTTTCTATCAGTTGTTACACGAGATTTAGTTTACACGAACTTACGATAGATGGCGCTGTTCCCATTGTCTGTTATAACGCCATCTATCGCAATTACTAGGAACCGCGTGGTTTCATGCTTTATGGGGGTATAACTGTTCACAGCTAGGCAGCGCCACTAGCGCACTGTAAACAATTTGATGTACAAAATGTTTTTTTAGTACGTATATTTAGATGTTTTGCGGATTTTGTATTTTTTTCCTAATGAAAGAATGTAAGTACTTACATTATTTGTGTTAAATAATTTTGAAACAAATATTAGTCATTTTATTTAAGTTTTCCTTAGTAGTTTTTAATATTCACAATTAAAAAAACCGGCGGGTACAGAGTACGGCCTCCACAAAAGTAGATTATCCTATTACTCAATTAAAATCTCTGTTGAAAAAGATTTTCATATTTTATTTTGCTACAAAGAGCTCGTTTCCAAGGTCTTATACCAGTTTTAAAAATACAGTTAAAAGATCTAATGAATGAGTTAATACAGTACAACGTACACGCTAGGTTTTACTGACAGTTTTACCATGGTTTTCAAGGTTTTCTCTAACGAATGAATGATCGTCTAATGCGGTGACTGATGAAAATCCGCATACTTTGATTGCAACCATCAGTCATGACTGATGGAATTGACTGACGCATAAATGATCGTGTAAAGTAAGCCTTGAGGAACATTGAAACTGACGTTGACAGGTTGACAAATAAATGGTATGGCAACACTGACTGCGCAAAACATTCGAATTGTAGTCGCAGGGAGACGTACGCAGTATCTTTTCACAAATTTTATCAATACGTGTGATTTAACTAGTGTTTTGTGCTTCGTTAATAAATCCCAACGCATTTCGGTAATGAGTGACAACATGTATCTTGGAAAAACGCACACCAATTCTAACCGTAAGTTTATCATCAAATCAACATCATCATTGTAAAATGTAAACACGGCAACATGTTTACATTTTACAATAAAAACGATACTTTCTCCATCATTTATGAAAGAATAATCTGGACAAACAAAATTAGTAGATAGACCACGGCCATACAAACACATGGAAACTATCACAATTTTTTTTTTTCCGTGGAAACAATAGTTTTATATCCTACCTAACAAGGAAAAGAAAATTATGCAAAAGAATGAGCTTATTTCTTGAGATATTTCTTCCATTTTACCTGCGGTGGAGTTACACAGATCTCTAAAAAAATTTATAAATATTATAGGTAAGTATGTAAATAGGCCAGTCCACTTCCGTATTGATTTCGCGACGAAGCGTTTTGTGAAGAAGCCGGCCGGCGGATCGATGTCGTCCGTGGCGTAAGTACAGTCATGCTCAGGTCGATCTTGTGGCAATGATGTCAACCTTATTTTGATCGCATTAAGGCTATCACTTTGCAGAACAGCGGTCTTGTTTACCCCCTCGTGGCTACGTCACGTAATAGTTAGGTTGGCGATCTTTTATTTAAGACCAGGGGCACACCGGGTGCATACGCGTGGCGACCGATAAATATAGTACCTAGGTGGGCGGCTTCCACGCGCTGACCACGCAACGTAGGTACCTATTCCATCCTCCGCCTCAGTGTAAAATAGACAATAACACAATATTAGTAATATATATCATGGTAGGTAACACATACTTACACATCCTACTAAATGTTCAATTCAATAGGTACACTATAATGCACATTTAAAATTACAGACAAAAAAAGAGAAAACCAGATACAGTAATGTACATCTAGGCGGTCTTATCGCTAAGAGCGATTTCTTCCAGACAACCTTTGGGTAGAGGATTAAGAGCAAATTAGAAGGTAGGTTGTGCAGTTAGCATATTTTAAAAATCTACATACACTAAAATACATAGGTATACAAAAAAATAAAAATATATGTTATAAGCGCAAAAGTTTATAAGGATGTTTGTTTAAAGGTACTTTCACGCAAAAATTGCGGAACAGATTTTGATGTAACTTTACAGCAACATAGATCAATACAACTGTAATATAGATCAGAATAACACATAGGCTTCTAGGTAGGTACCTCGGGAAAAGCTGTTTCCGAGGGAAAAACTTTTCGACACGGGCCAGCAAAGCCGCGGGAAAGAGCTAGTCACACTTAAATATGATCAAACACACTTGTTTCAATTTACAATCGCGCGCTGCACGCATCCGGTGTGCTCCGGCCTTTATAGTCACCAGTTAATATTACATGGTTATTGATCAAACCTGAATATTTGGTACAAACAAATACACCCTATTATATCTATTGCTAAGTAGGGTGGACTGTAACCAATAAATTACTTACTTGTAAGAATGAACCTTCAAGTGATTACTTTCGGCAAAATATAGCCTATTTCTACCTACGATAAGCGGCTTTTGACAAAATGAGTTTCGATTGGAACCTATCACTTTATCGCATCGTATGTTATAGTACGGTCGACCGCACGTCAGTGGAAACAAACCCAGTATAAACTGGTCTCTCATAGAATTGAACCTCAGTAATAGGCTAGGCCAGCTCAAGGTCAAAGTGTTGACGTGCCAACTATTATAGATACCTAGGTAGGTGTGGGTATTGATTGATTCTAGCAATTAGCTACATAGGTACCTATTTGAACAAGTTAATCCTGACATATGGCGAAACGTGGTCGCTTACTATGGGCCTCATTTATGAAGGCTCAAGGTCACCCAGAGGCAATGGAGAGCTGTGCTCGGAGTTTCCCTGCGAGATCGAATCAGAAATGAGGAGATCCGCAGGAGAACCAAACCACGGTCACCGACATTGGCGGGGTTCACTTCGCTCGTAGAACCATAATATGTAAGTATTATGTAAAACAGACGGCAGCCCCTGATGGTGAAAGGTTCACGAGCGGCGACCGCGTATCGGAAGGCGCAGCGTAGGCAGGTTTAAGAAGGTGGACTTCCTCATTGATGGTTAAGCATAGCACTCTCAAGTATAATAATAATATAATAATAATAATAATAGCGGCCCTAACCACCGGTAGCTTGGGCCCTGCCCCGCTGCCGGCGGCACTCTAGGTTAGGTTTTTTATAATGTTTTTGTAATTAGTTTTTCATAAAAATATTATAAAAAATGTATACTTAAGAATATAAATAAATAAGTGAATAATAATAATAGTGTTTGGACAAATTTACACACGGCTGGTTCAGTCCCAACTAAGCCGAAGCTTGTACATGGGTACTTGACAACTGATAAACATACTTAAATACTTTTAAATAAATACTTAAATACATACAAACACCCAGAATCCGAAAACCAACAGTATGCTCATCACACAAATGTTGGTCCCGGGTGGGAATTGAACCCACGACCTTTGGCGCAGTAGGCAAGGTTTACTACCACTACGCCAACAGGCCAGTCAATGCCAACTATTGGTTTTTTCTGCAACTTATTAAGATGAAGTAAGGCGCAGTAAACACGACGTGGGTGGGCCTCGCAAGCACCCACCAGACCGTTCGACCGCGACTTGGGCTCGGTAAGTATCGTATTGTTGTCGCCAAACACGCATGGTGACATCATACCGAGCTGCTCCTTAGCGTTTGTAAACAGATTATGTACCTAGTTCAGTGTAAAGAAAGGGCCTAAAGGGAAGCCAAGCCACGACTGCGACTGCAAACTTCAACGCTCTGGCACAGATCATAATGGTTAAAAAATCTTGAGGTGGACTAAATAAAACACAAGAGGTTCGTTCCACGTCGTGAAAATAACAAAGACAATAGGTGATCTTTATCAAAATCGGAGCCATCAGCCGCGAACCCGTCTATTGAATTTCATCTTTTTCTTTTCTTCTAAAAACTAGGTATATAGGTACTTAATTAGATGAATCGTGTCTTAGTTTAATTATACTAGTGAGCGTAGGATTATGCGCTCACATGTCGCAGTCACATTAAGTTGTAGTGAAACTGTGACATATCAGTTTAAATTAGACAAGGCCGACTACCTACCTGAATATTTGCGCGTAATAATAGAGCAACAAACATGGCAGTTTTGTGACCTTCACATTTATACGCTTTGAAATCCTTCTTCGGCATACTATAAAGCTACCCAGGTTTCCTCACGATGTTTTTCATCACCAAAATGACTGTGTGTAAAACCGTACTTTAGTTCCGATGTGAGGCGAAAGTCACAGAAGAAGTAAGAGCGCGAAGTGCGCGAAGCAACAGGCTGCCACGATTTCACGAACCTTAGCAATATATTTTCATCCCATTTGGGTGCCATGCCAAATGGGATGAAAATATACCTCAACCCAAGGTTGCCTCAATTCCGTAGTCCGTACCTCATTCGAAGGCTGCCTCGTTCCGATACTGTGTCAGTCCATGCCTTAACCCGAGGCTGCCTTAAGTTCGTAAGCACCACACCTTTAACAACACCCCTTTCCCCCATTTGCAGTACTATGGCACATAATGCCTCAAGTCTCTGTGCCTCGACCGAGGCTGCCTCAAGTCCGAGCCACAACCCGATACTGCCTTAATACCGAACGCGCCTTCAGCAACACTTTTTACTCCATTTGCAGTGGCATGGCACATGCCGCAGTCGGCCGCCTCGCTGCAGGAGGAGGAGCTGATGCAGAAGAGCGACCGCGCGCTGCTGACCGCCACCGAGCCCCTGGAGCGGCTGCGGCTCAAGTGCCTGTCGCGCGGCGCGCTCGGCTTCTTGGCGCTGGCCAGGTCAGGACACCCCCGCGTGTGTGGCCAGCACATATCAGAATGAAATAAAGTTTTTTTGTCTAAAAAACTTAGGACTCAAAACAAAACAAGGGCCAGGCCCACACATTCGAGGTCACTTTGAGCCGTTAGATCTCCGTCAGCGAACGGTTTGGGTGAGATCTGAAGGTGGCTGTCTGGAGAACGGATGGAGGAGGTCCAGAGAGCGATACACTCCTAACTGATCAGACAAGCCGTTTTCTAATCAGGATAGTCAGAATCCTGCGTATGTTCCATGCATTTTGATGCCAATTTAGATCTTTTTATTCTGACTAGTCTATGGTGAAAACGGCTTGTCTGATCAGTTTCGGTGTGTACGGCTCTCTGGTCCTCCTCCATCCTGACTCCGGACAGCCACGGTCAGTCTCACCCAGGTCATGCCCAGGGGGAGAACCAAGGACTCAGGTCAGAGTGATCTGGAATGTAACAGGCTTGTGGTAATATTTGCAGGATCTTCCGGCGGATCGGGAACGACGACGGCAGCAAGCGCCTGGAGCGGGACCACTTCTTCAAGGCCATGAAGGAGACCGGGCTGGACGTCAGCGATGACGTAACATGCATTTATTTATTTATCACGTAACATGATCCAACAATGTCATGAAGCTTTCGTTTTTTTTTAAGTACCTAAATAAAGTTCTCGATCGATTATTTTACAATTTGTAAAACGGCCTTTTTGCCCGAAGTGATTTTTACAATAAATTATGGTGCAACCAGAAAAAAATGTCCATTGCCAGAGAGTTGTTAGTATCATAGAGCGCGCGTTAGCAAGTCTGAACTGTAAGCACGGGTCTGAACATTCTCGAAATGTTCGGGGCGACGCTACTAGTCACAACACGTCAGTAGCGCTGATTGTTGCAGTCGTAATCATGGTGAAATGTGCAGTGCCAAGCTGTAAACACGATTCACGGAAACAAACGATCTAGAAAAAATCTATATAGAAGCGTCCATAGAACACCTGCTTACACTTGGCACAATGGGCAATGAGCGATGCGCGCGCTCTATAGCTAGTATACTAACTCTATGGTCCATTGCTCATTTGTTACTTGTTGTATTGGCCCCCGTCCGTCCGCCCTCCCCGCCGCTGTGCAACACTAGCCAGGGTTGGTATTAGAGACTGTTCGTTTGTTTCAGGACATCGATGCGCTGTTCGACATTTTCGACATCGAGGATTCGGGGTCCATCTGCGTGGACGAGTTCATCAGACAGATCCGGGTATGTACCCAACCCACCCATGTACCCACTTATATAATATATTTTATTATTATTGCTAACTAGGGGCAACAAGCAGGCGGGCCTCCTGATGTTAAGAGGTCACCGCCGCCCACAGACACCTGCAACACCCGGGGGGTACTGCTGAGGCGCCGGCCAAGGTTGAAGACTCTCATCTTAAAGGACCCCATATCGTAGCGCTGTGGAAAAGCGTCCACATTTTGCACGTGCGCAAAAAAAAATGAAATGAAAGTTGTGATTTTTTTTTTTCAAAAACAAAGTTTAAACAAAGTGTTGCTATAAACTTGTACAGTTTGAGGGACAGAAAAGGTGTAGAAACGCAAATTTTACTTTTTTTGCACTGGCTCAGAGGTCGTCGGGTTCGATTCCCACTCAGGACCAACATTTGTATGATGAGCATATCTGTTGGTTTTCGGATTCTGGGTGTTAGCATGTATTTATTTAAGAAAGTATGTTTTAAATCAGTTGTTGAGTAGGTACCGATTTACAAGCTTCGGCTATGTTTGGGACTCAACAGCCGTGTGTAAATTTGTCCAAAACATTATTGGTGGCAGCCCCCGATGTCTGACGCGCGGCGGCAGATCGTGGAGCAGGTGTTCCACAAGCTGGACCGCTCGGGGGAGGGCGCGCTCTCTGTCCAGGACCTGCGCAGCGCCTACTGCGTCAACTCGCACCCCAAGTACGCACCACGCCTACGCCTCCTTCCTACTAATCCTACTAATATTATAAAGACGAAAGTTTGTAAGGATGTGAGGATGTTTGTTACTCTTTCACGCAAAAACTACCGAACAGATTTTCATGAAACTTTACAGTAATATAGATTATACCGACTTTGTCGCAGTAATTAGTAAGAGCTAGCCCCAGCACGGGCTGCGCGGTCCATTGGGGCTTCTCTGGACACACACTATCTGGAGATGCGGTACGTCTTGCTCGGCTCTCGTATTGTGTTACTAAGATTTTGTGTAAAATTGCTCATCTATTTTTTTAAGCAACAATAAATAAATAAAATAAACAATACATCAGAATAACACATATGCTGGATGGCTGTTATAATTCATAAAGATATTGTGTAAATTGGCCCATCCAAATTTAATGCGAATGAAACCATATGGCTACGGATTTCATGTGAACTTATATATTTATTAAATAGATTAGATCATATTATTGCCAACAGTTGGTGCTTACTGCAGGTTACTTTAATAGATGGTTGGTTGCTTTGTAGATACATGAACGGGGACGAGACGGCTGAGCTGGTGCTGGACCGGTTCCTGGCCAACTTCGAGACGGCCGAGGGCAAGGTCTACGGAAAGGTACTAGCGGTTACCTGAGTAGGTGATTTTTTAAACTTTCTAGCTTCACGGCTCTGGAAGCAAAGTCCTATGAAGTAATAAAATCAAGTTAGTGTTGCCAGCGAGCAAATATATCGAAAGTTTTTACCTGTCTAGTTTTCTTGTGGTTTTTATTTCGAAAGATATAGTTGCTCTCTGTTAAAAAAGCGCTACGACGAACCGATGGCATTTTTAACTCAAAACGAAACAAAGTTTCTATTTTCAATTTAACACTGTTTTGATTCATAAAAGTCAAAAGGTTTTAGGAACGCATAAACAGTTTCTCGAACCGCCTAAGGAGCCTCTGGAACCGCAAAAGGAGTTTCTGAAACCGCAAAGGGAGTTCTAATGTTGTATCTAAAACTTTTACAGAATGGTCCTGCTTAGACCCGGTACGGCATGGTTGGTTCCAGTTGGGGTATAGTTATGGTACCAGTACCAGGTATATTGTGACAAAATATACGTTGTATCGTTCTCTCGAAGAGTTCTCATCAGTTGTTGGGGTCGTGTAATGCAACGATACACAAAACAAACAGTATCTACTCAAGTTGGTCGACTTCCAGGACATTGGCCTCGGCATTTCAAATCAAATCAACAGCCTATGAACATGTCCCCAATGCTGGGCTCAGGCCTGCCCTCTCAATGAGTGCGGTCAGGCAATAGATTAGATTTATTTATTTCGCTCTTACATTATTAAATTCATTACACATGTCATTATTATTGTAAAAGGGATCGTCATAGTCCACCACGCTAGCCCATTGCGGGTTGGTGGACTTCACATGCGCCAAAGAATTTCTTCTTCGGCGTATACAGGTTTCCTCGCGATGTTTTCAGTAAATGTACTTAAGTTTCGAGCGAAACCTATTGGCATACCAATAGGTCATAGCCGGGGATGGAAGTTGGACCTATATGCGTCATCTTGGCAGAGCCACAGCCTCTGATTTGAAATTTGACTATGCAGAAGAAATGTACCAAATGTGTACACTTCTCGACATGATACGCCGCGTCTTCCCACGACGCCACTGGCGCTTCAAAACCCGGTGTTTATTTCCCTATACTTTGCTGTCGACTGATTAATTTTGTATAACTAATTATTGAGGGCATCCCATTGAGTTTCACAAGAGGCCGCACGAGTATTATAATGGCTACAGTGAGCTGAACATCTTTGGCAACTGGTTGAGTAGCAAGAAACCTTTTCTTTTTTGACAACTGGTTTTGATGCCGCATCGGCTGTTTGTTTTGCGTGTCGCGGCGTGCACTGTGCACTATAAATGTTGCTGTGCCCATAATGATGCGGCGTTGTGCGATCCGCAGGTGACTCTGGAGGAGTTCATGAACTACTACAGCGGGATCAGCGTGTCCATCGACAACGACTGCTTCTTCAACCTGATGATGCGTCAGTCGTACAAGCTGTAAGCGGGTGCAATGTCTCAGGCTGGTTACTCAAGGAGGGGCCCGGACGGGTCTCACGGAGAGGAGACACGCGTGCGTGCCTAGCGCGTCACATGTCTTCGTTCCGGGAGCCCGTCCGGGTCCCCCGTATAGCTGAGAAACCAGCCTTAAACGCGCGCTACCCACTCAAACGTCCGGTCCACAAAATAGTCGATCAACCGAAATAATCTGACAGGCGACTGTAGATCTTGACGTTGGGCGACTGTTCGTGTCGATTCGGATGGTGCACGCCTAATCTTAGTCTCTTTCGTCTGCTTTTTTTTATCTGTAAAAATAAGAAAGAGATGGCATGAATTTTAGAGCTGTCAAATTAGTTTAGTCATGTCAGACACAAGAAAATGTATCGTGATATCATCTTGGTACCGAGCAATAATCTCAACAAAAAAGGTGTTTACTTAGAAACCGATCAAAGTTGCCCCACTGTGTACTTTCCACTACGTGAAATTGGCGGAATTATTGTGCCTTAAACACAATACAAAAGGCCATTATTATTAAAAAAAAAGTATAGGGTTTCTATTGGAATTTAAAACATGGCGATTAAAATTCCCTCTGTCTGACAGAACTAAACTAATTTGACGTTCTAAAGCTCATGCCATATCGTTTTTTATTATTTTTTTTATTTTGCTACGGGGGCAACAAGCAGGCGGGCCTCCTGATGTTAAGAGGTCACTGCCGCCCACAGACACCTGCAACACCCGGGGGGTACTGGTACTTATTTTTATTATAGATAAAAATAGCACAATTTAGTCATAGCGTGCACATCCCAATCGACACGAACAGTCGCCCAACGTCAAGACCTGTAGTCGCCTGTCAGATTATTTCGGTTGAGCGACTATTTTGTTTTTCAGGTGTATAATAACGTTGATTTTGTTTAGTTTCAGGTGTTTATGCGTTATTCTTTTTTATTTTAGAACTATAGTAGTTTGTTTAACACTTTTTTGATTGGAACTGGACCGGAATATTCTTATAAGGCGGTGGTAGCTCAAGGGGTGGCCGACGTCAGTCTCGGGCGTTTGAGTGGATATTAATGGTCTATAGTCTTCTTGCATATAGTGTTATAATCGCGCACAGCGCTTGCTAAATTGTGCACTAAATGCTGTTTGCGCACTTTAACGTTTTCCATTCCAGTGGTGTTATGATGATTGAATCGAGTCTATCGATACTTTTGTGACCTCTATAAATAGTCGCAAAACGATAGCTACTAGCGCTTGTTTTAAAAAATATTGGCGAAGGCGGTTTGCTATTTCTTGTATTCATTCCAAATTCTGTGAGATATTTTCCTGTCCATCTTAAAAAACAATTCCAGAATTTCCATGATTTGCTTTGATTGTCATAAAATGTCAAATATGGCGGCAATGTTGCCAAAGCCCATGAAACTAGGCCGTAAAATTGTTTAAAAACCTGCATACAGTTGCTCTTGAAATTTTCGAGTAAAAAAAACATTTTAAAAATATATAAGGTAGCTTGTAGCTATTCGGTCAGTGTATATTCTGCTATGAAGCTTTCGTTAGGCTAAGAAAACTATAACTACCTCACTTATAATGTCGACAGTAAATTATTTTCGAATTAATTATACCAAATTGTTTGAAAAGGCATGTTTTTAATATTACACACAAACTGATTATATTCTAATAAACTAATGTTTTTGTGAGACAGCCATCCGAATTTAAAGATGTGTAATTTCCACAGATTTCTGAATTGTTTTTGTAATTTCCTTCTTTTCTTTGTTTGACTTCTTGAGCCACTACTACTTGGATTTAAAAGTAATGAAACACTTTCTCTTGACATATCATTTTGTAGGTAAGGTGTTAAAAGTTTTCGTAGTGTTCGTAACGAGAGTGTGGAGACGGCTCTGAAACGCACGCACTCATGCGCAGTGTCACCTTTATATTATCACACAGAGATAAGCGCGTCGCAACTTCGCAAGCTATGGCCCAAGTTCTACTTCCCCGGGATTATATCTGTGTGTCAGTTGTAGGTGAACACTGCGCATGTGCGCGTGCGTGTCAGATCCGTTGTTCTGAGTTTCCGCACTCTTCGTTCACTCTGTCATAACCGAATGTCCCTGTAACGGGTTCATATTACACTACAAAATATGTTATGTTACCGTCTGTATCCACACCTAGTTTATTTGAAAGAGATTGTTACATAAGTTACGTTTTTTATTAATTTTATTAAAAATTTTAATTAATGCTTTTTCTTAGTTTTATTTCCTTACATTTCAATCGAACTTTCATCTGTATGCCAGACAACCAGAAGCCAGACTCCAGATGCAACCCCGAACGGATCATATGATCCGTTAGGAATAACCCCCTGCTGCATATGAATCTTATCTCAAAAAATTAAATAGTGACGCCGAGCGCCGCCGGCTCAGGCCTGAAATATCCCATGGTGTGTTCCAGTCTCGCCTGAGGTTGGAAACTAGTGTTTTTTTTTTCTTCCGATACAATAACATGCTCCTTACATGAAACAGTCAATCCTCTTTAAATGATCAAAATTACTCATTTTTATGGACAACTCACGCTTGACCAAAAAATTTACTATGTCAAAATTGTTTGCACAAAAAAAACCTAATGGTTACTAAGTTTCCCTGTATCTCGTATGGCTTCGGACTTGCCCATACTGTCCCAGTTAACGTAAATAAAACACTGTATAATCCTCTTGAGCCTGAGGTTCTTTCTACCACAGAGGATTATAAGTTGTCCTGAAAGCTCAGACCCAGAAGCCATTTTGTTGGCTGATGACATTTATGTCAGTGTTCCCAAGGCTAAAAATAATACAATTGTGTGTTATTGTTAGATTTTAATTTAAAGGTCTTTAATATTCATATAGATATACTACACGCTTATACAAATACTGAACAAAACGATAAAATTTACAAAATTTAATGACAAAATCGCAGACAGGCAGAGAAATAAATTAATACGAATCTGGCATCGCGCACGCACCACGCACGGTGCCGGTAACAAATCTCAGCGACTAAAATTATATTTACAAAAATTGTATCTTAAAACAAACATTAAAATAAAACAGATTCTCGCCCTAAGAACAATTTGGAGATACCTATGACAATTATTTTATTTATTGGAAATATTAAAAATTAGAAAATGTATAAAATGACTGTAAATTTTTCGAAAATTTTAACTACCATGCAAACTCTTCATAGATTAGTTCAGAATGTGCACGTAACGTACACACATCAGTATCAATTCCTAATTCTAACATTCGTCGGTTACGATAGCATAGCAGACCGGTCAATGCCAACAATCGCTGATTTCCAAATGTAATCGTGTACTTTCCTAAATACTTTCTTATTTCCATACTAATAGTAAAGAGGTAAAAACTGGTGGACAATTTGCACACTTATCTTATACTAGCTTTTCCCCGCGGCTGCGCCCGCGTAGAAAAGTTTTTCCCGTATACATTGTGAAACAGCGCCCTCTATTTAGGCGTTTTGTTACTTAGGGGGTATTAGCGAACGCCCCGCGACTTTGCCGCGGTAAAAAGTAGCCTATATGTTATTCCAGGATATAAGCTATCACTGTACCAAGTTTCATCAAAATCTGTTCGGTAGTTTTTGCGTGAAAGAGTAACAAACATCCTCACAAACTTTCACCTTTATAATATTAGTGGGAAGGATATATGTTGCGAAGAACCAAATGACAGCGGGGTGTAAAATACACCTAACGCCATCTATTGACAAACTTTAAAACTAAGAAACTTGCATGATTAGAACGGGTTAAAAAATTTTGAATAACACAATAGTACCTATACTTTATAACGCGGATGAAGCCGCGGGGCATCGGCTAGTTTTTTGTTTATATTCTGTCACTACCATGTCACACCACAGATTAAGTACATCTACCGTACAGAAGCGTCATACCCGAACAATGCTTTAAAAACAAACAAAATGAGTTGTTTATTGAGGCGAAAGCGCTCCCATCCTATTTAGAGCATTTAAATAGATTTCTGTTCAGTATGTTCGGGCTTATTGTGTAGCCTGTAAGGGCGCGGGCGTTTCATATTACACTGTAGTCAAATACGGAAATGGGGGAAGTGAGAAAGTTATTAGGAAAGTAATAGATTACATTTGCATACCGATTATTTTGTTTTCGATTACCACTAGATCCTAAAGCGTATATGTTTTGCGAACATGTGTCGCATTTAGTGTTGTGAATTTTAGGCTTGTAGGCTCAAAGCCTTGAAAGCTCTTGGTCATAAGAGCTCTCAAAGTTCCAAGGCTACCTTATCACAACACTAGCCACATTCCGATATCACTCCCGAACAATGGAAGGTCATGTCCGAAGTGGACGTTGTCTGGCCCAATGTCCTTGTGCATCACGTGATCTATGATCTATGATACAAACAACGGTATTGTTCAACAATGGTACAATCTACTGTTAATCAAATCACTCTATCGCTTTATCAATACACAATGTAAAACTAATAATTACAAGATGGCGCTTCTGACGCATCGAATGTCAGTAACGAACTTTTTGGAAAAATAGCCCTGTGTTAACGAAGCCCTGGGGTAACGAAGCCCTGTGATAACGAAGCCCTGTGGTAACGAAGCACTGTGATAACGAAGCCCTGTGGTAACGAAGCCCTGTGATAACGAAGCTCTGTCATAACGAAGCTCTGTGATAACGAAATTTTCACCATTTCGCTACGGAACCTTAAAAATGGACATATGGGAATTAAACTTAAAGGAAGTGGACATAACAGGTAATTGAATATACGAGTTAGAGTTG
Organism: Metalampra italica; assembly: GCA_949699065.1. Lineage (NCBI taxonomy): Eukaryota > Metazoa > Arthropoda > Insecta > Lepidoptera > Oecophoridae > Metalampra > Metalampra italica. The sequence continues at coordinate 10,208,484 of OX452985.1, forward strand.
GACTATAGAACCGCCTTGTTATCAATTTTTGTGTCATCATAATCAGCCTGTACTAGTCCACTGCTGGACATAGGCCTAGATTTTGTGTGGAATATGAAAATTATATAAAATTGGCCAATGCGAGGTAAGCTGAGGTCAAAAATTATATGTTTTACGCTACCTGAAAAATATTAAGGCTAATAATATCGTATACAAATATACCAAAATCTAAAAATTTTATAAAAGCATAAGTACTTAACTAGATTTAAATATGTAGTTCGCAGTTTTCCATACGCTAGGGCGCAATCTGAGTTGAATTTTTAGTAAAACACCATACAATAATATAACAAAACATTAAACTTGTCACAAATGATTAATATTTATCACATTTTGTGACCAAATAAATTCAGGAAAAATTGAAAAACTTTGACGCCATATTGATTGTAGAAACAACAAGAAGGTATTTTATAAATCAACTCTTTAGTAATTTCGTCGACGAACCATCCCGCGCCTCGCTCCGCGGGCGGCTCAGCTCGGCGCTGAGCCGGACCGGAGCCAAACTATCATTTGTCATCCCCGCATCATCAGCCAGAACAATAAAAAGCACAGGAGTAGCATAGATACACTATCACTTATAGTTATAACTAGCTGAACCCCTCCACGCCACCCCCCCCCCCCCCCCCCCCCCTAAAATGTGAAAATCCTAAAACCCATGTGAGAATAGTTTACCGCGGTAAAATGTAGCCTATATGTTACTCCAGAGTTTCATCATAATCCGTTCAGCCGTTCTTGAGTTATAAGTAATAAACATTTTTTTGTTTTATATATTTAGAAGAAAGATATACAAGTCCCAGTAAATCTTTTTGGCGGTTGAGTGAATATAGTCACAGATTGTTTGCACATCGCTGACAGTCTTAGAAAACATCTAATTTACGAGGTTTAATTTGTTTTCGAGCCGCTAATGCGTTTGTTTTCATATGATAATTGTTTTGGAAAGAAATTACATGGTCTTTCCTTTTATTATATATCAAGCGTATCCTATGAAATGACAGTTGGAGTACTTTGGACACCCTGTACATAATACTGCTAGTTATTGTTCTGACTAATGAAGTCATTACCGCATTATAATCGGTTCGCGATTGTGTTAAAATTACTACATTGGGAAATCAACGGCGATCAGAGAATTTTCATTTTTAAGGGTTTTCTAACACCTGGTCGATGGGACCCGGTTCGCAGGCGACTTCCCCGCATTGACCCATAGGTATATCCCAGGACTATAGCCCGAACGCCCTCGTTGAGAGGGTAGGCCTGAGCCCCAGCAGTGGGGACATGTTAATAGGCTGTTGATTTGATTTAGAAGGCCCCATTATAATAATCAATTCCATCTAAGAAGTAACATATAGCATCTTAAATTAAAGGAAGACCGTGAAATTGACCAAAAAATCATTAAAGTTGGCGTAGTGGTAGTGACCCTGCCCACTGCGCCAAAGGTCGTGGGCGTCTACAGGCTGATATGATGATGATGATCAACTGATCATCAATCTGGTATGTATACTAATATCTGGTATGTAATCTGGTACAAACTTCGGCTTAGTTTGAGACTAAACAGCCGTGTGTGGATTTCTCCAAACATGATTATTATCGTTACTGACAATCGGCCCGTCAACGCCACGAGTGGAACAACACGCAGTCTTCAGCTAACATCAGTCGATACTCAGCAAAAGCTAAATAGTCAAAAACCTCGGGGCGGGAACACAACAATGTTCAAAATTAGGCACCAACGTTGCTTACATACTACTCGGCAACTGTAATGAGTCACTCCGCGTCTCCCGCGTCCCCCCACGTCGCCCCGCCGTCATAGGTACAGAGTGCAAAAACGATTGAGAATGTATTGAGCGAAAGTGTGGGATTAAATTATTATTTATTTATACATACATACATACATATCTTCACGCTATGTCCCTGGCGGGGTAGGCAGAAAGAACGGAGCGCCAAGTATCGCGATCCTGACACACCTCTTTCGCTTCGCTCATTCTCATCATTCTCTTCATACACGCTCGCCGCGGGACGCGAGTGCTCTTTACGTATTTATTATTTATTTATATTTTCAATAAAAATAAATCATTGTGCAAGAAACAGATACGTAAAGAAATCTACATGTTTAGCATCATTTGTCAATGGCACGACGTCACTTATGCCCGACCTCTCACGTTTATGCGAACGGTACTGTCGCGCCAAGGCGAGAGCGGGCGGGCGAGGTAGGGAAGCGGGAGGCGGAGGGAGGCCAAGGCCGAGTGACCCGTTTCAGTCGTCGGGTAGTATAGTCACTTCCAAAATGGCAGTACACATTCAATACATTCGTTGTCCTTTATAGACCTAAACGTTTATATCTATGACACTTGTTATATGCACTAGAATCACATACTTTTGTGACAACTTTATTCTTTTACCCGTCTTGTGGTGTATCCCAGACACATGCGGCCTGCGGTGACGGTGGCGGCCTGTTATATTCCATACGCAATGTATGTGAGACTTCAGACACGCGCGGCCTGCGTTTTCATATTGAGGCTGCGGCCTGCGGTAGGCCGCCACCGCAGGCCGCGTGTGTCTGGGATACGCCTAATAGGTTTAAACGCTAACTAAATATCCTCAAATCGATCTGTACGCCTACCATGAGTTGGCACGTCAATACTCATTAGCGTCTTTCGTAATTAGTCGAAAAGAGACAGCGCTCAACGTATATACGTAGTATATATACGCTAGCGAGTATTGGCGCTGTCAACTCATTGCAAGGGTGTTGAGGGTAACTGAGACGATAGGCCGAAGATGGCACGCGCTTAACAAAAATGCAATTAAGCTTGCGCACTGCCGACCGCAAATCAGTATTACAGTTTCCATGGCCACAAAAGACCGTATTGTCTCGTCTATTCAGCTCAGAAAGCTCTGTCATAACATTTGATTAGGATAGCATGTCCGTTTCTAATAGGGGCCTTAGACGGTCATGCAAGCGTCAGTCAAATTCATCAGTCAAGACTGATAGTTTCAATCAAAGAATACAGATTTTCGTCAGTCACCGCATTAGACGATCATTCATCCGTCAGTTGCCGTGGTAAAACCGACGGCAAGTCCTACCGTATAATGGCGGCCTTACAACGTGGACATTTCCTCCGGGAAATCCCCAAGGTATTTCAAAACAAAGTTCAGCCTCCTGTCTCCCCTCGCCCTGTGAGCCATGTCTCCAACCTTCAATACTTTGAGAATATAACTTGTGTACATTACTCTATCACTTTGGTACAGCCGCCAATGAATCCCGCTGTTCAATTCCCTGGTCGTTCAGTTCTTCTGTCTCTCGCGCGAGTCCTCCCTGCAGCCTGCCCTGGGCGGGGAGTCCCGCCCTTTGTGCTGGCCCTTCGACGCCTTCCGCGACCGCTTGAACTTTGCCACGTCGTCGCCGAACACGTCACCTTAAACATTTATATAAAGGTGATCTACAGGTAGAGATATAAAAAAAAAGTTTTCATTACTCATACTCCTGCCACAAGTATTTTTTATACTAACTAGGAGATCTCAACAACTATGGTTTATAGCTATTAAGTTTAACGAAATAAACATTTTTCATTTTTTTTTCATTTTCATACCTCGCTACGCTCGGGCGCAAATTCTGTCTCGGGGCTAAATAAGTTACTTTCACCCCTAGGGTAACAATGTAATATTAAACCCATATCGGAAGCACGTTAAAACCTAATGAGTAAAATTATATCAATGACTTTTTAAAATTAAAAAGGAGAAATATGTAAAACATGGCATTCGTAGCGGCTTCAAGCTTGTTTCATGAGATATAGCGCGACATATTTATATACAGGTGCGGCATTGTCCAGCGCCACCCCTAATTTTTTTTTGTTTGAGACCAAAAGTACATTATTATAGGTGATGTGATCTCTCATTAAATTGCTGTTACAAAAAATTTGTCAATTCTACCAAAAAGTTAATTGAATCTAATCTGATTACCGAAATTGAAACCTTGCGGTAGCTAGCTACGCCAATGAAGACAGATCCTCCAACAATGAGTTAGAGCTGGTATTTTCTTAACGAACTGAAACCCCATGTCACCTGTTCTCAAAGCGGAGATGAGGTCGTCGAACTCCCCCTTCTGCCCGTTGGCGTCCCGCGCGGCGTCCCCGTGCGCGTGCCCGTTGCACTCCCCCGCGCCCCCGCCGCCGCCGCCCGCCGCGCCCAGGGACTTCCCCACCGAGCCCAGCGCGCTGGACGCCTGCTTGCGCTCCAATGTCCGCTTCTTGAGCTGTCCACGATAAACAAACGTAAGTTACACTAGTGGTTCTGTGAGAACAGTAGACCTCGCCAGCCCTTATAAACCGAACCTTAAAGAAACGAACAAAAGTCAACTTTGCAGTTGGAGACAGATTAAGTACTTACTAAAGTGACAAAAATTTGCAAAAGCAAAGCTTAATATTTCGCAAACGGATCACAGAATCGAAAAATGTTTCCATTCCACACGCACGCGATATTTTTGAAAGACCTATCCAACGATACCCCACACTATGGGATTCACAAGAAAAAAAAGTTCACTCCCACTTTGCGAGTATAGTACCTACGTACTGTAAAAAAAATGTTTTTCGAAATTTTATTCTACTCATTTTGTCGGCTTGATTAATTTATACCCATGCCAAATTTTCGTCAAAATCGGTTGAAAAATGCGACCTGTAGAGAATTACAGACAGAAGGACAGAAAGACAGATGGACAATTATTTTTTTGATAGGTTTTATTTTTATTATTTTTTTCTACTAACGTTTTACAGGTAAAAAGAGTAATTTCTTACTTTAGTGAACCTTATTCTTGTAAGAAAATAAAGAATCTTAAACCACAATACCATTTTTGGCCAATCTCGAAGCTGTGACGCTTCGCTCGCTCGGTCAATGAGTCCTAACACCAATTGATCCAGCACTTTATGCTATGGTGATATGGTTCATTTGTCAATGACTGCACCGGCCGTTACGCAACTAGAAGATAAACCTCAAAACGAATGCAGTTCGGCGGTGAAGGCTGCATGTACTCGCCTCCTGCTCGTGCCTGGTGCGGCGCAGCTCGTCGACGCGGCGGCGGCGCGCGGCGTCGCACTCTGCGCGCGCGTCGCCCAGCTGCGCGAGGAACGCGGCCAGCGCGCCGAACAGCTGCCCCGGCGACGCGCCCGCCTCCTCGCCGAACGCGTGCGCGCACGCCTCCAGACGGCTCTTCATGTCCTGTACCACACACACGCTATCAATACTGCCCTTTATATCGGTCTATGTAATGTATTGACAACCACCTGAGAGGTAGTAGCACCAAAAACTGAAGGGCCAGAAGCCCTACTTCAGGTTTGCTGGCCTGATGGCTGGACTGACGGTCCAGGGGAATTGCACAAAACCCCCGCATTCGAGGAGTCAGTTTAGAGACCGCCACCCCTGTCTAAGAATAAGTGGGTGTATGCAAGCCGTTCCACTTCTGATGCAGCTAAGATGGTTTGCGAGCGAAACCACTCTCACAAGTTGACGCAGCGTAGGCAGGCCTCCCACAAGGTGGACCAACGGTCTGGTAGAGGTCGCGGGACCCGGCTGAGTGAGGTCAGCGCGGGACCGGGCGTTGTAGAGATCTCTGGGGGAGATCAGCAGTCCAGCAGTGGACGTCTTTCTGTTTATATGATGAAACCCTGCAGGCGTGAGTAGTAGTAGGTTGCAGTCCGTCACCTGGAACAGGTCTTCTAGCTGCGTGAAGGTGCACTGCGCGTGCGCGTGGAACTCCCGCATGACGGGCACGTACGCGTCGGGGGCGGCCGGCGGGCCGGTGGGGGGCGCCGGCAGCGCGGCGTGGTACTCCAGCTCGCGCGCCACCTCGCGCAGCCCCCCGCGCAGCGCGCCCACGTCGCGCTCCAGCTGCTCCACGCACACCTTGGCGGCGGCGCGCACGTGCGGCAGGTCCTCCTCCAGCAGCAGGATGTCTTTGAACTGGGGACGTTCAACAAGTATTGGTTGAGTTATCTATACTAATATAAAGAGGTAAAAACTTATGGATAATTTGCACGCTTATTTTAGTTATCTTTATCTTATAGTTGCGAAGAAGAAAATGATAGCGGGGTGTAAAATACACCTAGCGCCATCTATTGACAAACTTTAAAACTAAGAAACTGGCATGATTCTAATAATAACACGGGTTAAAAAAATTTGAATTACATATAAATAGTATACTTTATCCCGGATAAAGTCGCGAAGCATCGGCAAGTTGTTCATATAGTTGATACATGAAGCTAGTTTTTCGAGCTACGATAGCAAGCTGGTAAGTCTGGCTTCGTGTAAGGGAACTTGATACATTTCTAAGCTATTAGGTTAGTGAGAAAGCAGTAAGTTAGTGTCTCGAGTTAGGATAGTTTATTAATAGGATAGGCTTAGGTACCTGCGTCTCGAGCACCTCCACGAGGTAGTGCAGCAGCGTGGTGTTGCGCGCCGCGCTCGACTTGGTGTCGGCCAGCTTGCCCAGGGACGACAGCCGGAACCCGCACGCGTTGCCGCGGGCGCCCCTGCCACACACAACATACTGTTACGTGTACCCCCCACTTATAAGCAACGGTTCCTATATAAGTAAGATAAGATAATAGTACATTGTCACCCCAGGGGTGAAAGTAACTTATTTAGGTCCCGAGACGGGGTTTGGCGCCCGACGCGTACCGAGTGCGCCAATAGTTCGAGGAACTCTAAATAAGTCTTGAACCCCAGGAAACACTGTGCTTTTCATTACGAATACAATGAAAGTCAAAATAAAAACATGAATTAGCTAAAGATAAAATGAGTGTTAATACAAATCTCTGCTATAGGGAAGTAAACAAAACTCTGCAACTCGAAAAAACAAATGAATATCAGTTTCTCTAGTAAGCCGCGCCAAACCGCTTCTTGAACAGCAGTGCGTGTGTGTGTGTGTGTGCTTGTGTGTGTACCTGTTCATGTAGTTGCCGAGCGCGAGCACGAGCTCTAGCAGCGCGCGCAGGCGGCGCGAGCGCGGCATGTCGCGCGCGGCGCGCAGCACGACGCTGGCGCGCGCGCGCGCCTCGCCCGCCGCCGCGCCAAACCGCTTCTTGAACAGCAGCGTGCGCACGCGCTCCGAGTAGTGGGGGATCCTGCAAATAAACAAACAATTCAATTCAATACACTTTATTGCACGTTTAAAAATTACAGACAAAAAACAAAAACAGATACAGTAATGTACATCTAGGCGGTCTAATCGCTAAGAGCGATTTCTTCCAGACAACCTTAGGTAGAGAATTTAGAGCAAATTAGAAGGTAGGTTGTGTAATTAAAGGCATATTTTAAAAATCTATATACACAATAAACAACACACACATCGTATATTTTTATTGAATTCGTCCAATGATGGACAGGCAAAAGTCATAGACCATACAGCCAAGTCATATTTTGTTTGTTTTTATTCAAAAACCGGGCACGACTATAATAGTCGGCGATTTACAATAAAACCGCAGCACGGCCTCCACGAAAGCACAACTAGTGCCATTCGGTGATCCACACTGCAGTTCACGTCCGCATTAAACTGATAGTAGGTATAATGAAGATTTAACAAGGGACATTTTGGAACGATCTGGTAGAGTCGTTTACACGCTTATAATTAACTATCCCGCACAATATACACTTTAATAGGCACTTGTTGCATATAAAACTATCACAGATATACACCAAAACCTACAATATACATTTTTTAGAACAACTAATTAAAATGAATAGAATAGAATGAGCTGAACCAGGCGTGCGTGGAGTAGGTACAGTGAGGCTCTTAAGTGCAGTAGCACGCTAAGAGTCATTTTTCTGTACAACGGTGCGCACGACAACACGAAAACCAATTAGATCTGACTGACCACCCAAGTCAAAAGCGTGTTTTAAATCTCATTGTCATCAATTTATCGTAATATCTAGGAATATATTAGTAGACATGTTCGTATGGGTACAGATCAAGAAGTTTCAAACCTCTTTGGTCGCGCGCGCGCTCTCTGTGGAGATCGCATCTTGCATATTTAGTATGGGAAACGAAGAAAAATTCGGTGTCAAAATCCGGGGGGGGGGGGGGGGGGACGACGACAAAGGAAGCGGATTAGCGGGAGGAAGTTGCTCATACAAATTTATATGGAGTTTGAAAATGAGAATGTGTGAGTGAGTATCAATTTCGATATACATTTGGCACGATTTTGGCACCCCCTAAAATGATTTTGTTACTCATCCATATGGGAGTAGCTTTTTCTTAAATTCATGGTACAGATATAAAAGAAGGTCGTAAGTGAAACTGATCTCTCGATCTATTGAGTTGCGAAACTGCTACAGCACTTGCGAACCTTGACTGTACATGTGGTGGCACTCACTTGGAGATCTCGTAGAGGAACCGGTCGGCGCGCGCCATGCTGTCCAGCTCGTCCTGGTGCTCGTCCAGCAGCGCCGCCTCCTCCGCGCTGGGCGTGTACTTCAGCAGCTGTTCCACCATGTCGATGGGCAGCTGCTCGCCGCTGTCCATGCGCAGGATCGCTCTACAACATACAACACTTGCCATTTTAAAAAAAAGTGCGCTGAATGAGGTTAGCGCAGGACCGGTCGTCGTGGAGATTCCTGGGGGAGGGCTTTTGTCCAGCAGTGGACGTTTACAGGCTGATATGATGAAGTGTGCGCAATGGGCGAGCGTGTGTGGAGAGAATGATGAGACTGAGCGAAGCGAAAGAGGTGTGTCAGGATCGCGATACTTGGCGCTCCGTTCCATGCGCCAACTCCGAGGCTAAGGGCCTGGCCCTTAGACTGATGACCCCCTAGGGTCTTTCCATACGTTCAAGGTCACTTTGAGCCCTAGGATCTGCGTCAGAGAACGATTTGGGAGAGATCTGATAGTAAACGTAGACTAGTCGTAATAAAAATAGATCTAAAAACGGCATCATCATAATGTAAAGCCGCATACACAGGTGTCTAGCTAGAAAACGGTTTGTCTGATCAGTGAGGTCGGTACGGCACTCTGGACCTCCTTCATCCGTACTGCGGACAGCCACCATCAGATCTAACGCGAATCGCTCCCTGACGGAGATCTAAAGGCCTAAAATGATCTCGTTTGTATGAAAAAGGTTCAATTCAATTCAATCCCATAATAGTAAAAAGAGTTTTACACGTCAAATAATTCTCAATATAATCCTATCCTATCTTACTTAATATTATAAAGGCGAAAGTTTGTAAGGATGTGAGGATGTTTGTTACTCTTTCACGCACTACCGAACAGATTTTAATGAAACTTGGTACGGTCAACCGCACGTCAGTGATAACAAAACCAGTATAACCTGGTCTCTCCTAGTATTGAACCTCCCTAATAGGCTAGGCCAGCTCAAGGTCAAAGTGTTACCACTGACGTGCGGTCGACTGTACAGTGATAGCTTATATCCCCGGTCCCCTGTCCCTTGTTTTCTGTTGAGCAGGCGACTCACGAGCAGATCTCCTCGTCGGTCATCTTAAGCTTGGAGAGCAGGATGGTGCAGTTCTGCGCGCGGCGGCCGTCGATGACGGACAGCACCTTGGAGCGCGGCTTGGTGCCCGTGCCGTTGGCCGCCCCCGCGCCCGCGCCCGCCTGCCGCAGGTCCTCCACGGAGCCCTCGTTCTGCACCACAAACATACAGGATGATTTTCTAAACACTATCCAAAATTTAATATTGCGATCTTTGATGAACAGTGACTACAATATCATCAACAGCCTATCAACATGTCCCCACTGCTGGGGCTCAGGCCTACCCTATCAACGACGGCGTTCGGACTATAGTCCACCACGCTAGCCCAGTGCGGGTTGTTGGACTTCACATGCGTCTAAGAATTTCTTCTTCGGCGTATGCAGGTTTCCTCACGATGTATTCCTTCACCGTTTGAGAGCAAGTCAGTATATGTACTTAAGTTTCGAGAAAAAACCCATTGGTACATGGTCCAACCGGGGATCGAACTTCGGACCTTTCGATATGATAGGCCGCGTCTTATCCCAGAGGCCACTGACGCTCTCGACTACAATATTGAGATAAGATATTATACCAAAAAAAATCATTTGTGATCACAAGGTTGAACGCGCCCCGAACCCCCCGCGTCCGCCGCACGCCGCAAAATACCACTTGATACTTTTTTTCGAAAAAATATTTTATTATAAAATTTCTTTTTCAATAATTGAATCTTTAATTTCTTTTTAATTTAATAATTTAATTCAGACATTAATTTTTAATTTAATTTAATTTATTCTTACATAGCATTACAGAAAAAAATCCAAAGCGCCATGAGAAACATTTTTGCAAATTATTTATTTAACATATTATTTATTTAACATAGTTAATATAACATAGTAGACATGAATCCATATTAAAACTATGTTAGTAAAATTAAATTGGTTTTCGTTTGTTGTCGTCAAGATGGGCAGTGTCCCAGTGCCTGAGCATTGGGCTGTCCACCTCGTCGCGCAGCACGATCAGGACTTCAGGAGGCTGTTAGGGCTGTCACGAACCCGACGCACCAGGGAAGCGATTCTTTTGAGCATGATGGCGTGGAATTTAGTTTAAATGATACACAATTTACGTGTAAACATTTACTCTACTATGACTGGTAGAGTATTCGGAGCTGGTAGAGTAGTGTGCTAGTTCACTCCGTGGTGCGTTCTCCCCCGCTGCCCGTATTGTGTACCTGAACGCCATTCTTCTGGTACGCGCAGAACATCTTGTCTATGGTGTGCAGGTCGATGGCGTCGTACAGCTTGGAGTCGTCCAGCTCGAGCCAGATGGTGCCGTGCAGCTTGGCGTCCGGGAGCTTGCAAATCAAATCAAGATTCGTTTATTCAAAATTGGAATATAGTCTCCGTGGAATTTTTTGGCAGATAGCAGATTGCTGCGCAATGACTAATTTTAGGTGTCAAAGGTTCTTTTGTCAAAGGTCAAAGGAACCTTTGTTCAGATTCAAGACGCTCAATCAACTTCAAGAAATAGTAGATTGATTCGATCAACCGCATCAAACTTTTGGAATCTGTATCACACTACGCCCTTACTTACGCCCACATAGAAACGCTGTCAGCGATGTGCAAACAACCTGTGACTATGTTCACTCAACCGCCAAAAAATTCTACTTTGACTATACAATATTGTCTTTTATTGACGTCGGTTCTGTCTACAACTATAATGTTTCCACCTTGCTCCAGTTGAAGCTCTTGAGCGGGTTGCCGGGCGCGGGCACGTGCTTCCTGGCGCGGGGGGCGGCCGCCGGCGCGGGCGGCAGCGGCGCCAGCGGGGCCGGCGGCGGCGCGGGGGGCGCCAGCGCCGCCGCGGGGGGCGCCAGCGGCGGCGGAGGGGGCGGAGGCGGCGCGCAGCTCGTCTCGATCACGGCGCTCTTTAGATTGCTAACCTGCAATGAGGTTGGGAAGGAAATTTACAAGTCGCTCAACGCCGAACGCCAGCAAATTTTCAAAAAAAAAAAGTTTTGGACAAATTCCCACACGGCTGTTTAGTCCCAAACTAAGCCGAAGCTTGTAAATGGGTACTCAACAACTGATAAACATACTTAAATAAATACTTAAATCTAAATCTCTTAATTGAATTTTAAACGAAAAAAAACTTCAAGACTACACGGAGTGTTCAAACCACTTACTTTGGCATCATCAGGTATGCTTCCCTCACTGACTAGTTTCTCGAACCTCGCTCTCTCCGCTCTCTCTTGGCTCAGCTGAAATTCAGACAACAATTATCAACTTCTTGCTGCTCATTATGTTAAATTAGAAGGATCGTTTCACGACCTCAAATAGTTCCTGACTGTAGCGAGAGTCTGTCAATCCTCCTGGCTATAGTTTTCCCTAACAGTAGTCTGTTCCCTCGGAATCTAGTCCCCTCACCGCTATAGTCCCATACTGACTGAAGTCAAAACCCCACTTAGTCGAAATGCTCCTTAACTGAAGCGTCTGTGATTGACCTGACTAAGTCTTACCTAAATGTAGAGCATATGGTCTCTACGTGGTTTTAGTTCTCTCCTTCTGTTTATATATTCCCCCTGGCTTTATTCCAATACCTGGCTTGTAGCGGTCGTAGCTTCTTTAACTGTGTCGTCGTCCCCCCCCCCCCCCCGCCATCCTTCGGGATAGTGTAGCGGTTGACCCTCCCCCCTTCACGACCGCCCCCCGCGCCTCGCGGTACCTGGTGGTCGAGCTGTGCTGCGCGCGCGGCCGCGTGCTGCGCGCGCTGGGCGCACTCCATGCGCGCGGCGGTCTCGCGCTCCAGCCTCTCCTCGAGCCGGCCCACGGCGCGCTCCCGCTCCTCGCGCTCCTGCGCCGCCTGGTCGCACTGCTTCTCCTACCAGCACCACACACCCACCGGTCAAGGCACCGCTCGCATGCACCGTCACACACAAACGGCTGCAACCCCCACCCGCCGCTATCGGTACGCAATGGTAAAAAGGAAAATCCATCCGTCTGTCGAGACACTGCCAGTGGGACTAGTCCAAAAACTCAAAGTCGCACAACGCGCTATGGAAAAAGCCACGCTCGGGGTTTCTCTGAGAGATAGCATCCGAAACCAGAGAAGTCCTCGACGTATCATCTCAAGTGGCAGTGGGCTGGTGACATTTGTCGGAGAACCGACAACCGCTGGGGTACCGCTGGGTCTGCGTGGGGCGACTAGGCTGGCAGGGCCTGGATGCCGAGAACCGAAGATCGGGTTCAGTGATGCGCCTTTGGGAAGCTCTATCTATGTCCAGCAGTGGCCTAGTGCAGGCTGATGATGGGCTCTCAAGACTCTTTTTTCTTAAGGAGTTCCAGTTGAAATTAATATCAAATACTAAGGTATGCTCCTTTGGAGGTGTGAAAAATTCAATCTTCTAAATCAACGCAATATGAGATTTATATCACGTATTAAAATACTCAAGTAGTAGTTTATAGGATCCAGGTGTTAATGAACAGAATCAGGACCGAGGTCATACGAAAAAGAACCGGAGTTTTCGATATCTGTCGGAGAGTTGCTCAACTTGAGTGGCAGTGGGCGGGAAGACAGGCGGCTAGAAGTGGAAACGTATAGCCCTATGTCCAGCATTGGACCAAAGAAGGCCGAACAAGAAGACTCTCAGTCCTTTGGAGACAGAATGAATTTCCTTTTATGACAAACTAAATGATTGCAACCGTTTAACAATGAATATGAGTATGCCTTTTTTGGCATACGTCCCAATTAAGGAGGCATTAAGTTAATGCTTATAAATAAAATTATATTAAACGTAAGCAAATGAGATGATCGGTTGTTCTTAATAGTGATATTATTACTTAATCACCAATTTAATAACTCGCTTGCTCCGAAAAGCTTTGCCGATGAATGTCAATAATTGTAATACCATCATCCATTCTTCAAAGAGAAAAGTAATTCAGTTTAAAAAGCGTTAACAGATCAGTAGAGCCTTAAGGGCTTCTTTCACCGCTTCCTGATATTGTTACAGATAGTAATCTTAGTGATAAACTAATCTATCAGATAAATCTGTGTGATAGACTATATAAAATATATAAGATATAGGCAATCAGATACCTGTGAAACCAAAAAAATAGGCTATCTGTCAGACAACCTGCAGATAGGGTATCTGGGACTTTATCAGCAAGCGGTGTAAGAGGCCCTTAATCTCGTAAAGTACCGTATTACGCCTGAATACTTAAACCCTCATTAAGTTTAAGAGGTCGTTAAGTTATTGTATTGCATTTGTTAGAGATGGAAGATGGTTAGAGTTCGTCAAATGAGTTATTGCCATCGATATAAGGAAAACAAATGGTAGATTGGCTACCAGCCCATGGACTTCATAAATTAGGCCACTTTGTCCTAACTGACTCACTTTCTAGCTCGCGCGCCACCTGTTTACGTCATTCTATCTCTCTGTTCTGAGGTAATAAAGTTTGTATGGATGTTTGGATGGATGTATGTTTGAAGTAATCTTTGTACCTACTGAACCGATTTTAAAAAATATTTCGCTGTCGGTTAGGTAATTCTCTGAGTAAGAACATAGGCTATTTGGTTTTGGGTTTTATAAAAAAGGGAAGGGGAGGGGAAAGATAGGGGCAAGGGAAGGGCGGGGAAAGGGAGAGAAGTGGATGTTGTGAAGGGAAGGAGACGATAAGGGGAATAAAGTCGTGTGGCGTTTGCTAGTAGATAATAAATCGGATCCATTTCTTGAGTATATGATGTAAGAACGTCCATGTACCGTTTGTTTTCCTTGTGTCGACGGTTATGGAACCCCGGCCGGCGAGAATCGTTTATTGCGAGGACTTATGGTTGACCCATCTGTATTAATGGGATTATTCATAGTTGTCCCCCTGACGATGATGGGGAGAACAATGTTTCTTTCTGACTTTGTCTTTAAGAGTCGTTAATCCTTTAATTATTTCAGCTATTAATGAGCGTTCCCATATACGGATGTTAGTCGTATATCGTAATGGGGGGGGGGCGTACCTTCTTGGCGAGTTCCGTGGCGAGGTCCACGTTCTCCCTCTCCAGCGTGTCGGCCTTGCTGCGGGCAGCGACCAGCTCCTCCTCCTTTGCCAGCAGGTGGACGATCTCGCCCACGTTTATCTCCAGAGGCGCCACGTCGGGGTCGTACACCTGAAATTTAAAAAATGTAAGCGCAAGGGAAAGAAATGGCTAGCGTTAGGGAGACCTATTATTAGCTTTACAAATATTACAAATTATAACCAGTGAATAAATATGAAGGAATAGCCAGAGTCAGCTCGTGACCACGGCCAGTGTAACCTGGTCGAAACGTCGGGCAAGGTAAATAAAACTTATTCGTGTGTAAGACCCGTAAATAATTATATAATTATGAAGGAATGGTTTTGTATTTCGGAAATGGGACACGTTGTATAAAAGTCTTTGTTGATTATTGTGTTCATTTAGTTGTTAAATTTGTATTGTATTGTCATAATATGTTGTCGATTGGGTTAGCCCATGTAATGACACCGTGAATTGTAAGTCATAAATTGAAATTGTTATTTCAAGTTAGAAACATGAAAATTATAATTACAGCTACTGAGCATAAATAATGACGTGTTTCAGGGTTTTAATGGAGGGTGAAAGTTTGTATTTGAGTATCGGTTTTTATCGGCAGAAACTTGAAATTTTGAATTGTAGCTGGGGGGGGGGTTATGTGAGGGTGAAAGGTCGCGGGGCCGTGTAGCACTGACCTTGGTGTAGTCCCGCTCTGATCTGTCCGAGCGGTCTGAGCGGTCGGTGCGCACGCTGGCCTGGTCGCTGGGCGCGCCCCCCGCGGGCACCTGCAGCACCACCTGCTGCACCACGCGGTCCAGCAGCAGCCAGTGCTGCGAGTGCGGGCTGTACTCCACTGCGCAACACACACAACATGTTAGCAAACTACGGATGTACGGTGGCAGGAGTATGAAATTATAGCAAGTGTTTACAAATATTATTATTATTATTTTATTACAAATATTGGCCCCGGGTGGGAATCGAACCCACGCCCTCTGGCGCAGTACGCAGTATCGCTACCAACTACGCCAACCGGCCAGACAACGTTAATAACTATTACTACTATTACTTTCTTTCTTTTCTAATTAAATGAAAGTAAAATAAATCTAATTAGTAATAGAGAGCGTCAGTGGCGTCGGGGATAAGACGCGGTCTATCATATCGAAAGGTCCGAAGTTCGATCCCCGGCTGGGCCATGTACCAATGGTTTTTTCTCGAAGCTTAAGTACATTTACTGACTGCTCTCAAACGGTGAAGGAAAACATCGTGAGGAAACCTGCATACGCCGAAGAAGAATTTCTTAGGCGCATCTGAAGTCCACCAACCCGCACTGGGCTAGCGTGGTGGACTATAGCCTGAACGCCCTCGTTGCGAGAGGGTAGGCCTGAGCCTTAGCAGTGGGGACAGTTAATAGGCTGCTGATGATATGAAAATAGAATAAATAAGTGTTGATGACTAACGCGGCAGCAGCAGCAGGTGCTGCAGCGTGGACAGCAGGTGGGGGTAGGCGGCGGTGTGCGAGAGCTTGCGGCGCAGCAGGTCGAACATGCTCTGCGCGCTGCGCGTGTCCACGTGCGGCTCGTCGAACCGCCGCGCCAGCTCGCGCTCGTCCTCCAAGCGGACCATCTCGAAGAACTCGATGTGCCGGTCCAGCGTCTCGTTCTCGTATTTGCGGAGCTTCTCTAGCACTGCAACCAAACAAACACAATAATACATATTTCACATGGTGTGCACAAATAAAAAGTAATTGAAAAGAAATGTATTTTCTCATAATTCCACGCAACAAGGGACAAAGCGTGAAGATATATGTATGTACAAATGAGGACCCAGGCTGAGTTTCATGATAGGCTGCACAAGTATTTGACAGCAAAATCATATTTTGCAACTGGTCGAGTAGGTAAAAAGAAAGTTTTCTGAATGGAATATTTTCCGTATCGTGGCGTTTGTGTAAGTGTACCTCTGTTGATCCTCGCTTAGAGGAGTGGCAGGGGGAGAGCTGTGGAGGGTCGCACCTGGCTGTATGCCCAGCATGAGCAGCTCGTATCGCAGATGGAGGCGGAACTCGAGGCTGTCCTCGCCGGGCCCGTAGTTGAGCACGGCGTTCACGAGCGACATGACGGCCGTCTTCACGCCCAGCTCGCCGCCGTCCAGCGCGTTCACCACGCCCTGGAAGCGCGCGCGCTCGCCCGACCACTTCTGGTACTGCACCATCGCCTCTAGCACCTGCAAGCGAACGCACGCAACATAAGTTAGTTTCACAACTACCTGGTTGAACGAGGAATCCCTTTAAGGAGGCAGTACAGCAACCGATCCACATCCCGTATACTTTTAAAAAGTCAAAGCAAATGCGACTTTTAAACGGTTTTTTTCAAATAATTATTGTCATTATTAGCGTACCTTCTTGTGTCCGCCGGGCACGAGGCAGACGGCGCCGAGGATCTCGAGCGCGGCCACCTTGGTCCTGACGTTGTCGGTGCCGAGCGCCTGGGCGATCAGCTCGATGCTCGTCGGGTGCGCCAGCACGTGCGCGCGCCCGGTCTGCAATCACACATACGTGCCAATCAAGTCACGGATAGTAAATGTATGCGTTAAATTTTCTTACACTTGCAGTTACTCGCTCTCATTCATGCACAATAGCCTATCTAGCTGATTGTACCGACTCACAGACCTGACATTCAAGCCAAGTCTAGCTGGCTACTGTACATCCCTTTTCCATGCTCTGTTCATCACTTTTTGTCCGTTTATGCATTACACAGTTATGACTAAACTAAACTACCAAAGGCCAAAACTTTTTTATATAATTTCATTACATTTATATTATAAAATACTGTGACAACCCTAGCTCGTGGTCGTTCAGTTCAGACAGTACGAAATTTAAATAAAACTTAATTGTTTAAATTTCCGCGCATTAATTGAGAAAAGTACTACACAAGCCTTATGGCCACTATGGACTCACGTATTTACCCGTTCGTCCATCCACATGCCTCTGTAGCGGGCCGCTGCAGTAATGCACTATCATTTTAACTATTTTTCACTTGAGTTCCCAATCTAATAAATGTACATTTCTATTTATATGTTGAATTTTTACTAGTCCACCAACTACTGCACAGGATGAATGATGACGTGTACGCACCGAGTTGTTCATGAGCGCCTTGATGGCGGCGATGAGGTCGTGCCTGGCGGGCGCGTCCCCCGCGGGCGCGCGCCGCAGCGCCTCCAGCAGCGCGGCCAGCCCGCCCGCCGCCACGAACCGCAGCACGAAGCTGTGCGCGCGCGTGCGCAGCGCCGTCTTCAGACCCTCCACCAGCAAGCGCGTCTCCGCGCCGCTGGGCACCGCCCCCGCGCCCGCACCATCGCTCGACGCGAAGGCCTGGACCAATATAAATAATTAAACAAACCCGAAACACTCTTAACCCGCATTGGGTAGGATTCTCACCTCCTGTTTCGCGGGTGGCGTGGACACATACAAACACAAACATCCAATATACGAGGGCCGGGATTGGAACCCGGGATTCCGAGCACAGCAAGCAGAGTCACTACCAATGGGCTACGGAGGCGTCAAATATCAACCAAAGTTGGTATCAAAATAGGCCAAATCAATAATCTAGAAGAAACTGATGGGCTGATTGACCAACGAACAGACCAAACCGCTGAGGCAGAGACTTGAAATTTTGCACAAAGGTTCCTCTCATATAGCTGTAGACGTGAGTGTTTTTTTACCGCGGGAAATCTATTTATATGAGGATGTGAACTGCTGTGGACCGTCGACTGGGACCAGCTGTATCCTATTTTTGTGGAGGCTGCGCTGTAACCGCTGGTTTGTTGTATTGGTTATATTCTGAACATTAAAAACACGACTCGCCTAGAAGGACCGTTTCCAATGGGCCGTAAAATCCAAGATAAAAAAAACCACTGACATTTGCGATGTCGTTGAGCGCGGCGATGTAGTCCTCGACGTCTGGCGCGCTGGCGGGGGTCAGAGCGCTGCCGGGCGGCGGCCGCCGGCTGCAGTAGATCTGCCACTTTTTGGCGGCCGGCAACTCAAGCATTGCCGCCTTGTTCACCGCCGTCAGGTCCAGCTCCTCCTGCAAACAAACAATACAACGTTTATATATGACGTAGTTCTTAATCAAAACTATAATCCTATGAAGTACAAATTCGATTCCATACTGATTTTTTTATATTGAGAAATACTTTCAGAACTGACGGCCGTTGGGGCAGAAAGGTTCTCGAGTGGCGACCACGTACCGGAAGACGCAGCGTAGGCCTCCCACAAGGTGGACCGGCGATCTGGTGAAGGTCGCGGGACCCGGCTGGATGAGTTTAGCGCGGGACCGGGCGTCGTGTACATCCCTGGGGGAGGCCTTTGTCCAGCAGTGGACGTCTACAGGCTGATATAATGATTTTCCGAATAACCTTCTTTATCATACCCTTAAAATTGTACACCAACATCCCATAATACAAGCGTGATGAGTTAACCCTCTTGGTTTCGCCGTAGTCGAGGAAAAATATGCGGGATCATTAATTCGCCGCATTCGCATTTCAATCCGTGTCAAATGTAATGTCTATAAATGGTGAAGTTTTACATTGGAGCCGGCCCTGAGCCACTCGGCTGGTCGGGACGACCAATTTAAGGATTCTAACATTTCTAACATCTACGTAAGGAGGTGGCACCTACGGGTGAATTGCGCCCAGCATAAGAATTTATTTCGCAATGTTGTTTGAGTGAAGATTTGATCGACGCTCCACTTACTTAACATGTGTACTGTCGACCGCACATCAGTGGAAGAAAAAGCAGTATAAACTAATAATAATAATAATGTTTGGACAAATTTACACACGGCTGTTTAGTCCCAAACTAAGCTAAGCTTGTACATGGGTACTCAATAATTAATAAACATACTTAAATACTTTTAAATAAATACTTAAATACATACAAACACCCAGAATCCGAAAACCAACAGATATGCTCATCACACAAATGTTGGTCCCGGGTGGGAATCGAACCCACGACCTTTGGCGCAGTAGGCAGGTACCACTACGCCAACAGGCCAGTCAATCTATATAAGTACTGTCGACCGCACATCAGTGGAAGGAAAACCAGTATAAACTGATCTGTCATAGTATTTAACTAGACCAGCTCAAGGTCAAAGTGTTTCCGCTGACGTGCGGTCGACTGTACATTTGTATGGACGGGTCGTGGTCTTAATCCCTCGTAGTTCTTTGCTAAACTGCTGGATCGATTTCTTTTATCATGATTTTTTTGTTATCGTGGTTTATTCTACACAATAAACGCCGTAGTCGTGCGTTCTCTCTCACCATACCCACTTACCTATATAATCTATACTAGAGGTAAAAACTGGTGGATAATTTGCATATGTTGCGAAGAACCACATGATAGCGGGGTGTAAAATACAACTAACGCCATCTATTGACAAACTTTAAAACTAAGAAACAAGCATGATTAGAACAATTGAGAATGACATATAAATAGTATATTTTATAACGCGGATGAAGTCGCGGGGCATCGGCTAGTTGATAACTAAAGGAATAGAAGATTGAGATTGATCCTACCACCAAATACGTGTTCATCATCATCTTAACATGTCTAAGTCCACCTTCGCCGTTCATTAGTTATTATTTATTAATTAACAGAACAAAGCAAGCGAACGTCCAACTATAAGTTTACTACCGGATTTCCTTGAAGAAAGCCACCGTGCTGGTGATTTGTTCGCTTCGGTTCATATTTACAATACACGAGTCGTGATAGTTTATTGACTTAGAGCTATCGGTTATTAATGCCTTGACATTACAACAAGTACGGTCGACCGCACGTCGGTGGAAACAAAACCAGTATAAGCGTGTCTCTAATAGTATCGAAATTCCCTAATAGGCTAGACCAGCGCTAGGTCGAAGTGTTTCCAAATGACGTGACTGAAATTGCACGTATTTAATTATTTAAATAATGGAGCTTCGGTGGCGTAATGGGAAATACGTGGCCTGTCACGTCAGGAGGTCCGAGTTCGATCCCCGGCCGGGCCATGTACCAATGAGTTTTTCTCCAAACTTAAGTAGGTAAATTTACTGACTGCCCTCGGAACGGTGAAGGAAAACATCGCAAGGCAACCCGCATACGCCGAAAAAGGAATTCTTAGGCGCATGTGAAGTCCACCAACCCGCACTGGGCTAGGGCACAGGACTATAGCCCGAACACCCTCGTCGAGAGGGTAGGCCTGAGCCCCAGCAGTGGGGACATGTTAATAGGCTGTTGATGATGTAGAATAAACAATAATGGCGACGACAGATATCGTACGTACAAATCATCAAAACTAATGTACACAAGAGGCTCTACTTACTTTCCTAACAACAGCATTTCGCAATAGCAAATGTAACGGTAAGTGGCCCAGCATAATTGCTTGCTTGTAGATACAGCTCGCCGAGACGGACAGACGCGATGCCTAAACGATGTCGTTACATGAGCGGTACACGCGCTCTATTGTAAGACCATGTAAGGCGCACTACACACGGCGCGATCGTTGCAATGAATTGGACAAAAACAATAACCGAGAATTTCCACTATTATATTCTGTGGCAATTCTTTAAAAAAATACCATAACACTTTTCCCCACTACATCCAAGATGTAAAGTGTGCAGTAAGTACTGTCGTAAAAGAAAAGGAAAATAATTTTCTAACTATTTTAGGGACAATACAATTCATAGCCAGAAACGCTTAATATGTTACAAAACACAAAGAACATGAAATAATTATTGTAAATTTAAAAAAAATAAAAAAGTGTTATTGTAAATTTTTTTTGAGAAATGCTCAACTATCTAAGTCAAAATCAAAATTTATTATTGCATACGAGTAAACTGGGTACAATTTTATACAACGTCATTTATTTATCTACCACCGCTTCCTAGCGCTGTTATCATCTCGGTAAATATGGCGAAAGAGCGCAACGGCCGGAAGTGCGATCGACATCTGACCAAATCCGTCCGACGGGGTCAGTCGCACCATGTCTCACCGCGTGTAGCCCCATCAGAAGCCGACACGGAAGTGAGTGATTACGCAGCGCCCTGTCAAAACGCGTTGAGATATTTCCGGATGCTTAGCATCGGCCGGGTGGCGCCGGAATTGGTAACACATCAGACCAGGTGAGGCAAGAGGAAAACCTAAGAAAGAGAAACTGGAGACCAGAATCTACAATCTTTAGAGTTTAATTCTATAGTCGTAGGGGTCTCTAGTCCCTCTTATCCCCCGCCTGACCTTTCCAATTTCGGCTTTACGGCTGGAACTCCAAAGAACCAAGGAGCGTTCTAAACAGGTACAAGAAGAACAGAAACAAAAGGGGATAGAGCGCAAGGAGCGGAGACGTGAAAACTTAAAACAGGCTGAGGAGAACAAACACAAGGCCGAGATAGTGCAAGTGATAACCAATACAGCAAAATTAAAGAGGATGAAGAAGAAACAGTTACGATTCATTCTAGAAAAGGGACACCAATAAAGAAGTAGAGGCTGGTAAATGAAGAATATTCTTTGAGAAAAAAAATTTTTTTTTCAAACCTTATTCAAACAAAAAGATTTATTCAATCAGGCAGAGGGCTAAGGACCGGGTGTGGTAGCGTTCATTGCGGTAAGCTTATGTCCAGCAATGGACGTTGAAGAAGAGATATGATGATAACGCGCCAGGACCAGAATTTCTCGGCGGATTTTTTCCATTCAGTGGAGAGACTACCACATCACAATATGCTAAGACCCATTACTCTGTACCAGAGCTAGTTACGCTACATTCATAACTTATGGAAATAAACCTACAAATTCCAAGCTTTTAAATGCAAATTACAAGTAAGTGCCCAAAACAAGTATGATATAATACAACAAAGACATTCCAAGGTTCAAACCACTCCTACACTTGTTAACGGAGGAATAAAAGAAGACTGTCAGCGGCTGTCAAACGCGCCAACTGACTGATGGACGACTATGACATAACTACGGACAGACAGACAAAAGGTTAACAACAATCCGGCGCTAAGGAAGCAGTTTGGTACACCTAATGAAGGGCATTCCGTTGAATGTGTGTTTTGTTCCGTTGAAAGCTTTCTAATATTATGCGAGGAGTGCTATGAGGATCTCCTACAGACAAGGCCCTCCAAAAATAACGAGAGGATTAAGTCCTTGCAATTATTAAATGTTATTAGATATTCGAACATATTCGGATTTTTACAGTGGCAAGTATGTATTCAAATACTGCTATATTTTCATAGTGTTCAAAGCAATTAACCGCTTAATTATGACATAATTAACCGTCAGATGGGCAGTCAGTTAACTAAACTAGTGAGACATTGAAGTAATATCCCAGATGTAGTTCAGTGTTTATGATGATTACCTACCTTGTAGGGTTGGTGACTGATCCGTACAAAAAATACATTTAATCTAGATTATTGTGCAAGTTGATTCGATTTCCATTAGTAAGTCGCTGGTAACTTAAAAGTCGCTGGTAACTTAAGTGAAGTTGCCGACACGGACCTCTAGCTGGCAACTATTGGCAAGATTTATCTCGTAAGGGTCCATCACCCACGGCCCTTTTAATAGGATCAAGGTTATGTAGTCATTCACATCCAAAGTAATCTTTTTACGTTTAAAAAGGCCCTTGGGTCGTAGGACACCAAAAATAGACATTAAATCATCATCATCATCACAGAACACAGGAAAAAGCTCGCTACGCTCCCAATTAAATCTGTGATCATCATCATCATCAGCCTACACTAGTCCACTGGACATAGGCCTCCCCCAAGGCGGGCCACTGAGTCCGGTCTTCGGCTCTCCGCATCCAGTCACTGCCAGCCGCCTCACGCAGGTCGTCGCTCCATCTAGCCGAGGGGCGTCCCACACTACGCTTGCCTAGTCGTGGCCTCCACTCGAGAACTCGACATTAAATATGAGGCTATTAAGTAATAATATTGCAGAGCACTGAAAATTTCAATAAAAGCAGCATATTTTGCTTGAATAACTTCCCCGACGCTGGCAACCCCGACAGAGCGGTATTTAGGGAACAATCTCGCGCCCCACTACGAACGAGCCTCGAGAAATTTCCAGCATTCGAGGACAACGCTTAAAGTAATTGCTATAATTAGAAACCAGCTATCGTGATATCATTAGCTGCATCTTCTAGGTCGCCGACCTGTCGTGTATTTAATGACTTAGGTACTGGCATTAGCGTAAAGAAAACTGTACCCCAGGGTCCTGGTAAAACATTGTGTTTAATGTAATGACTGTACTTTCTGATGGACATTGTGTTTGTTGTTGGGTATGTTGCTGTTTCTTCCCCTCGGCTATACAGGTGGAAACATAATAATGTATTGGACAAATTTACACACGGCTGTTGAGTCCCAAACTAAGCCGAAGCTTGTAAATGGGTACTCAACAACTGATATACATACTTA
The DNA here is from genome assembly GCA_949699065.1 of Metalampra italica. NCBI lineage: Eukaryota > Metazoa > Arthropoda > Insecta > Lepidoptera > Oecophoridae > Metalampra > Metalampra italica. The sequence goes on from OX452985.1 coordinate 10,232,444, forward strand.
AATACATACGGAATCCGAAAACCAACATATGTTGATATGCTCATCACACAAATGTTGGTTCCGGGTCGGAATCGAACCCACGACCTCTGGCGCAGTAGGCAGGGTCGCTACCAACAGGCCAGTCTGTAGATCAAAGAGAGTAGTTTTATGCAGCATTGTTGACGTCAAAAAGAGAATATTGTATTCCAATTGAAAATAACGAATTTTAAATTTGAATTGAATTCTGTCCGATACGGGCACGAAGCTAAAATCTTTTTGGTAGCTATTTTTTACGGGTGTATGCGGTAAACGGAAATACAGGTGTATGCTTTTGCGGGGATCACGCGGAGAAATTTAGCGACAACATATTGGTGGAAGTGTCAGATATACGAGGAAAAGCTTAGCAGGCTTCTGGCTAGACTGGCAAGGTCGGAGGTAGGCCCAGTGTACTTCGGGGAACTGGTGCGTACGGAGGCCATATTTGGCACAAAATACGAAGACCCATGGAACGGGCGCCGGGATTGTGGTGTGACGTCACACCCCAGAAGGTAAAAAGTTACAGAAGGTGAACATTTATTTACAAATGTACGGAATGTATTCGGGAAAGAGCTCCCGGCGAGTATGTACCGGTGCACTCTCGTGCGATTTAAATCGCAAGGTTCGGTGTTATAGAACCCGGCGGACCCTCGCCTAGACCCAATTACGGGTAGCCTTGTTATCATTGTTGCAAAACAAGAGCGTGTATCTTCAGATACCGAGACGAGTTCAAACAACAGTTGTCGCTGGGAGCACATCGCCGCGACGTCACCGTGAGACACATCTTTGTCTTGTCGTATCAGATGATAAGCAATCACATGTACCTACATGTGTACACAGCTTATTGTATGTGCATTGCGTGCGTGTACCCGGGGAATATTATGTGCAAGGTCAATGAAGATAGAGAAATAGGGACAGATTTTCGCCCACAGACGTTACATACAAATCAATAGCCTATTACTTTTTGGAGCTTTACTCTTACAACGAGTGGCACAAAAGTGGACAATATCCGAATACGCGGTTTAAAACAACTCCAAGCGCATTACAAGTCCCAATGCGTATCTGCAGGTCGATTCTTTATGCGCACAACCCATAGTCTTCATCGTTGATACATCCGAGACGTCAATTTTCATTGACAATTCATTGAGATTTTGATACATCCGTGAGACGTCCATCTTCATTGACAAATCTCAATGGATTGTCAATGAGAATTGACGTCTATTACATGTAGGTATCGCGTTGATATATCCGTGAGACGTCCATTTTCATTGACAAATCTCAATGGATTGTCAATGAGAATTGACGTCTCACGGATGTATCAACGATGAAGTCTAGGTTGTGCGCTTAGAGAATCGCACGGCTGGCCAAATGTTCATTTGCGTTTCTGGCTTGCAGATTCTTGGAGTGAGTAGGTACTTGGTTTTTCTGACTTTCGAGTTGCAGGAAATGTTTATATCGGCACGTGTTTAGTTTTCACTGAGAGGTAACCTGCGATCTGATCACTTTCGAGAACTTTCTAACATTCACACGGACGGTAGGCAAACTAACACGACCACCGGCTCAAGTGTCAAACAAAGTATAATCAAGGTACAGTGCGATAGCTTATTCATCTATTCAGTTTTCTCCGGGGGTATTTGGATCTGAAGATTACCTCAAATCTTTTCCATTAGATGTCATATTATAAGGCGAATTAAATTGATTAGGTAATACTATATATTGCACACCATTGTTACAAAAAACACATCTGAGAATTTATACGCAGGAGTATCCCTTTTAGCGACTTCTTTAGATGTGAATTTTTTGTTTCAGTATTTGTGTTTTGTCACTTACGTTTGCGCGCTGTTGTAATTTCTGGGTTATAGGCTACTACACGCTTACCGGCTTACTATAAGCTACTTTGGGCCGTCCGTAAGTTGGAAATTAAATCAAATTGCTGAAAAACAGACCTCAAACTCGTGATTTAAACAAAAGGCCTCCGTTTGCATCCCCGTAGAACAATAACAGGCTTATAGTTATTGTCCGGTGAAGCTCTTTAAATAACGGCGGGTACAGCCCAACCGGAATATCCTTCAGAAAAAAGGCTTTTAGTTCTGTGAGGAGTGAGTATACAACATGTCTACTGTACCACATTATTACCTATACTGTGGCTAGGAATCTTGGGTCGGTTTCCAAGACAAGTCCACCAACTCATGACATGACTGACACTTACACTTTTGACATTTAGTGAAACCCGACTGCGTGTGTACGGTGGGCCACAGGTAAGAATATACAAAACAAAACCATTGCATTATGGCCATTACTACCGCTACGTAAGGTCCGATTATTATGCAGCTGGACTGTGTGCCGACTGGTACCAGAAAAAAAACCATCAATAGTAAGCCAGAATCATAGTAATCAAGACCTCCCGTGATATCGTGAAGGCTGCCAGCCTAGATATTAATTCAGTACCGAGTATAATTAACTGAATGTTAATTAGTATACCTAATAATATAAACACAATTTCGCAAAAAAATCTAGGTTTAAAAATATTATTTTGACATTGATTTGATTTTATGCATGACATATAATAACCTACCCCGCCAGGGACATAGCGTGAAGATAGTATGTATGTATATAATAACCAATATATTATGTTATATAAATTAATTGCTATTTTGTATTAAAGAAATCTAACATTTGTATACACGCAGCGACTGTATACACGCCTTCGATCTTTTTGTATACTCACCATATTCATAAAAATAAATATGTGATTCCGAATGGATCCACTATCGAAGGAAATCGTTTGCCGACAGAAAGCGATAAACATAACGAGATAGGTACCGGTGGGTGTGGAAAATTAAACTAGAGACATCAACAATGATCGATAACTGCGAAGTGAAAACACACCAACGCATTCGTTAAGAGAAACCAGTGCTGCGCTCACGAACTTTGAACCATCGATAGATCACAATAAGCACCGCTATAACTTTTATGTCACGAATAAAAAGCAAAAGTAACAAAATGAAATATTCTTATTCTTAAAGTGTCCCTAAACGATCATGCTTGCATGACATGCAACGTTTACGTGAATGTCATGCTGCATGGCATGATCGTTTAGGGAGTTCTATAGACGGGGGTGGCGGTCCCTGCACCGACTCCACGACAGCGGGAGTTTTTTGTTTTGGAGTTTGTTGAAGTAGTGGAGTCGAGCTTCTGGCCGACGGCAGCACCGTTGCAGGTTGCTCGTTTCTGATAGGACGGGATCTATTTTCAGCTCGTTTCGGGTCTGGATTCCAAGTTAAATCAAGTTACGTTACAAACCAGGGCTTTTTTGCATTCATTTTCATCACAATTATACGAAAAGACAGATTTTCGAACTCAAATAAAACCAAAGCCTTCCACATTCGGTATCTAAGTAAAAATGCTTAGATGGACACGTTCCAACAGAAATACAATTAATTTGTTGACCGGCTATTTCAGATTTGGACCAAAACCAAAGATATCCTTTGCAACATTCATGTAAAATTGACCGGCAATGATGGAAAAATTATGTAAATTCCAGAAAAAAAAACTATTTCGAGATACCAGCAAAATTGAAATCGTTAATTGGAAGAATCCGCAAATTTTCACGAACACTTTGCTGAATTTTATAAATACAGTAATATCTGTCGACACGAAAATAGTTCAACATCGAAAACTATTGACTGTCCGGCCTCAGTACGAGAGGCCATCAATAACCTGGCCGCCGACACGTGGCTCCGGACCCCTGACGCCGCCCGCCAGGGGTCCGGAGAAAGTGCCTCATAATCATCACACTCGTGCATTGTCCATTCACTGCTGACAATATCATCATTGACTCAGCAGATTCACACTCAACGTTTATTGTTGTCTACATTCGAATGTACATGTGGCTGACGGCGAACAATATTGACAGAGAGAAATGAAAGAGATATGCCAGGCAGGACCGCTTACTTCCCGATCATCCATGAAGCTAAAAATAATAATAATGTTTGGACAAATTCACACACGGCTGTTTAGTCCCAAACTAAGCCGAAGCTTATAAATGGGTACTCACTAAACAACTGATAAATATTACATACATACTTTAAATAAATACATACGAACACCCAGAATCCGAAAACCAACAGATATGCTCATCACACAAATGATGGTTCCGGGTGGGAATCGAACCCACGACCTTTGGCGCAGTAGGCCGGGTCACTACCACTACGCCAACAGGCCAGTCAAAAACGTTAGTGGGTGCAGCCGCCCCTATCGATCAGTTGGTAGGCGCCGGGCCGGGTTCTGTCGGAATAACCGGACACTGCGACCTGAACAAACAGTCATGTTCAACCTCAAACTTCGGGACACTAAAGTGTCCAGGAAGCAGAGGAGACACCATTGCACCTTCTGTGTGAGTGCGCCCTGCTGATGCGCAAAAGAAACGCCCATCTGGGCAAACTCACTTCAGCCTGATGAAGTAAAACTAATCAGTGCCAAAAGCGTGCTTAAGTTGCTAACGGATGCAAATCTGAGCAGGCACGTACTATGGATATTGACTTTGAGGTAAGTAGATATATGTAGAAGCTTACGCAGTATTAAAGAGTTAACCATAGAAAGACGTCGTGCTCTCCCAACCACGTCCCCCTAACTCCACGTAATGGCGAACCTGCCAGGATTGGAACCTGGAATCAACTTGTTTCGGTCGCAGCCCGCTTTATTGACGGACTGTCGAGACGGTCCACAGCTGACCTGGTGGCGCCTCTCGTGTCCGTCTCGAGCCGGCACCGGCTGACCGCCGCCCAATCGCCTTGGCAGTGAAAGTGCATCGTGATTGCCTGCGCCGCTTACATCACCGCCTTGTTCGACTACTAACATTTTAATTGTCCGATTATCGCCCATCTACACAACTTACTGTCATCTGTCAAATTAGTCGCACTCGCTTTCATTTTAGAGTCGTTTGTACACTCCCGGACACAACAGGGGGACTTCTAGATACATACATTCGAGATCATTTTGAGCCCTTGGAATGATTTGGGTGATATAGGATGGCCGAAGTACGGAGGCCTAGATTATAAGAAAAATTCTGACTAGTCTATGGTGAAAACGGCTTGCCTGATCCGTGCGGAGTGTACGGCGCTCTGGACCTACTCCATCCGTTCTCCGGACAGCCACCGTCAGATCTCACCCTTATCATTCCCAAGCGAAGATCCGATAGCTCGAAATGTTCTCGAATGTATGAATAAGGCCTCTGGTCCGAAATTTGTGTCCGGGAGTGTTATAACAAAACAAGGCTGTGAAACTGCAATGAATTGATATCGTGTTTTAAATTGTGTATTTAATAATCTTAATCGGGTGAAAACTGCGGCGGGTGCATCGTCGCCGGCCGCCGCTAATGGACACCATTTATTCACGTAACCTGTTCGACCGCTTCTCTCGTGTTATTGTCATAATTAATAACATAAAACAGTTGTACACTACACTGCACAGCCTTAGAAATCGAAGGAGTTGAACGTGGCATATATTTTATGCTAAACTTGTTCAATTACTTTATATTCTCCAACCGGCCATGGGCCGCAGCGATTTTTCCGACTATATTTGATCAACGTCACACACATTTGAACAACGCCAATGCTCAGCAACTAGGCATATTAAAGACACACGCGGCCTGCGGTGGCGGCCTGTTGTCTTCCCTATGCAATGTATGTAAGACTTCAGACACGCGCGGCCTGCGGTGGCGGCCTGTTGGTTGTCTTCCCTATGCAATGTATGTGAGACTTCAGACACGCGCGGCCTGCGTTTGCATATTGAAGCTGCGGCCTGCGGTAGGCCGTCACCGCGTGTGTCTGGGATACGCCGACACACGCAGCCTGTAACATGTAAGTGGAAAAACGAACGCCATTTCCATTCCCATACATGTCCATTCCCCAAATATGCCAGCTTACTGGCAGGGCAGGTAGCACTTTGGTGCCAGGTCCGTCTGTCTTATTTATGTCGAACTTATGAGTTATGACACATTATATACAGGCAGACGATTACTTGCGTCGATCGATGATTATAGCCTATAGAGTGTTCAGATGCAGTAGCCGCTCATATCCGGTGGACTAACGCCCGTTTTCTACTTAGTCTATGATAAAAATACTTACATATCTTCACGTAGGCTCAAAGAACGGAGCGCCAAGTATCGCGATCCTGACACATCACTGTCGCTTCGCTCAATCTCATCATTCTTTTCGCACACACCCGCTGTATCTATCTAGTTATTATTATTATAATTAAAATTATATTCATCATCATCATCATCATATCAGCCTGTAGACGTCCACTGCTGGACAAAGGCCTCCCCCAAGGATCTCCACGACGACCGGTCCTGCGCTAACCTCATCCAGCTGGGTCCCGCGACCTTCACCAGATCGTCGGTCCACCTTGTGGGAGGCCTGCCTACACTGCGTCTTCCGATACGTGGTCGCCACTCGAGAACCTTTCTGCCCCAACGGCCGTCAGTTCTACGAGCGATGTGCCCAGCCCACTGCCACTTCAGCTTCGCAATTCTTTGAGCTATGTCGGTGACCTTGGTTCTCCTGCGGATCTCCTCATTTCTGATTCGATCTCGCAGGGAAACTCCGAGCATAGCTCTATTATATTCAAATAAGCTTAAATGTTGTGGCAACCCTGAGCGCGTAGTTCAAAGTCAGCAATTTCCGCTGCAACCCGTGAATCAAATTAAATGCCAGCTCGCGGCGCGGGCGCGGGGCCTGCTAACTGACGCCGGCGCCGGCGCATGCAGAGTTTACTCCACTATTGGCGCAAGCTACCTTTTAATTTACAAACCACTAACTACTTACATAAATGCGAAAGTTTTATGTTTGTTTGTTCCTCAATCCGACTGAATGGATTTTGATAAAACTTGAGATAATGATAGCGAGCAAGTATATAGGACCCTGGCGATTTCTAGCGATTTAATGAAGCACAAAGATTTTTGATTGAGGTAGCAGCCCTGTAGATCATCGGAATATTCAAATATCACTTCAGAAAAGACCTCGCGTCCAGAGCCGTAAATCCTATATTTTTTATTTATGGCTCTGGATGCGAGTTCAACAGACCTAGATTAAAACTGAGATACCTATAGTTTTATCTTCTTCTGGCCCTTCCAACCTTGCAGTGCCGAGGCCAGAGCCTCGCCAGAGGCTGTTTCTTCGGTCCACTCTATACATTTTTAGACTTAATAATTAAGCAGATACTCACGACCAGCTCCGCGAACTTGGCGTCGAGCTCGTCCTGCGGCGGCATGGGGTGCGTTGGGGTGACGGCCTGCAGCGCCAGCCCCCCCTCGCCGCCGACGCCCACCACGCAGTACGTGATCTCGGGGGGCTCGTCATTCTGAAACAAACAATAAGTACAAACGTCATCATCTATGCGTAGTAGACACCAGCCGCGTGGCTTCAGACTTCAAACTCCAGAAATGTACGGTCGGTCGCACGGGCAGTAGGAACGTAGCCACTATTACCGATGCGCAAGGCATATATTGTGTGGCATACTGTAAGACATGTTTATTTCCACAAATATTGGAATACACAAAAAAGAAGGAATTATTTAAAAAAAAACGGAAATATTAGAATATCCAAAAAATAATGAATAGGTATAAAAAACCCGGCTAGGTGCGAGTCGGACTCGCGCACCGAGGGTTCCGTACAAACTTGTAGGTTTGTTTGTAAATAGGTTAGTCTATCACGGAATTTCCCTGCGAGATCGAATCAGAAATGAGGAGATCCGCAGGAGAACCAAGGTCACCGACATAGCTCAAAGAATTGCGAAGCTGAAGTGGCAGTGGGCTGGGCACATCGCTCGTAGAACTGACGGTCGTTGGGGCAGAAAGCTTCTCGAGTGGCGACCACGTATCGGAAGACGCAGCGTAGGCAGGCCTCCCACAAGGTGGACCGACGTCCTGGTGAAGGTCGCGGGACCCAGCTGGATGAGGTTAGCGCAGGACCGGTCGTCGGGGAGATCCTTGGGGGAGGCCTTTGTCCAGCAGTGGACGTCTACAGGCTGATATGATGATGATGATGATCACGGAATTTGAATCTCGAAGATCAAACTTAACTTGGCCGTTAGAAAACTGTTGTCCCCATACAAGGTCGCGGTTAGTTTAACAACTGCAAATAAGTAATCCCAAAAAATATGTGAAGTAACTACAAATTGACGGTTTACGGACCTTTAATTATGCTATAAGACTTCTTGCCACAGAACCCTATAAACATGCATGCCGCCATTGCCGTGATCTGGTTGGAAGAATAAGCCGATTTTTTGATCTCGCAACAATCTGAAGCTAATCCGGCAGCTGTTGGAAGCTCCGCTCCAAAAGTTAAAAATAATTAACTTTTATCCACATCCAACGAAATTTTAGATACTTATAAACTTTACGGCCTTAATGAATCTGTTCAAATTAACGCGATAAATAATGTGAAAGCCCCGCGTTTACAAGCTACACGTGATTTAAGATTACCAGCCAACACATAAATCAGAGAAGCAAGATAATTTGTCCGCCATAAATTTCGGCCCGAACCTGAGGCGGTAAAAATGACTTGACAAACAACATCAAGTCTCCCCTGCAATGGTGGGGAGGGACAAACCATATTAAGAGGGAAATGCAGACGAACAGACTAATAAGCTGCTAACAAGATTTTTTTTTTTAATAATTGAACATTGTTTCGTTTGAATTGATCAACATTAAAACGAAGAAAACAAGATAGACAAAAAAGTATTTGATACATTAGGCTTTGGTTTAAAAGTTTACAACTAGGGTTGGCCTTTATTTAGTTTTGAATACCTAGGTAGTATGTATACACAGTAGTCTTTCCCTGAACCGAACCCGCGACCTCGGGCGCTCAACGCCCAACGCAATTAATTATGGAAGTTACATTTGGCCATGTTAATAAACTGCGCAATCCCAGCTACATTACAATCAGCCCGGACGACAATAACATGTTGCAAAGTTATGAGAAAGTAACATCAATCAATGTTAATTGATAATTTATTCGCCGATCACTGAGACGTTTAATATAAACACGCTTGGACAATGACATTGTTGTGAAAATACCGGCGGGGTTGAGTCAGATTTTAACCTTTGAGAGTGGCGCCTGCGCCGCCGGGCGTCGAACAAATAAGATAGGGTTGTCGTATGTCCAACAGTCCACGTTTGGAAACGTGAACGCTGACAGAGGGACTAGTCCGAAAACTCAACGTCGCTAAACGCGCTATGAAAAGAGCCATTCACGGAGTTTCTACGAGAGACAGCATCCGAAACGATCCGCCAGAGAAGTCTTCGGTCTCCCAGGCGACGATCAAAGGTAGTCGGAAGCAGCTGGATGGAGAGGGCGGAGGACCGGGTGATGGAGCGCACGTTGGCGAAGGCATACGTCCAGCAGTTGGACGGCTACGGCTGGTGATTGAACCACTCGTCTATTAAATGTTTATCAGAACCATAACTTCAAAGCATTCAGAGGTGCACATCATAAAATTAAATTAAACAAAGAAACTGCCATAAAAACACGATCCGAACTAAACAAAATAATGGAAAAGTACATTATGTTTATCAGACGGGCTAATGCTAATACAAACAAACAGACTGAGGTAATGAACAGCAAATGAACACAACAACGCACTAGATAGATATGTACTAATAACTTTATCCAATTACAAAACCATTTAATTAATTGCGAAACAACCTTTCAATCACAATGCAGGTGAACTATCAAATCTGACGCATGAGAAGTATGAGAAGATGCGATAGGCATACCTGTAGTATCGAGATCAAACCCACCAGATGGACAGAGCAGCTCATGGAGACCACGACATTGAAATTCCACACGGCAAATAAGGAAATAAGTTACAGAAGTTAGAGGGTTTAGTCGCTTCGAATCAACTCTGAATTTGGGCAGCTACAAAAACATACGTGTCAATTATTGGTCAGTACTCTACAACATTTTCAGAATTAATCAAATCGGACACTTGGGTGCCTTTCCTTGTTAGCACAAAGCATCCTAGTTTGTGTTTACAAAAATTCTTGTTGTTCCTTATTGTTTTAGTGTTATCAGCATCTTTGTCTTGTAAACAATCACCTATAGTCCGCAATTCTCGAGTGTTTGCTTTGTATCCTTCGCGAGAATGCGGCGATAACCCTAACAATCTTGCAAGTTGCATACAACCAATCAGACAAGGGGCTCCTGTATTCTCGACGATGACTTCACCCGGGATCGAGGACGTCTCCAGTCGGAACAATGTTATTTATGGACATAAGGGCGTCTTTATTATTGGCAATAACGCCATTTACGAGTGAGTTTAAACGCAGGCTGCCCATAAAAGGTATATTCACAGATGATTAAGACGCGTATGGACCCTTTCGCAAAACGTCCCGCAGCCAGATATCAGGTTTATGAACTTTAAATCTCGGAAGGGATCTTTACGTAAATATTTTTTAATTGTTTTTGTTTTTCAAAGAATTGTGATTATCATATCATGTCATATAATAATAGCCTTCATGCAACCTAGAATCTGAGAGAATAATGGTTTAAACTGAGATTTTTTTATTTGCTATCAGATTCTTGAGGAATCAAACAATAATCATCGGCATCGCATGTACCTACTTAGCTACTTACTTACGTGCACAACAGTGCATAGCTTCAGAAGAGCTCCAGTCTAACAATCGTTCCCGGAAAGACCAACCTTAAACTTTCAAGTGAACGCAAACACTCTAACATAAATTTATAATACTTACAGTTTGCTTTGCTAGCGTGAACCTTTTCTTCTTAAAAGTGAAATTGAACAGTTTCAAATTACTTCTTTTGATGCTGGCACTGTCCATTTTGAGCTTTCAAACATGTACACTCTGATCACAATAAACATTATTGAAGTGATCGAAGAAACACTGTTATTGAGGCCTAACATAGCAAACTAAACATGTTTTTTTTTGTTCTGCGACTATTAGAATATTCGCAAAAAAAATTGATCTTTAGATGCTATGCTATAGAACTGCTCTCGACAAAACTCTTGTCTCATTTCCCCTGTATTTTGTCACGATTTTCTCCAGAATTTGTATCGCTCTATACAAACTGCACGTGCAATTAGGCGAGACATGACACTCCGGCGCCGGGCGCTATGTCTCAATCAAAACTACTGTCTCCCCGGTCTCCGCCTGCACTCGGTAATCGCTTCCTTCTATTAACGGCGTCCATTGTCTCGCTCTAATTCGATTAACGATTAAACTGACGTTTAAACTATTGCTGTTAATTAAGTGGGAGTTACGAACTTCGACACCCGTGCTGTTGCGTTTGGTTTTCTGAAGCAGTTTATTTTGTTTCTGAACGATGCTCTGCTATTTTCTAGGATAGGATTGTTGTTTTCTTTAGAAGAAGTAAGAAGTTATCTAAGAAAAAAACAAAAACAAATAAAATGAGCGCTTCTGGTGTATCTATGTCAGATGTCAGTTGAATTCGTTCCCGGCTCCTACTACCACATAACTCGCATTCACTCGATATATTTGTGTCGGCATTCGTTCATCATTCACTCGCTCACGAATACTAAGTTTCAACAAAGTAGCTTCTATTTATGAAGTAACGCAATCTATTAAATCGTTCAGTAATTTTAATAAATAATTTAGTTCAACGCAACTAATCCAATCACCATTTACGAGTAACTTAACAGGTTGAAATGTTTATTTATAATCTGCCGTTTTCACTTGATCTTGACATTTCTCAGATAGTGAAAATGAAAAGATTATTGATGACAGCAAGTTTGACCCGTCGCGCGTTTTGCCGACTTTCAATTTGTTTAAATTATCTGTAGACGTGAGAACTCTATCACGACGAGTCAATGACATTATAATTGTATAGAAATTCACAACTTATAGCTAAATGCGCACATTAGACAAAGAGTTAAAAAAATAAAACTAAATATTCTTATTATCTTTGTAAACCGGAAATAAGAGTGAATGAGTGTCAATAGATTCGTCGGTATAAATCCGCATCATTTCCGGTCAGTTATCGATCAGTTCCTTTTTTGAATAACTTAAATAGGGCTACCCCATTTCATATTAACTACAGTGCAGAGGAAAATTAAAGCATAATAAAAAAATCCCAAATCAAAAGAACAAAGGCTCACTTAAAAAAATAAAATATAAATACGCAAAATGACCTATTATGACTCTAATTAACCAATACATAAGTCCAGGACCAATTTTGATAGCTGAAGTCGCAGGGCAGTGGCCAGGCCATATCAGTAGCAGAACTAATGACCGCTGGGGCAGACGATTTAGATTCGATTAGGACTCCAATTATGTGCAAGCGCAACCCTAAGCGCGGCCTGGTCCGTGCGCCCGCGCCGACCGGAACCAGTTTGCTTTGAATTGGAAAGCTCGCGACCGCCGGCCGATGTCGGTCACTCGATACGTGTTTATCAACGCGAATGATGCGCGTGCGACCACGTGTGCTCCACGTGAGAGGAGTAAGGATAACTTGGGTAAATGTGACAAAATTAAATTACTCAGTAAAGAGCAGCTTCTGTTTCTCGCGTGCTCTCACGGGAGCATTCAGCCAAAAAGTAACTTGTATAGAGTAGGATGGTTCTTGGGCTCGTTAGGACTCGTTAATGGGAAGGAAATGCAAACAGGCAAGCTAGACACTAGGTACATACGAGTACTAGAAGAAACGATATTAAAAGAAAATCCGGAACCGGAACGCATAGTGTTCCGGTTCCGGATTGCAAAACCAGAATGCAAAAGCTGAGAAACCGGAAAGTATTAAAAAGTACAACACAAAAGCAATATCTTTACTTTTATTGAAAATACATACATATTATGTAGAAACCATCCGTCAAATTACGAAAAGCCACCAAGTGTCACATTATGAATAGGACACAAACGAACATAAACAAACGACAATTACAGACATCATTGTTCAGTTGATTGATTTGTACTACAAACGTACCATTGAGGAGTCAGTCGGGATGAACTAGAGGCCAGCAGTAATTGAATCAACTGACAGTATCAGCGAGGCCTGTCAAAATGCAACAAAGAGGGCAATTAAGTATTCAATTGGAAAAGATTTCGTCACAACTTTAGCAATAGTAGACTGATTTTAAAACGGAGACTGGCATTTTGATAAGGTCAAAGGGAGAACCAAAATCGCTAAAAACGTTGGTCGAAATCGATCTTCGGATAAAGCTAATTGGATTGCTTTGTGTCCGAGTTTGTCTGTCGAAACGTACACAAGGTCAGTGCATACAGCTCACGTCGCGTTGATAACGGATGGGCACGGTATTGGTAGTCTAGTAGTGAACTGCTCTATGTTGATTAAGTAGGTGAAGCAATGTTTTTTTCACTGCAATAGTAATAGAATTAAGGTGCCTCTCAACTCAAGGTGCACGAACATTTCAGTCACACCGATCTGCAATATTCCACTCCAGAAATATGTCATTGTACAGAAATTAAGCATCAGATTGATTTGGTCCCAATTTTCGATCGATTTACGTTTACCTGAGGCTGCACTGAAGGCTGACCTTGTAGATATCAGGGATGTCAGTAGCAATCAATGAGAAACAAGTTTGGCAGGTTTTCTCAGTTCCCCATAATTTGTTATGTTCCCATTAAACATATTTTCAACCATTTTGTTTCATATCTACAGTGCACTTCGGGAAACTGGTACTGTCTTCGTACTGGGGCGAACTTGGCACCACTGAGGTAGCTTTTCCATAATTGGCACAAAAAACGAAGTCATATGGAGCTGCCCGGCGCCGATGTTGTGGTTTAACGTCACGCCCCAGAAGGGGAGAAATGATAGAAGTGAGTGCATTCGGGAAATAGCCACAGGTAAGAACGGGTTGGAAGAGCCAGACGGAGTGAATAGTCAACTCCACACATCTCCTAGGAGTCATAATAAGTTCAGTTGCTTTAAGCCCATGCGTCCTGCACTCGGCCAGTGGGTTGGCGAGTGGGTGAAAGTGTCACGCGGAACAGACCCGAGACTCGCTTGGAACGCGATACATGGGTATCGCATTACTCTACTGCCGGGACACGTGACACGTCACGCTACGATTCGCTCCGACTTATTTATCCGTGTTCGACATTAAAGTGATTAGTTCACGGTTCGAGTAACGTTATGTCATTAAGAAGGTCAGCAATCATTCATACTTGATTTGACATTTATTACTTTTAAGTATGCTGGCTTATTAGTTCACTGATGTACATCAAAGAATTGCGAACCTTAAGTGACAGTGGGCGGAGCACATCGCTCGTGGAACTGACGGCCGTTGGGGCAGAAAGGTTCCCGAGTGGCGACCGCGTACCGGAATACGCAGCGTAGGCAGCCCTCCCACAAGGTGGACCGACGATCTGGTGAAGGTCGCGGGACCCAGCTGGATGAGATTAGCACTAGACCGGGCGTCGTGGAGAACCCTGGGGGAAGCCTTTGTCTAGCAGTGGACGAAGTCGGCTTATGATGATGACGATGGACATTGGGTTTCGTTATACGGGAGTCAGAAAACCCTCGATGATAAATAAATCTCATTGGTCATTTAGACATCCCAGTACAGTACATTCCAGCATTCCATTGTGCTTCGTGATTGGAGAACCCAACGTAATAGTGTAGACCATAGATCGAATCTCCAAGCGGCATGAAATATTTTCAAAATAAAATAGTAATATACAAACACTGATTTAAAAGTCGTTTAAAGGCAATAACGATCAATCAAGTCTCGCCGACTGCAGAGAATGCCACAATAAATGCCAAAATAATTGCGTCGAGATAAGATGCCTGGAGATAAATATTAAAACCGCGAACAATTAAAGTGCAGATTGAAATCACGGTTAGGTAATGCAAGCTACTTTATCTTACAGCGAAGAGTAATAAATACAACCAATAAGAAGAAATGGATGATTCAGTAAGTGTTCGTGCAAACTGGTGTGTGCACACAGGTAGTTAAAGCAATCATCAACCATGTCGTTGAACCTTTGGTCACGCATTGTCACCGGCACGGCCGATACAATAAGTATGAAGTGGAAAAGGTGCAGCAGGAGAGGAGTTACATGAACGTGTTTGTCTTATCGTGATACTTGAGATATCGCTAACTGTTGTGTAGTAAATTCAAAATGATTTTGGTTGGATGGATCAGATGCGATACTCTTCGATTAAGCTGTACATCTCATCCGGCTTTATCAAGCTGAAGCTTTTGGGTTGAAGCGTGCTATTACAGCCCGTGCCCGGAAGCCTAGGATGGAGTGCCTCCAGACACTTCCGGCCACCTTATTTAGGTAGTCGGTCATCTGTAATTATATTAGCTCTCTTTTAGGAAGCGGTTATATGGTGACGAATGGTACTTTTAATATCGTTAAGATCTAGGGAGAAGTCGAAGAAGAGAAGTAGAAGAATCTTCATCTGGCCTCTCTAACCTTGCTGTTACGAGGGTCAAGTCACTTGAGAGTGCACCGGTACTCGCCATAGGCTCTTTCTCGAGCACTCCATGCATTCTAAATCTAGTGAGAAGTGTGGTGACTGACCTGCAGACAGGGGCACAGCGGCCAGCGGCGGCGCAGCGCGTGCGGCATCTTCTTGCGCGGCGGCTGGTCGGGCGGCGGCGCGGGCGCGGGCTCGCCGCGCGCCCAGCGGACGACGCGCGCGCGCGCAGCCTCCGCGGCCTCCACGCCGCTCGACCACGACGGCAGCCCCTGCGACAACAACAAAACATTTATTGTAAAAAAAAAGATATTTCATCTGTACTTCTTCTGCTTTGGCATGAGATAAGATCAGTTGAGCTGGTCGAGGATGAAGTAACGTCACGCCCAGAAGGGGGAAACGTGCAAACAACTCTACAATTCTAAAAGTATAGTTGAAAGAAGTTTCTCTTCTTTTGCTTTGGGTTCCTCTCATATCTCAGTTAAGGCATAAAAAATTAAAAACGCTATATTGCACGAAACTAACGTGCCATCATTTAGCCACAAGTGGGTTTTTTCCTGCCATGGCTTTATTTGTCCACAATGTATTTAACCAAAAACATCAAGAGTTGGCTGTCCAGTTGCATCGTATCGTATGCGTTGACAAAATGTGTTTGGATGGTCACTCAATCTACTACCACCAGAGTCTGACCGAAATAAAGGTTGTCTAAATTAAGAAGCGCTCTCCAGTAAAATGACTCAAACAGATTTAAATTATCACTTTAATTCAACATACAACAAAAATCATAACAAACCCAACTTGCATGTAAATATACTCGTAAATTAAAACTCAGTCAAGGACACACAAACCAAACGCTTCGATACACGCAAGTGTATCATCACTAACCGTGACGCAATATATTAAGTGTAACGGAACGTTAATGGCTAAAGATGGTTGACTACATACGATGCGATTGTCGTACGGATTTGGTCTGAGCAGATCGAATCAGTATGACCAAGCTCCAGCTAGGGGTGGCATGAGAGGCGATAATTGTCTGACGGTCTGCGGTTTCCAGCAACCTGGGCGACCAAGAGACGACCGATAATGGTCCAGGGAACCAAGTATCCCATCTGTCCCACGGCACTAACAACCCTGGATCTCCACTCGCATGGCTGTGAGCGCATCGCTAGAGTATTGCTTAAGTAACGATACATAAATCATACAATCGAACAGACCGTATAAAAACAAGTTCAGGTTGACAAATGGTAATGCCAGTTCATGAACAGCAGCTAAAATTACGTCTGTCCGACCGGATCTGTCAGACCAGATCGCATGGTATGTAGCGCCTGTTACAACGGTGAACTGACGGCAAAAGTGAAATGATCTCAATATGGAGATACTTATGGAAAACAACAAATATAGTAACAATAAATACAGTAACATTCATCTTATAATTCGTCGCTGATCTTGCAAAATGGCCTATCTCAGTTTTTGATTTTGCAAAGGGACATAATTATCTCAGATTTGAGATAGGCCCTTTTCCAAAATCAGCCACGAATTATTTAAACTTTATTTCTAAGATTTTACGGGAAATTGAGAATCTTTGCATACCTACTCATTCTTCGACTAATGTAATTTCAAGGAGCCGTATACTCTAACGAATTGCAACCAATTTGGCCGTGTCTATGACAGCAACACTACTGATCGTCACGTGTCATATACCTACATATTTGAAACATCCCGTATACCGGTGCGATCACTTTCTTCCATCACTTACTGTTTCACTTGCCGCTGGCGCGGTAATGACGTAACTGTTTAGAGGAAGTGTGTGGCGTTACGTTAAATGAATGTTTTTTTATGTTGAACTGCGTTAAATGTTACATGGAAACTGGTTCCTTACGTTAAGGTTTATAGACGTAAATCAGTGTGACGACGTGTTAAGCTCAGTGGTTAATGTATAACTGCCTCCTACCTGTCTTCGAATCCTACTAATATTATAGAGGCGAAAGTTTGTGTGGATGTCTGTTACTCTTTCACGCAAAAACTACCGAACAGATTTTGATGAAACTTGGTACAGTGACAGCTAATACCCTGGAATAACATATAGGATACTTTCTAACGCGGACAAAGTCGCGGGGCGTCCGCTAATACCCCCTAAGTAACAAAACGCCTAAATAGAGGGCGCTGTTTCACAATGTACACGGGAAAAACTTTTCTACGCGGGTGAAGCCGCGGGAAAAAGCTAGTCCTGTATAATTAAATCATCATAAACAGCCTATTAATGTCCCCACTGCTGGGGCTCAGGCCTACCCTCTTAACGAGGGCGTTCGGGCTATAGTCCACCACGCTAGCCCAGTGCGGGTTGGTGGACTTCACATACGCCTAAGAATTTCATCTTCGGCGTATGCAGGTTTCCTCACGATGTTTTCCTTCACCGTTTGAGAGCAGTCAGTAAATGTACTTAAGTTTTCGAGAAAAAACCCATTGGTACATGGCCCAGCTGGGGATCGAACTCCGGACCTTTCGATATGATAGGCCGCGTCTTATCCCCTACGCCACTGACGCTCTTATAATTAAATACCTTTGTAGATTGTAAATACCTTTCTTTTTGGCTTCTTCTTCTTCGTTGTGATAGTGACTCTTATTTACTCTGTGGTTGTGCCCTTAATATCTTTTGTTTGTGGAACTCGTTGGTGGACAGGGGTCAATGGAAGTATCGCCAGGTATCCTTGACCTCCTACAAAATATAAGATACCTGATGTTTGCTTACAACAGACAGACAAACAGACAACCAAATTGATCTTTATTCTGCTCTTTTGTGTAACGTAATTGCTCATCAAGTTATACTGTATCTTACGTGGAATATAATGGCCACAGTCAAGAAGTTTCGAATCTCTTTGGTGGCGCGCGCGCTCCCTGTGGAGATCGCATCTTGCATATTTAGTATGGGAACGGATGGTGCCACTTACAGGGGGGTGCGGACAAAGGAAGCGGAGTAGCGGTCCTCCCGCTACTCCGGTTGCTAATACAAATTTATATGGAGTTTGAAAATGATAATGTGTGAGTGAGTATAAGTATTGTCATTCATTTGACTTGATTTTGACACACATAGAATGCTTTTATTACTGATCCATATGGGAGTGGCAAAATTTTTTGATTCACGGCCACAGTACACGTAACTTGTCAAAAATTTGTTTTCTCTATCAAAAAAATAGGCCTGTGCGTTGGCAGAGTGCATTTGCCGTGCGCACTCGACCAAAGTATACTGGGGCCAATACTGGGGCCAAAAGGTTCCTAGATAAGTGTTGAGGCTTGTACCTACTATCCCGGTACAATTTATGCACACCCATCGCAATGCCAAGTATTCCTGCATCGCGTTCGGTTTACGTTTCAACACGCTCGCCGCCCGCCGTCTTTGTTCGAGTGAACTTTGCGGTCGGCATTTACAGAACTATTGCTGCCGAGATACCAGTCAGAGATAAACGCCCGAATCTCTGATGCTTTATAAACAATTTTTGCTTTGGTGTCTTGCGAAAACAAACGCATTTGCGGCTAGAAAACGAAATAATTAATAGATGGTGTTCCTTTAACCGGACCGCAAAGTTTGTCTTGTACTTTGAGTACGTCACAAAACAGAGGGAGAGGCAGACCACAAACAACTTGGTTAACGAATGTCGAGAGGGACATGAAGGTGTTGGGTCTGTCTGTAGACGATGCTTATCAGCGGAGTAAGTGGTGCCTCATGATTAGAAAAGCCGACCTCGCGTAAAGGGAAGACGCGAGGACAACGAAGAAGAACTTTCTTCGTGTAACTTTGTATCGACGCTGAGTGACGCTGCCATCACCAGCCACCACACTTATTTTCACATAATCCTGTAAACACCACGGCCCTCGTTTCTTTCTTCTTCTTTCTCTCACAACGGAGTGCGGAACAATGCGCCGAATGTATAACAAAAGTGTAACGAACGCAACAATCGGCCATTGAACAGCGGCCGGTCGCGGGGCGCTTCCATAAACTACGTGATAACTGTAGTCAATGTCAATACACGGCCAGCGTAAAACCTGGTTGAAGTCGACAGGATCCCAAGATGAAAAGCTCCATGCAAATATGAATTTTAAGTGGTAATTATACACTTCAAATTCCATAAAAATGCGCTCGGACGCGCTTTTTTATTTATTGCTACGGGTGCAACAAGCAGGCGGGCCTCCTCAAGTGTTAGGAGGTCACCGCCGCCCACAGACATCTGCAACACCCGGGGGGTACTGCTGAGGCGCCGGCTTTGGTCGAAGGGCTCTGTTGACTCTCTTCTTGAGCCTTGTCATTCATTTGACACGATTTTGACACCCATAGAATGCTTTTATTACTCATCCATATGGGAGTGGCTAAATTTTTGATTCATGGTGCTAGGGCTAAACGGTCCACGTGGTTTATGGGGGGGTCTGTTCTCTTGGTGTGACCACTGTGACCGCGAACAGAAGTGTGCCATCGGGCCGGCGGCGGCGCGGTCACGTCGCGGCCGCGGCGACGCGCGGGCCATCGGCGATGAGCAGGAAACGCCAGGTGAAAGTGACTGTACATAGACTACATCGATCCTTATACGGAATGCAGTTGTCAAACAGGTGTACAACGCACCCACGCACCGATTTACTGTTTAAACTATAGACAACGAGTTCCGAACAAAATGTTCCTAAAATGGAATGTCCAAAGTTGTGCTAGTTGTGTTTCCACTGACCTGCGGTCGACTGACCGCAGGTCAGTGGAAACACTGAGTTTGAGCTGGCCTAGCTTATTATTATTAGAGAGTTTATATTGGTTTTGTTTTAAACATAAGAACGGTCTACTTATTATAATAGGTACCTACCACATCGTAAGGAAACCTCATCATATCAGCCTGTAGACGTCCACTGCTGGACAAAGGCCTTTGTCCAGAATTTGGTTATAGTACCTAGCGTAGTACTTGGTAGTTTTCGAAAAAAGCGAGAAAACAGTTGGTCCCAATTAAATACATACCTACCTAAATACATGTTATGTTCACGATATGTCCCTGACGGGGTAGGCAGAGGGAACGGAGCGCCAAGTACACACGTCTGTCGCTTCGCTCGGTCTCACTCATCATTGTCATCACGCACGGGCGCCGCGGGACATCATATAATATTACTGTTTTATATTGTTTGATTTACAACAATCTCTCTTTTTGCGCCTACCACTAATTCATCTGCATGACCCAAAGGACAGCTGGTAGAGAACGCCATTGGCATTCATCATCAACAGCCTATTAATGTCCCCGCTGCTGGGGCTAAGGCCCACCCTCTCCACGAGGGCGTTCGGGCTATAGTCCACCACGCTAGCCCAGTGCGGGTTGGTGGACTTCACACACGCCTAAGAATTTCTTCTTCGGCGTATGCAAATTTCCTCACGATGTTTTCCTTCACCGTTTGAGAGCAGTCAGTAAATGTACTTAAGTTTCGAGAAAAAACCCATTGGTACATGGCGCAGGTGGAGATAGAACTCCGGACCTTTCGATATGACAGGCCGCGTCTTATCCCCTACGCCACTGACGCTCTCCTCTCACTATTGGCATTAACTTCGCCTTTTGTACAAATTAGTGCCATAAAGTTTTAAATAAATAAATAATTCCAATGCTATGGCATCCGTTCTCGTACAAGGTCCTTCCATTTCATTTAAAGTGCTGTAATGTAGGTCCATCAAATGACCCATCAGCTGCACATTCGTGATATACAATTAATCCGGCCGGCTTGAAGCCTTGGCACCTCGACGCAAGCATTCCCAATGTGATTACCAACTCATTTTACACCGAACCACCGAACATCAATCAATCGGCACCGCTGTCCTTTAAGTTGCCAATCGATGTACAGTCGACCGCACGTCAGTGGTAACACTTTGACCTAGAGCTGGCCTAGCCTATTAGGGAGCGTCAATACTAAGAGAGACCCGTTTATACTGGTTTCTTTTTTTAATATGTATATAAAACAAAGTCGTGTTAGTTAGACCACTTATAACTCGAAAACGGCTGCACGAATTTTGATGAAACTTGGTACAGGGATAGCTTATAGCCCGGAATAACATATAGGCTACTCTTTACCGGTAACGGTTCCCACGGGAAAAAAATATTCCACACGGGGGCGAGGCCGCGGGGCACAGCTAGTGTTATAATAAAGGATCAATAAATAGTTAATAGTAAATTTGTGAGAAATGATACATTTTAAGGTCGCAGGGCTCAAATTAATATCAAATCAAAATCAAATCAAATATACTTTATTGAGCACCAAATTATATCAAAAGTTTACATTATAATAATTTACTAAACTGTGTACAATCAAAAGGCGGCCTTATCGCTTTCAGCGATTTCTTCCAGGCAACCTTAGGGTGATGTTGAAAACTTCAAGGAGTGTAGGTGTTGGGTGCAGACATTTATATGTATATAATATAAGTACATGACATATGAATACAATATAAATAATAAATAAATATATAATATATATAGGTATATATACTGATATACTGATACATATATACTGATAGATACATATCTATACATATAATAAAATCGTAAAGGGCAAAAAGTCTGTACATTGAATATATTCGAAAAAAAACCAACCAGGGCGACTTAAAATGAGTAACTGAACATGTTAGAACAGTTTTTAAAATTTTTGTCTGTCTGTCTGTTTGTTTGAACGCGCATCACGCCTAAACCGCTGAACGGATTTTGACGAAACTTTGTATAGTGACAGTGTATATCCCGGAATAACATTATAAATCACAAAAATCTCGAAAATTTGCCGAGAAATAACAACCAGCAATAAAAAACTCTCATTTGCTAAAATTTGTATGAACTTACAGGTCAGAGTAGCCTGGAAACTTTTGAAAGTGTTACAAGTGAGCCCAGTTCAAAGTATAGGGCTACTCTGCAAACTACCATAGGTTTTTTATTATAAACCCTGACTGACTGACATACAGGATGTAACAAAATCCTTATATTGACCGGTTACAGGGGCTCTCGGTATCGAATACCTACTGATTTGTTTTCTACAGTGACTGGCCGTTGGCTTAGTTGATGGTGAGTGGTAACCACGAGTGGTGACCCTGCCTACTGAGCTAAAGGTTTTGGGTTCATTCCCACCCGGGGCCAACATTTGTGTTCGCGCGTTTGTACGCGCGTTTGGTTGGTTGGTTCGTTGTTCGCGCGTTTGGTTGGTTCGTTGTTCGCGCGTTTTGCGCGTTTGTTGGTTGCGGGTTGTTCGCGCGTTTGGTTGGTTGGTTATTTGGTTGGTTTGTTCGCGCGTTTCGCGCGTTTGTTCGCGCATTTGTTTGCGCGTTTGGTTGGTTTTGGTTATTTGGTTGGTTTGTTCGCGGGTTTCGCGTTTGTTCGCGCGTTTCGCGCGTTTGTTCGGGCGTTTCGCGCGTTTGTTCGCGCGTTTCGCGCGTTTCGCGCGTTTGTGCGCGCGTTTGTGTGCGCCTTTGGTTTGTTGGTTGGTTATTTGGTTAGTTTGTTCGCGCGTTTCGCGTTTGTTCGCGCGTTTCGCGCGTTTGTTCGCGCGTTTTGCGCGTTTGATCGCGCGTTTGTTTGCGCATTTCGCGCGTTTGTTCGTGCGTTATGCGCGTTTAATCGCTTGGTAGGTTAGTTGGTTTGTTCGCGCGCATACGAAGTTGCGGGCAACAGCTAGTTATACATAAAACACAATTCAAGTAATATATATGGAGATTAATAGCCACATTGTGATTCAAAGTGAGCACGCAGTAGGTTTTTAAATATTGCGAGTGATTTCGCTTGTCTGATGGGAGCCGGCAATGCGTTCCATAGACATTAATAATGATGTTATTTTGTTCTTTTTTGTATTTAGTAGGTTTTTGTCGAAACTTAAGTACATTTACTGACTGCTCTCAAACGGTGAAGGAAAACATCGCGAGGACACCTGCATACGCTGAAGAAGACATTCTTAGGCGCATGTGAAGTCTTCCAACCCGCACTGGGCTAGCGTGGTGGACTATAGCCCGAACGCCCTCGTGGAGAGGGTAGGCCTGAGCCCCAGCAGTGGGGAGATGTCAATAGGCTGTTGATGGGATAGGATATCACTCGATTAAGGTCAAGCGTAAACTCTAGTGCTAAAAAAGATAAACAGAAACAGGTATAAAATTCTATATCCGTGACGAGACAGACAAGCAGTAGGTGAACAAAAATGTAAACAAGCAATACATTCTCCATGCGCCACCCGGAGGCGTAATTACAAATGCGGGTGCAGCACAGACAGAGACTGCTCTGCACTGCGCCCGCGTATGGATACAATGAATGCACGAAACCCTCTTACATTACACACTATATTACTAGCTGTTGGCCGCGGCTTCGCCCGCATGGGATAAGTAATTATAAACCAACCGGAGGTAATTATCTAAATGATAGTGAAAACCGCATTACCATCCGTTGCCTACTTTAAAAGATCTAAACGCACAGAGGGACAGACGCGGGAAGCGACTTTACTATGTTATTATTATTATTTATTCAACTTACATTTTATGTAAGGAAGGAAGAAGATGTACGTCGCCAATACAATTACCTATTGAGATTTATGCTAGTTTAGATTTATCTGGAGGGCCCAGAAAACGACTTAGAAAATGTATTTATTTAAATGTTTCATCGCTTGATTTCAGCTGAGTACAGACGGTACCGCGGACCGGTACGCGTGGGACGCTCTTCCGCCAGGTGGATCGACGACCTAGAGAAGGTGGCTGGATGCGGCAGTAGGAGGGCCGGGTGTGGTGGCGTTCCTTGGGGAATGCCTATGTACAGCAGTGGACGCTAAAAGGCTGAGATGATGACAGACGGTTGTGCGACGCACACAACACGCCGCAGCACAGACCGCGGGTGTCTGTGTTGTAGCCGTATTTGTATCTACGCCGCCCGGTGGCATCGACAATCCGTTCCATTGAAAGTAAACGATGCCAGAGAAAGATTCCCTGCATTATTCATGTCACGCGTGTATTCACCCAGCGGCGGACGGACCTTCAGAGGACGTAAAACTGAAAAAAACCCGGAGATTTGGGTACGATTTCGCAGTCTCTAGACCCAACTAATAAGGTGAAAGGTTCTGAGCCACTCAGGAGGCACTCGTGCCGGCTTAGCTGACTATGAACTGAACACGGACGCTGCAACTGTCTTAGTCACAAGTGGGGATGGAGAGAGTCAGCCATGGGTGAATGCGGCGTGGAGAACAAGACGGTGGAACACAGCATCCACAGCTCCCCATCATCATCATCTACATATCAGCCCTTTAGCGTCCACTGCTGGCCTTCCCTAATGAACGGCACCACACCCGGTCGTTGCCCGCCACATCCAGCCGCTTCCGGTCACATTCTCTAGGTCGTCGGTCCACCGACGACGGTCGAGGGGCGTCCCACGCTGCGCGTACCCGTCCGCGGTCTCCACTCCAGAACTCGTCTGCTCCAGAGCGCCCCGCTACGTGCATATCCTGGATCTCCTGCCGACCTGATCGATCTCACACTTGACGCTGCCATAACAGGGTGTCATTGTCACTACCAGCATCTATGTCTATGACGAACGCAATAAAGAGCTTGAACTTAAAGTTTTGCGGTGCTTGACATATGAAAATGGACGTTGGACTTTCGGAGAATAGGACGTAACCGACCGTGCAGACGTTCGAGCTGGACATTCGAGGCCGGAATCCGTTAAGTTAGCGCGCCGGGGTCCGCAACCGGATCCAAAGCGTTGCGTCATCGCACTGCACTGACCCCAGTGTTACGTCACCTGCCTGATTACCACTAAAGCACCAACTATGTAACCTACACTGCTTTCTGTTCCAATTGATCGTCTTACGAGCACCTTATGATGATGCTCTATAGTTTATTATCATCATCATCTACAGCCTATTAACATGTCCCCACTGCTGGGGCTCAGGCCTAGCCTCTCAACGAGGGTGTTCGGGCTATAGTCCACCACGCTAGCCCAGTGCGGGTTGGGACTTCACATGCGCCTAAGAATTTCTTCTTCGGCGTATGCAGGTTTCCTCACGATGTTTTCTTTCACCGTTTGAGAGCAGTCAGTAAATGTACTTAAGTTTCGAGGAAAAACCCATTGGTACACGGCCCAGCCGGGGATCGAACTCCGGACCTTTCGATATGATAGGCCGCGTCTTATCCCCGAGGCCACTGACTCTCCCTATAGCTTATAAGAATATTTAAATTATGACAAAATGCCGGTTCCTTAGTCTTAACAGAGTCACTCTGGTCTTAGTTTCTATGTAGATTGATTGTATAGATACTACGTATGCTACAGTAGATACTAACATTTGCACGCCTGCCCGCCCGCGCCGGCTGGATACTATGATGACTATACACTAAACTTAACATCCTTGTAATTCATCATCATCATGTCAGCCTTTTAGCGTCCACTGCTGGACAAAGGCCTTCCCGAACGAACGCCACCACATCCGGTCCTCGCTCTCCGCATCCAGCCGCTTCCGGCCACCTTCTTCAAGTCGTCGGTCCACCTGGCAGAGGGGCGTCCCACGCTGCGCGTACCGGTCCGCGGTCTCTCGTATGCCCCAACGGCCGTCGGTTCAAATGTATTCATGAAAATAAATTATTTACTTACGAAGAACGTAGGTACGTGAGAAATCGACTTTGGCCTACAATCGGTAGATATGTTTAAAGCACAGAGGTTAAGCGAAACGAATAGCCCACTTTACACTGCAGCGGGATTCGCAGTGGAGAAATACAAATGCGGACATTATATTTTACGACGATTCATCAATATTTATCGCCCAAAGAACGCTTAGCTTAGCGCTTTATTTCAGAATCTAAAATCCGTGCTAACAATTGCTTTAAGTAATGAACCTTTATTCGACCTCCTTTGACCGCCTCGGTGGGCTTGGTCATTCGTTACACTCTCGAGTCATGGGTTCGATTCCCGCAGAGGACAGGCAACTTTTGCCTTTGTACGAACGACGAGAACAAACCGGTATAATAAACTCTGTAATATTGAAATTCAGTAATAGGCCAGGCAAGGTCAGTGGGACGTGCGGTCGACTGTACAATTTGTAAAAGTTGGTCCCGGTACAAGAGAGCGTCGGTGGCGTAATGGAGAAGATGCGGCCTGTCACGTCGTAAGGTCTAAGTTCGATTCCCGGCTACATACTGACTGTTCCCACTGCTGCGAGGAAACCTGCATACTTAAAAGTCTTTCGAATAGCCTAAGGGGTCCTCTATAATTATTCATCATCAACAGCCTATTAACATGTCCCCACTGCTGGGGCTCAGGCCCACCCTGTCAACGAGGGCGTGCGGGCTATAGTCCACCACGCTAGCCCAGTGCGGGTTGGTAGACTTCACATGCGCCTAAGAATTTCTTCTTCGGCGTATGCAGGTTTCCTCACGATGTTTTCCTTCGCCGTTTTAAGAGCAGTCAGTAAATGTACTTAAGTTTCGAGAAAAAACCCATTGGTACATGGCGCAGCTGAGGATCGAACTCCGGACCTTTCGATATGATAGGCCGCGTCTTATCCTCTACGCCACTGACGCTCTTTATTATCATCTATATTTATTATTATCCACAAGAAAGCCCAACATCCCATATAACGCTATAAACGACACGTGTGTAAGTAAATACAGTGATTTATTAAACTTGTGACTTTCCCAGATTTGCTACGTGATCGAGATTGACTGTTCGGTATGCATTCTTAAATCATTTGATTTATTGACCATGGAGTCGGTAAAACTTTACTGCTCGGCGACGCGAGCGCGCAGCGTACGCAAACAGCTCCGTATCGTGTGACACTGCACTCACACGTCTTTTTGTTTTCTTTATTATTCTAGTTATGTCACTGGCGAAAATATATGAAATATCTCAGACAGAGAGTTGTTAGTATACATAGAGCGCGCGTTAGCAAGTCTGAACTGTAAGCACGGGTCTGAACAGTCTCGAAATGTTCGGGGCGACGCTACTAGTCACAACACGTCAGTAGCGCTGATTGTTGCAGTCGTAATCATGGTGAAATGTGCAGTGCCAAGCTGTAAACACGATCCACGGAAAACAACGCTCTAGAAAAAATCTATATAGAAGCGTCCATAGAACACCTGCTTACACTTGGCACAATGTGCAATGAGCGATGCGCGCACTCTATAGCCTAGTATACTAACTCTATGGAAATATCCGCACTGATTTCTACTTGGAATAAATAGTAATTATCACTTTATTCAAGGTAAGGTACAAACTATTCAAGCTTAAAGTATTCCCAAGGAAAAATTGGACCCTAACCGCTCTACGACTACTGGGTAGTATAAGAAAATCATGTAAAATCACATATTATTGTACTCTCCTTAATAGTACCTACTAACTGTACCAATTTTGGGACGTATTGCCTTTCCCTACGAGATCGAATCAGAAATGAGGAGATCCGCAAGAGAACCAAGGTCACCGCGACATAGCTCAAAGAATTGCGAAGCTGAAGTGGCAGTGTGCTGGGCACATCGCTCGTAGAACTCCCGGCCGTTGGGGCAGAAAGGTTCTCGAGTGGCGACCACGTATCGCAAGACGCATCGTGGACAGGCCTCCCACAAGGTGGACCGACGATCTGGTGAAGGTCGCGGGACCCGGCTGGATGAGGTTAGCGCAGGACCTGTCGTAGTGGAGATCCTTGGGGGCGGCCTTTGTCCAGCAGTGGACGTCTACAGGCTGATATGATGATGATTGCTTTTAGGACGTTCAACAACATAGGACCATTTGCGAATACGTCATTCTGGTACGAAGGGATCATTATGTTTTTTCTCAACCATGGCTGGCCATATGGTTATCATTTTCTTATGATCATAGCTGTATTGTATGTAGAGTAGCTAGAGCCCTGCCAATATGTGCATTGCCAAAACAAGGAAACAAGTTGAACCCAGTGCGTTGCCAAGTGTTCCAAAAGCGACAACAAACGCAGTGGAATGTACGCAGCATTGTGTATTTAGTTTACTTATAATTTGTAATTCAAACATTTGAACAGCAACATCAGAACAATGCGACGATATCTCGGGGGCATACTAATCGCGAAACATGTATCTGTGTAATAAAACAAGAACAGTGATTGTATCGAATGGCGAACATGCAATACGTTGGGTACGGAGCATTTTGTATTCCAGAATAAAGCTATGCTGCCAATTTATGGACATTGTAAATCAATCAACTCGATCTTTCCCTTTCCAAGAATCGCTTTTCCTGTGGTAGGACTGTTCATCTGGATGTGTCTTGATCCTCAGGGTGGCAATGCTATTGTTGTTTTGTACTGCAGCCACCCAAAATCTGCAGATTAATGCGGCCACCTAATCTTTTCTTCCGTCTCACACACAAGGGAAGGTCACGAACTCGAACTAAACGCACCAACATCAAAAAAAATACAGGTCGAATTGATGACCTCCTTTTTTTGAAGTCGATAGAAAATAGGCTGGGCTGGGCAGCATTTGGAAAACTGCGTCAAGTCTTCACGTCGCCTATCCCACAATCGTTAAAGACGAAAGTTTTTAACCAGTGCGTTCTGCCAGTCATGACCTACGGCGCAGAAACGTGGACACTGACGGTGGGCCTGATCCATAAGTTTAAAGTCGCTCAGCGAGCTATGGAGAGGGCTATGCTCGGAGTTTCTTTGAAGGACATGATCCGTAATGAGGAGATCCGACGGAGAACCAAGGTTACCGACATAGCCGAAAGGATTAGCAAACTGAAGTGGCAATGGGCAGGTCACATCTGTCGCAGAACCGACGGCCGTTGGGGCAGACGGGTTCTGGAGTGGAGACCGCGGACCGGTACGCGCAGTGTGGGACGCCCCTCCGCCAGGTGGACTGACGACCTGAAGAAGGTGGCCGGAAGCGGCTGGATGCGGAGAGCGGAGGACCGGGTGTGGTGGCGTTCGTTAGGGAAGGCCTATGTCCAGCAGTGGACGCTTAAAGGCTGAGATGATGATAGAAAATAGGGTGGTCTAGGTAGACTTTCCAAAGGGCCAAAAACTATCCATCACTAGCCGATATAAAATATAGGCTGATCAGAATCACTTACTCTACAAACGTTTAATAGTAATTGTGCAACAAGAGAGCAAAGTTGATTATTGATGCAAGTGCTGAATAAGAAAATATGGGACTGGAAAATATATTAATAAAACAAGGGAATGTTAAAAAAATCGACCGAGATGAAACGGGATCGGAAAATAATAATAAAAATGGGAACGGAAATAAAAATTCGAGGAATAAAACAATCCGGTAAAAAATAGCCATTGCATCCCGAGCAAGCGAAGCATTCTAGAATTGAATCACGAGCGTAGCGACGCGAGACGGTAGGCTCAGGCTTATGACTGAAATTTCATTCAATTTCAAGAGTTCGGGTTTGCGACCTTCCCTTAGTTGTCAGTTCAGTCCAGAGACAAAAGCAGAAGCGCACTCGTCGTTTTGAAACGGTGCACCGGCTAATGAGAGCGGGCGGGGCGAGCGGGGCGAGCGCAGCATGTAATTATTGCATTCTGCTGCAACAATACTGCAACATCGGCCTGTCACAACTCACGAGTCACGAGCTACGACTTTACGACACAAACTATTAAAGTTTGTTGTGAACAATGTCAGTTACAACTGTTTCAGAAGCCTTTAAAGAGTCTCTACTTCGTGCACATATTGTGTTTATCTTATCTTGCTTCGGGCCAGGAATACCCGGCGACACTTCGACCCTACAGGATCTGTTGTGCCAAACCCCTGTCTATCAACGATGCCCCAATCCATTTTTCGGTGAATTCACATACGCCTTAGAAAACAAATTTAAATTATTGGCGTATGCAGTACCAGGTTTGCTCGCGAAATTGGGCACGCACAGTTGGTGAATAGGGGTTTGATAAACAGATCCTGTAGGGTCGAAGTGTCGTCAGGTGTTCCTCGCCCCCTAACAAGAAAAGATAAGATGGAAACTTGTACAGTAAATAATATTGTATTTTGGTAGTTATTGTATAACTGGACCACTTAGAAATAAATAAAAATATTTAACGCAAGACGTATTGGTGAAGGTCTCTGGTCCAGTGGACATCTTTCGGCTAACATAATGATGATGAATTAAAGCATTAACATTTCGAGTGGGCATTATCTATTACGCTGCTTTTTAAGAACGTGACCTAGAACCTAGAATGAAGGTAGCCGAATAGACCAGTAACAATACAAGGTTGAGTTAACCTCAGGTGAACTGGGGCAGTAATTAACACATCAATCATACTGCGGACACAAGTACACTAAAACAGTAGCAAAAGCCCGGTGGCACACCTCAATGCCACGAATTTAACTTAAACTATACTTATGTGATGGCTGTTTCGTAAAATGGGATAGCTTCAAAAGTATCACCTGTAAACTAGGAAGTAGCTAAAAGGAAACCTGCACTAGGGTTCTACCTAGTGCTGTAAAAAGAGCCTTGGAAGGTCGAGCTTTGAGAGCTCAAGGCTTAAAGGCTACCGAACCTTTAAGGTTGAGGCTCGAGTCTAAGGCGTTCGTTAGGCGAACCCTACATAACTTCATAGTCATTTTAATAGACCGATATTCATAAGTAAGGCGACACCGATAATTGAAAAAAAAAAGCCTTATAATAGGCTCTGAGCCTTCGAAGCTTGAGTTTTCAAAGCTTTTAGAGATTTTATTTACATTTTTAAATATGATTAAACGCTAGCACCCCGTAATGTTCTCAAAGGATTGTCATAAAAATGTGCTGAGTTGTAACGCGAGTGCTGGTTGTGGCGGGCGACGCGCACGCATGTCGGAACTCGGAAGCAGTGAAACCTGTCGGCACGCGTGAATTATAGGTGTTTGTGCAACTATGCGACAATCGAGAGTGTTGTCGCGCACGAGCGGGCTGCGCGCGCGCACGCCGCGGCGCCGCCCGTGCCCACCCCCCTCCACGCAAGCAGACACTTGCAATCTTATCCAGGAATATCTGGCGACTCTTCGACCCTGTAGATTCTGTTGTGTCAAACCCCTGTCCATCAACAGTGCCCCAATCCGTTCTTCGTGGACCTCACATACGCTTTAGACCGATCAAACGTCATGCCATGACTATTTAGACATATTAAACCCGACTCCAGGCAGCTGCGGGTCGGTCTCTACGTCTTCGTCGGTTGTTGGATTTTATACAAACTGTACCTCGATGTTACTGTCAACTTTCTCTAGAACTTGCTTTTCTATTGGTTTCTGCCGTGTAATCGGTGATTTGACATAAAGTAGTCTTGCAGCGTGTAATTGTTGTATTCTTCTTTGGACGTGTAAGTATAGAATGTGTATGTATAAAGATTTAGCAGTATGGGTCCCAATAAGTTACCTTGAGGTAGTAAATTTCTCTTTTGCGCAGATTTAAGTATATTGCAAATTTGTAACATAATAACAATGTAATCTTTAGTTATCTCTGTCATAACAACGAAGCTTACTGTTTGTTAGAGTCCACGACGTAAACATTATTTTGATTTATGGATTACGAGGCTCTCAGGCGACGTTATCTAATCATATTATCTAGTACATCACTCTCACGATGCAGCCCTGGGCTATTTTTATAGATTCCATGTGCATTATTACGTGTTATACTTTTTAAAAATCATGTGTGCGTGGGTTTTATTACTCTCTTAAATCATGAATACATCAATGATTACAACATTCTAAAGGCAATATTATAATAAGACCTAGTGGGTGGCATTCTAATGTAAAATGATATAATTCTTTCACGTTTGATAGGCAATTAAAACATGCTTTAACAAAAAGGTAAAGATGCATAACGCACTATAGTGGCAAGCTCCATGTCATGTCAGCCTAACATTAACGATATAGCTTCTGTCTAGCAGCAAGCTGATGATGATAGACAATGATTTGAGGAAGAACCTTGCTCTATCATACATCTTAGCACGGATCACCGAACCTCGCGGTCATTCAAAGGCGTCTCAAAGGTTAACAATTCCATCTAATATCGGGTCTTCAAACCACAGAGATAACAAACAGACAGACAAATTGCACTTTCGCTTATTCGGTGCTACTGAATAGACGAGCGTGATTAAAATTCAATGCTATCACGAAACGCCATTAAATATTTTCTAATGATCCACTTATTGGAGAGTCACTTTGAATTTGAATATTATAATTTCATTTTTGTTTAGAGACAGGATTTCATTAAAAATTCTTTTGAGGATTAGAAATTGGCAATAATTTCCAAGTGATAAAAAAAAGGTTAACTCACCAGAATAAGATAAATAACACAGTCCACAATTGAGTATCAGAGCAATCAGAGTCAAATATTTTACGAAAAAAATTGCACAAGATGCAGTATTTTTAATATTAGGCAACTTTAGAGGTTTCTAGGTTTCTGGTTTACTTACCACATTGATCTTCCCGAGGATGTGGCTGATTTGATCCTTGCTGCACATGGTGGAGGTCTCTGTATCACATCACACTGTCACAAGTCACTCGAGCATTGCCACTTCTTCGTCCAAAGTTTCACTTAGGTATTACATTTAGTTATTTCTTCTTGTTGAGAAAGTTCGGAATTGTTCTAGCAAACAAATAAAATAACGTTAAGCTTCTAACATTGTGACGGTCGGTTATAGGTACAGAAGTTTATTCTGATCGTTTGTGGCTACATTAAAAATATTTTTTTGCTTCTCATATTCTTCATAACGGTAAACTAAGTGCCCTATACGTTTTGATTTGTTTGCGAGTATCAAAATATGAGACATGAAAGGCCGAACTTAATGGGAAAGGACTTCTATGTGTTTTTTAGTACCATTACCTAATAATATCTGCACTTCTACGTCCACTGCTGGACATACGTCTTCCCCAATGAACGCTACCACACCGGGTCCTCCGCCCCCTGCATCCAGCCGCTTCCGGCCACCTTTAGGTCGTCGATCCGCGATCTCCGCTCCAGAACTCGTCTGTCCCAACGGCCGAAGGTTCTGCGACAGAGATGTGATCTGCCTTCTTCACTTCGGCTTGCTAATTCATTCGGCTGTCTTCTTACCTAATAGGTTAGGTATTTTATGCAAATACGTATCGCGATAGCGGCCGAATAAGTGGACCGATGCATTCATAATTAGTGGCACAACGGAACCCATTGCTGGTTGCGCAACGCACGCGCTACAATAATCGAAATGTTGCATAAAGTAGGCGAATAGATCAGTATCAAAGTTCGGGGCCTAATTAAAAAAGTGGGTGCTTAGTATCATGTTACTGCGGGCGTTGGCGAAATTTTTAATCAAAACATTTAGTAGTCCAAGGCGGAATGAAAGATTTATTTGCGTAGTGGTCACTCTACCGACTAAATGTATTAAGGATCCTGAGCCCGCTATGACCTTCGAATTTTTCACACTAACTTAATTAAATATAGAAAAAAGTAAATTAAATTTCATGAATATAAAAAAAAAGTCTACGCAAAAAGCTAACTAAAAGATCATACGGTACAATTTTGGCGATTTTATCGTTTTAAACGATTTCGTCCTGGCAACCTCACATCTCGTCACTCTCGGGATTACGGCGAATCTAATGACATTTATTAATCCATTTTCATGGTCTTCCTTTAAGATACATTACTAGAAGGACTTGATTCTTTCGATCGGTATCATAAAAAAATGAATTATTTTTTCCACATTTATTTTGTCCTATTCGATCGCCGGCTCAGACAGGTGGTTTCTTCAAAATCTTTGAATGTAGTTCCGCTTACTTTTGAAAATAAACCTTCCTTCATTTTCGGGTTAGGTTTAGGGTACTTTTTCTCCAATCAAATAAAGAATTGCAATTGCTATACGAACGCACACCACTACATGCACAAACGATTCATCTCGCTATCACCATTATGGGTACACAAACCATAGATCTTGAGCTGACACTTTCCACTGGCCGTTTAAACATCACTGATTAGCAATTTCACCTTCGCCCCGTTGATGCCACATTAACTTTTTTCGCAAACTAGGAAGACTTAAACGATTACATTGACGACAATCTATATGCAAATCCCAAAGACACTTATGGCGAAACCGAAGAAGCTAATGGAATAAAATCGGCAATTGCGTATTTTGCATAAAACGAAAACTTTTAAAAGCATATAAAGAAACGTTGCAAAACTGAAACCACTGTTAGCTAACCGCCGATGAATATTGATGATCGCCCACATCCTGCTCGGGGAAACTCTATCTTTTGTATTCAACTATGTAGATGACATGTTATAGGTTACTAAATTGGTGAAGATAGCAGTTTACTACCTGTGAAACTCACCACATGCCAATATCGCTAATATTTATCAAGATTCACTTTCATTTCAACACAAATGCTAGAAATCGGGTCAAAACACTATAGTTTTCTAATGGGTTTCTTAGTTAAATATAATGGAATACTGGTAAATAAAATATAACTAAATACTTAATACGCGATAAGTAACTTCTAATGTTTATTAAGTTCGCCTCATTGGCCTGTAGTTCTCTAACTACAGGTCAATGCAATGCTCAAAACGTTGGCTCTGATCGCCAGAGATTGTCGATCGGGTTCCCACTGTACAAGAGCCGGAAGCCTAGTTGGTTGAGCACTTGGCTCGCGTTCATGAGCTAGTGAGTTCGAACCATGGCCCGCACTAATGAGATTTTCGAAACTTAAAGTACTACAGACTTTTTTGTGAAAGAAAACTTCGTGAGGTAACCTGCATACGCCAGCAATTAGAACTTATATTCTAACTCGCATGTGAAGTACACCAAAAAACGGATTGGGGAAATTTTGGTGGACAGGGGCTTGACACAACAGATCCCATAGGGTCGAAGTGACAAGACCTTGTACGTTATTGATACATTGATTTTGATTTCAGTGTGTATGGTGGTGACTTCTTTGTAGTTGTATAATATTATTGCAATACCTACTATACTTGTTGGAATAGTACCTCTACACAAGGAAGTGGACGCAGTTCCGACCACCGACGGCGACGGTACAAAGGAAAGGTCAGAGCTAATGAAGGATGGTCTCAAAGAGGATGGTCATTTCAATTAACGTTACCTATTGTTGTTTGACAAGCGTAAAAATGATGAAGAGGAAAAATTTTTGCACGGTCAAATCGTTAGTAAAATGGAAAATTACCCTTTGGCTTCTTAGTCGGGTAATGTTTTACTGCATCAAAAACCCTGTGTAACATCAGTTACAATAAGCCGTTGTTAAGTTCCGAATAATACAGATAAAAAAATTCTATCTGTCTTATAATACAGAAACTATAAAATAACAAAAAATGTCTTCAGAACCGAAGGTGGGTGCAGAATTTGAGCATGATCGGATATTCGGAAGGGGTCGAAAAATCGATACCAAGATTCCTCCCGAAGACAAACAAACAGGAAACCAAGTTAAATATATAATATAACAAACCTAAAGAGTTTTTGTTTGTTTGAACGCGCCAATCTCTGAAACTACCAGTCGGATTTGAAATCCCAATTCTTGAAAGTTGGAGGCTATTTAGCATCACGCTACGACCCTTAGGAGCCGAGACAGAAGAAAAAAAAGTCAGCCAACTTATAAAACATGGGCGTGGTCGCGGGAAACGCCTAGTAAATAATAAAAAGTATGTAATAATTAATAAAAGCTTGTAAAACATAATAAACCATAATGGCACGTACACACTATAAGACTCTGATGACTTACTTTACAATGACAAAGCAATCGGATAAAAATGTACCGCTGACTCCACGCGGAACCCTGAATCATATGAATAAACAAAAAACTCGTTTGCAAAATAAACGGCTTCATTTGTTTACGCATTCCAATGAAAACGACTGTCTCTACCAATACAACAGCGCGGAAGCATTTCTACAACCAGCACAGGGCGAGTGAGCAATTTCACGAATTTGGTCAAAGTAGTTATTGTATAGAAACTATACTAAATTGGCGCCACACGTGAAAGGATGTTTGGGGTCGCTGCTTGCAGGTGAGAAATGAAACGACTGATGATCTGTAGATACATATTTTATTTACAATTGTCCTTAATAATATTTACAATATTAGGTTCGCAACCGGCGACGGTTGAGAGGAGCGCTTAACGTTAGAAAGAGATAGTGATATCTTGTGTCCCCACAGATGTAAGTACAGGATGTTCGATAAGCTGTTAGAATATGATAAAAAGATTTTGGTGAAACCCCCGCCGTTTTCGAGACAGGTGTTGGCATATTTTGTATTTTGCGCATCAAATTATTAAAAATTATAAAAAAAATGTTTAGAATAAAATAAGTACCTAATAATATATATCGGTAAAATAAAGATAAAAAAGGATATAAGTATACAGACTGACTAATCTATTTTACGTTCATTAAAATTTCTAGGAATATCCGAGAAATTATAATGAAAGCGTTTTTCAAGATTCTGCTTCAGAGGGATTGTTCCGAATTTCGGCTTTATCGGGTCAGTCGTTTCGAGTTAAATCACAGAATAAATAATAGGTTAAACATACAGAGAGACGGACTAAAGAGAACCTAAAAGGATTTCTTGAAATTGTACTTCTCAGGGGAAGTCCCGCTGCGTGCGAAGTCGCGGGGCGTCCGCTAGTTAGATTATAACGCCTCTGTGTCGACGACAACTTTCACTGCCAATAACTATGAATTGCATTTTTTGCATCTTTCTGTGTATGTTCGTCATTTTTTAATTTCACTTTCTTTGTAAAGATCGCTTTGCGACATCCATTGTACTGATGATAGGTTTCCAACCGACTGCTGATAACAACAAGAGGTGTGTATGCGGAATCACCCAGCAATTTAATTTAAATTTGGTTAGTCGATTAGCCGCAGTCAGTGAGCTGTGCGGTGTGGCCGTACCTTATATTTATTTATTTTTTCCAGCAATCACTAGGACGTGGTGTCAAAGTGCAACATAAACTTTGCAACAAAGGGCGATTTACTGCCCTTATTTTCTCACAAAATCTAGCCGTATTTGAACCTTCAACCTTTCGAAACTTAAAAAATATCGATAGAACCTGAGCAAATTTCCAAACGTCATAAAACGATAAGTTCAACAGTGAAGCCCTAGTTAGCCAAATAAATCGTTTGTGGCGCTTCGTACCGTCGTATACAGACACAGACCACTATGTATACAGACAAGACAATATACACACTTAGTTTATTTCTTGCAAGCCAATGTTTAATCCAAGGTGGGACTGCACTTATGAACTCGACTGTACCTAACTACTAAACGTCAGAAATCTGTGCCTACGAATTAAATTTTAATTTTTGTGCCAAATCGTGAGTTTATCTAATAAATTGCCGGTTAAAAAGCTGAATGAAGTTGAGATTACTATATTTAAAGTTTTACGTAAAGACGTTCCGTATGACGCAACACGTGGTAGACATAAGTGAGGAGAAACGTTATGGGCCGCTCATTACAGAAACAATTTCACCAGGTACTGGGCCAGGCGCGGGCGCCGGCCGGGTAATGGGGTTTGTGCTTTTTTGGTGCCACATTAGCGGGCGCAATGATAATAACTATATAATTTATTATACGGGCGCCGTGAGAACCATACGGACAGTACGTCTACCTTTGTTGCACTATTAACACCCGGTTCTAGTGTTTGCTGGAATCTTATACATACTCTAAGACTGGAATTAAAAAAAAAACAGAACACCTGAATCATACTTTTCCTGATCCTTAAAAATTTCTTTCCAAATTTTTTTCCAAATCCGTTTCCCCAACTTGATACTGGCTAAATCCACTGAATTGAAGCCAAAAACAAAACAAAATGAGGTTATTTCTATACCTTATGTTGTAACGTATAGTGGGAAGACTGGAAGTCTTCGATCCCCGGCCGTGCCATGCACCGATGGTTTTTTTTTGAAAACATTTTACTGACCGCTCTCGAACGGTAAAGGAAAACATCGTGACGAAACCTGCATAAGAAGAAATTCTAGAAGTCTACCAACCCGCACTGGGCTAGCGTGGTGGACTATCGCATACTATAGCCAGTACGCCTTTAGTTACGAGGGTAGACCAGCGAGCCAACAGTGGGAACATATTAATAGGCTGTTTATTTTATTTGGATAAAAATACTGACAGCCGTTTGAGTTTGACTTTTAGCTGGCCTAGTATATTCATCATCATCATCAACAGCCTATTAATGTCCCCACTGCTGGGGCTCAGGCCTACCCTCTCAACGAGGGCGTTCGGGCTATAGTCCACCACGCTAGCCCAGTGCGGGTTGGAGGACTTCACATGCGCCTAAGAATTTCTTCTTCAGCGTATGCAGGTTTCCACACGATGTTTTCCTTCACCGTTTGAGAGCAGTCAGTAAATGTACTTAAGTTTCGAGAAAAAACCTGGTACATGGCCCAGCTGGGGATCGAACTCCGGACCTTTCGATATGATAGGCCGCGTCTTATCCCCTACGCCACTGACGCTCCCTACGCCACTGACGCTCCTAGTATATTAGGGAGTTTCAATAATATAAGAGACCAGTTTATCCTGGTTTTGTTTCCACCGACGTGCGGCCGACCGTACATAGGCTAGACTTAAGCAATAGGAGGAGCAACAGTTACCGCAATCTGTGTTCAACAATAGGGCACGGCAAATTGTTTCAAACACTCAAGTGTTCATGCACCGTGCAGCAGGCAAGTGGGGAGTCGTGTACTGGCGCATGCGTCGGCGCACGCCGCTGGCGCAACCGCATGCCATTGTGCATAGGTTAGGGTGAACCGGGTCATTACACCACTTTTGGCAGTTTTACATTATCAGACAGCATCTAAGTACGTATGCGATCTTCGTCCTTCCTTGTCGGACTTCGGAATCCTTTCAAAAAATAAATTATGGGAATCCTACTTTGTAAGGATGTTTGGATGTTTGTTACTCATTCACGCAAAAACCTTTTTTCATGAAACACATTTTTTTATGGAAAAAAAGTCAGATTTTGATGAAACTTTACAGTAATACAGATTATAAATACATGAGAATAGCACAAAGGCTACCTCGATAAAAGGATAACTCGGGGAAATCTGTTCCTGCGGGAAAAACTTTTCTACGCGATCGAAGCCGCTGGAAACAGCGAGTCAAAAATATGTACAAGGAAATCGTTTAAACAAATTACCGCTGTCTTCATAGCAAGGACTTTAACGCTGGAGGTCGAGGGTTTGATCCCACAGGTCCAATTTATAGAATTTATACAGATTACAGGTGTATTGTATGTCAATTGTCCTGGTCTAGGACTGAGTTGAGAGGGCCATGGCACTAAGTGTGACACGCACGTAATAAATGACCAGTTTCATTACAACGATAGCAAGAAACACTTTGCATCAAAGAGATTGATAGTTTAAAAAAAATTTAACAAAGGTTTTTCACGAATGCTATGTATGTAATGAAACTGGTCATCTCTTACGTGGTTGCCACAAGAGAACAATAATTCAAAACTATGTGGATACAAATTATGATTAATTGATGCAAACTTTTACCATGCCATTATATTAATAGGTTCTTGAATGAATTCACATTCGTGTTGTGTCAATGATGACAAATCGGGTGTTTAGAAATTATTTACATAATCTTCACTCGTAACAATTCGTATCAGCTAACAAAACTAATATTGCAAATGCGCTAGTAAACATTGGACGCATTTTGATGAAACTTGTACATGCGGCCGACTGTACGCTAAATCACTATAGTTTGTAAAATTTTCCTCGGGTATTATGGTCGAGACTTTAGGGCGACCGACATAACATTGTAACAGCGTCTTTCTTCGATTGTTAATTTTACTGTCATTTATTTTTGTAACTAGCGTCAGTGGCCCTGGGGATAAGACGCGGCCTATCATATCGAAAGGTCCGGAGTTCGATCCCCAGCTGGGCCATGTACCAGGTTTTTTCTCGAAACTTAAGTACATTTACTGACTGCTCTCAAACGGTGAAGGAAAACATCGTGAGGAAACCTGCATACGCTGAAGAAGAAATTCTTAGGCGCATGTGAAGTCTACCAACCCGCACTGGGCTAGCGTAGTGGACTATAGCCCGAACACCCTCGTTGAGAGGGTAGGCCTGAGCCCCAGCAGTGGGGCTGTTGATGATGATTGATGATTTTTGTAACTTGTACAGTCGATCGCGCGTCAGGGAGAAACACTTTGACCTTCAGCTGGCCTAACCTATTAGGGAGGTTCAATGCTACGAGAGACCAGTTTAAACTGGTTTTGTTTCCACTGACGTGCGGTCGACCGTACAACCATGACTAAAGCTAGTTTAAATAATAAGCTTAATTTTCCTAGTCTCTCTCCGGCAACACGTCTCACCGATTAGATAGCAAGTCTGGGATTCTGATTACCATCTGCAGTATCATTGTAAAACAACGCAAGACAAACTGTGAGCAAATACTTGTTACAAGTTCATGAACAGAATACCGCAAGTGTAGTTCGCGTATATTATCTACGATTTAAAATAACTTGGAGCGTCGGTGGCGTGTCGGGGATAAGACGCGGCCTGTCGTATCGAAAGGTCCGAAGACCGATCCCCGGCTGGGCCATGTACCAATGGGTTTTTCTCGAAACTTAGTACTTTTACTGACTGCTCTCAAACGGTGAAGGAAAACATCGTGAGGAAACCTGCATACGCCGAAGAAGAAATTCTAAGGTACATGTGAAGTCCACCAACCCGCACTGGGCTAGCGTGGTGGACTATAGCCCGAACGCCCTCGTGGGAGGGTAGGCCTGAGCCCCAGCAGTGGAGACATTTGATGATGAAAATAACATTACTCATAAAATTTACAACGTTTTACTGTCAGATATTTATTGAACTTTTTTTCTGTTACTTAGCGGATCTTTTGAGGATTCAATTAATTAAAAAATTAAGTCTATACGTCTACTGGCGATCCTGCCCAGAAATAATAGGAAGAATACGAAACCGCACACGGTACCTAATTTTTGATCATTTTAATTAGGGTACAGCAAATCTCACAAAATCCTTTCGATAATTTTTTTGTATAATCAATATTTAGTAATTTCTTTTATCAGGAAATCATAATAATATTATGTTTGTTAAATGCAATCTAAATGTATGGAGTCCTATCGGCCAGTACCATTGATGGTACAATTGGGGATCGACTTGTCCCACTAGTAGCAAGTAACAGACAGTTTCGTAATAATACATTAAATTCTTTATACGAAACTGGTTACGTACCTACAAAAAAATATAGTTTCGTAGGAAGAAAAAAATTCTTCCTACGAAACCGGTTACGTAGGAAGAAAAAGTATTCGTACGAAGCTGGTTACGTAAAGCTGGTTACGTAGGCGTCCGAAGGGATAACAAACATTTTTTTACCATTCATCCGAAAATCGAGTTAAATTCAAGAACCACTCGCCATAAGAAGAAATAACTAGTCGTTGTCATACACAAAAAGAACACTGGTAGGTAGCACAAAAAGTTTTAAAAGAGTCACTTCATAGAAATATTACTCGAAAAAATATATATTAAGTACACATAAAATTGGAAAATGTCACTGCGCATACAGATGTACAAAGTTAGAAATTTTAATTGTCACTTTGAAACAGTATCGATTTTAAAACTACGACGATGCTGGCGCCTAACACGTCAATTCGCACGAATCGTTCGTTTAGGCGCGCGCTCGCTCGGTCGGCATGTCGGTCGGGGTGCGCGTGCGGCGGGAGACTGCGCGCGCGCACCCGGCGCCCGGCCGCGGTCACCGATCGAAAGTTGAACGGGGAAAAAGCGCTGGATTCCGCTGGACTACCATTTCCGAGCCATATTACGAAGTTTGTTTTCGGATTTGAAAAACTATTTTTGCATTTGATAGTCCGATTCTTGGGGAAGGTTATATCACAGAGTAAGTAATAGTCTGTTATAGGCTGTTTAACATCACTCTACGACGCTTGGGAGCCGAGCAAGAAGAAAAAGTCAGAAATCAATTAAATTGCATTCGATTCGCACCGATTTACACTACCTATCTATATCTATACTAATATTATAAAGGCAAAAGTTTGTAAGGATGTGAGAATGTATGTTTGTTACTCTTTCACGCAAAAACTACCGAACAGATTTTGATGAAACTTGGTACAGTGGTAGCTTATATCCTGGAATAACATATAGGCTACCTTTTTAAGGCGTACAAAGTCGTGGGGCGTCCGCTAAGTAACAAAACGCTTACATAGAGGGCGCTGTTTCACAATGTACACGGGAAAAACTTTTCTACGCGGGCGAAGCCGCGGGAAAAAGCTAGTTTTACATATAGGAGGTTTACCAGGCGACACTGCGAACCTATGAGATAAATTGTGGCAGCCGCTACCTGGAGATCTC
Organism: Metalampra italica; assembly: GCA_949699065.1. NCBI lineage: Eukaryota > Metazoa > Arthropoda > Insecta > Lepidoptera > Oecophoridae > Metalampra > Metalampra italica. The sequence continues at coordinate 10,275,163 of OX452985.1, forward strand.
CACCCCAAGTGTTGGCTGCACAACAAACAACTATTTGCAGCTAAGGAGTAGGTCAGGAGCCAGTAGTCCTCGGGTTAGGTTAGGCTGTACCCAGGAGTCATTCGCCTTGCACCTAGTGATAGAAGGTGTTTCATCGTCGGAAGAAGTCAACGGATAAAGATTTCAGCGCTGCCGACGCCGGCATTTCGATTTCCGCCCACCGGACCACAGAATATTATAATAGTACGAGCTAAGAAAAAGTTTCCCATAGAACAGACACTAAAATAACAATAATAATCAGAGAGGGACACACTTATTACAAAAGTGGTAAGAGTAAGCTAGACAGATATAATATATTGTATCTCTATTTACGTATGCGATTTTTTTCCATCACTTCGATTTCCGACCACTGGACCACAGAATATTATAATAGTACAAGCTAAGAAAAAGTTTCCCATAGAACAGACACTAAAATAACAATAATAATCAGAGAGGGACACACTTATTACAAAAGTGGTAAGAGTAAGCTAGACAGATATAATATCTTGTATCTCTATTTACGTATGCGATTTTTTTCCATCACAAACAAGAAAATACTCGATGCTGTCAACAAACAACAGCCCGACTAAAATAGATAGTGTTTGTTCAGTTTGACCCCGCCATATAAGAAGCGTCTTCTCAAATTATTGGGGTAAAAGACTATTGCTATTTCATGTTATACGCTGAGTGCGGTTCTATTGGATCCTTGTTCTTAGGATACAAGTGAACCGAAGTAGACAGCCATGTCGCGGCCCGCGGCACGTCACATCAGAGAAAATAGTAGTAGAAAACAACTATCATTAAGTGGGTACCGCGTACGTTACCGCGTTCGGCGCCCGTATAATTTTATCGCAAACGCTGTTTGAATTCAAAGCGCCATGGAGCACCACTGACCTGTAACAAAGAAAAAACAGGGTCAAATATTATTTGTGAAAAGCTAGCCTACTTGGAAGAATACTCACACTAACATGTAGGTATACATACCTACGTAAGGTTCAAAACCCAATAATATGAGACAGGACAGGAAATAAGGTGAGTCTGGTTTGGACGTTCAAATCCCAAATCCCCCCCCCCCTTCTGTTCCCATTATGGATCCCTCTGTCATCCGCTACCTGATTTCGTATGTTACATACAACTGTTTTCATCTATCGTCATGTCACACGTGAAAAACTCTGATGTCAAAAAAACAAAATACATGTACAACTGACAATTTCTATAAAGCGGACGAACCAAATGTTGGATTCTCGAATCTCGAGCGAAAGTGGGGAACTTTATCTTGTTATCACATTGTGGGCGTCATAGGTTTACTATAAACATCGCCGATAACATGATGACAAGCTTTCCATCAAGATAAATGGATATCACTGTTGTTCTCACGACGAGTTGATACAAAGATTTATGGAGATATAAAAACGTGTCATGCCGGCCTCTTCAAGATAGTCAAGGTCAATTTGTACCCTTGAGGTCTGATGGTGGCTATCCTGAGTATGGGTGGAGAAGATCTAGTGCTTATGAGCCTGTTTACGCTAGGACAATGATTGACCAAATAGTTTGGCCACGAGGAAGCGACGGAATTGTCACTATGGGCCTACGCTTGCCAAGTCGTGGTCTCCGCTCGAGAACTCGTCTACTCCAGCGGTAATCGGTTCTCCGACAGAAGTAACCAGCATACTGCCACTTCAATGGCTAATCATTTGAGCTATGACGAAGGCTTTGGTTCTCTGGCGGATCACCGCGTTTCGGATCCTATCTCTCAAAGAGAACATCACCTTTAACTTCCACTACACGAACGCTACCACATCCGGTCCTCGCTCTCCGCATCCAGCCGCTTCCGGCCACCTTCTTCAGGTCGTCGGTCCACCTGGCAGAGGGGCGTCCCACGCTGCGCGTACCGGTCCGCGGTCTCCACTCCAGAACTCTGCCCCATGGTCGTCGGTTCTGCGACAGATGTGGGCCCAGTGCCGCTCCAGCTTGCTAATCCATTCGGCTGTGTCGGAAACGTTAGTTCTCCTGAGAACAAACTAACAGAACGCAGACAATTTCTCAGAACAGCTCATTAGCCGATTGGTCTCATCGTTTATGTAAAAACCCGTTGACACATTGTCAATCAACAGTGTTTTAATTTCATTACGCCCCCGCCCACGCAACACTGTCGTATTTATAAACTTAAGTAAGAATGAGGAACAAAAACGGCAGGCGATGACTCGCCAAGTGATGCGAGTGAAACTGGCTTCCCAAAGTGGAACGGATCAATAATGTCAATATAAGTAAGTGATTGTACTAAGTAAATCTAGTTATTTGTGAACGCGGCTCACTCTGAAGAGTAATACACATTTGACAGTTTTCAACTCTCTCTAGATTCGCCGTGGAAGTACCTACTAGTCTATTCTCGCCTTATGTTTGTGAGATTGAAAATAAAAAAGAAAGGAATTTAAGTATGACAGATTCTAGGCAAATTAAGTACAAGCAAAACAACCATTACAATTAAATATTTAGTAAATAAACATAATTAGTGATAACTACCAACTAAAGCACTATACATTTTTAGGTTTCTTAAATGTAGTCGTTGCCGTGAAAAGGGTCACAGCTCAGCTTAGTGCTGAGGACATAGTTTCAGCAGCCCCGGTTTTCTGGGTTGACGTAACCTGAAAGAAATGACACTGAAGTATCTTTGTTATCATTTAATTTTGGCCAGTTTGTAGAGGGGCTTAACTATTGCAGCGTTTACTTCAATGCGAGATAATGGTGTTCAAATTATTATCATTCCAAAGAGAAACTACAATATCGTTAGGATTGTCTACGATATGACTGAGAGACAAATTAGTAGTTTGGTGTGCAAAAAAAACAATTAGGTGGGCAATCATTATCTGGTACAAATTGGCGGATGTGGCTGCCGGGCTCGGTTGATTGATTGATTGATCAGTCACTGGAGAACACGCAGACGTACTGACTGATTGCTGCATATCATAAAGCTTGGTGGTATAAGTAAAAGTTCTATCTAACATTGCATTCTTTGCAGTGCTCTTTTCTTGATCTCAGTAACTTCCTGGGTTCCTTTTACGGTCGACAGTCGGCAGTGGAAACAAAACCAGTATACACTGGGTCTTCCATAGTATTGAAACTCCCTAATAGGCTAGGCCAGCTCAAGGTCAAAATATTTCACCTGACCCAACTGAACCAAGAAATAGCTAGCAATATTTCTACCTTCTTAATATGTGGTCACTACAAGGTCACCGACATTGAAGTGGCAGTGGGCAGGCCGTATCTGTCGCAACTGACCGCGGACCGGTACGCGCAGCGTGGGATGCGCCGCTGCAGGTGGACCGTAGACCTGAAATAGGTGGGCAGAAGCGGAAGACGAAGGACCGGGTGTGTTCCTACTTATTCCATGGAGCACGCCATAGTACCTAAAGTAAATTTTACAGGAGCTCACCTTGTCAGTGACGTCATTTATCAAGTCATTTATCAGTTCCATGCAGCTGCTAGCAAAAAAACTCTGCTCTCGCAAAGACTAATCTTTCTTCTATGGAACAATTTCGGATATGTATTAGTTATACCAGCTGATTTCCCATGACTTGGCCCACTCAAGCGCCGACCTTCCTCAGCCAAGACCGGCAGGTGCAGCCAGTTTCCTGCACTCACCGACGGACCCGTCATCCGCGGCATTGCCTTAAAAGTAATATGACTTAACCATTACTTAGATAAGGCTATTAACCACTTAACGGTAGGCTTTTAAGTAAAGATAAATGAGTAATTTTCCAAACTACCTGTCTGATTTAAGTCATTCAATCGTACCTATTCATTTCAAATTTTTTGGTTATGTGTGAGGTAGATTTAATCACATGCAATAATTGACTGGACGACGATACCAATAAAAACCGGACAAGTGCGAGTAGGACTCGCGCCCTGAGGGTTCCGTACAAACTTAATTAAAGAAATAATTAGAAAATCGTTAATAAAATTTGTAGTTACATCACATGGTACTAACTTATATGAATAACTTGCTCATACGCAAAGTTAAGTTTGTTATTACAAGAAATGATGTAACTACAAATTTACGGTTTTCGGATTTTTTCCTTTACTTGTGCTATAAGACCTTGCTTCTTGCCAAATTTCAAGATTCTAGGTCAACCGGAAGTACCCCATAGGTTTTGATTACCAAGATAATCAAAAATGCGACAAAATCGGCCGTATCTTCTGACTGCAATGACTTAGAAGTCTGATTTTTTCACGACACCAAGGGACTACAGACCTGAGTATTTGATATTAATTTCAACTTGATATCTCCACGCATTCCTGAGAAAAATGGTCTTGGCAGACGGGCAACGGAGTGATCCTATAAGGGTTCCTTTTTTCCTCTTTAGAGGTACGGAAGTGGCTTAATTTTTACTTTCTCGCATCAGAGCACCGTAGGTAAATATATGCGACAGAGTGGAGTGCACGGCACACTCGGCTGGAGCGGAACAATGCACATTGTGAGTCTGGGGCATCACTCACTCACCACTCACCAGTACTTTACAATCTGCATATCCGTCTGTCTGTCTCAGACAACGAGAGCTTCCTGCGTGTATAGCTACTGAGAAGTATCTAGCCTAATCTAAAGGCTAGATATGGATATATAACAGGGAACTCATATCGTTGTCTATTTAGGAGAGAGAAATACTTCTAACCATTTTGTTTACGTACAGTCGACCTCACGTCGGTGGAAACACTTTGACTTTGAGCTGGCCTAGCATATAAAAAAATAAAAATAATGGTTTTGTTTCCACTGACGTGCGGTCGACCGTACATAACAAACAATATCGGCCGATACCTAAATGGTACTTAGCATGCAGTTACTTTTTTTTGTTCTAATGACAATCGTCCATTTTGGACATTTCTGCCAGTGTCGCGTCAATTTTTTGTTTTCGGTACAGAGTTGACGGTTGTTGATGTAGATCCACAGTTACTTTGAGTAGGTAAGGTGTAGGTAGAGAGGGGAGCGCAGATATGGAGGCAAGGTAAAACCTTCGACTGAAAACTGAAACTTTGAGTTTCGTTGGTTAGATCCTGGTCCCTAGCTGCTCTGGAAATAAAGTCGATGTAGCAAACAGTCCGCCTGATTGTAAGTGGCCATTCGTGTCGATTCGGAGGTGAACACGACTTAACTAAATTTAATCTATTGTGCTCTTTTTTATCTGTAGAAATAAGAAAGAGATGGCATGAATTTAAGAACTGTCAAATTAGTTTAGTCCTGTCAGACACAACAAAATGTACTAGGTTCTACTGCAACTTAAAACATGGCGATTTAAATTCCCTCTGTCTGACAGGTACGTGTCTGTACAATCAGATGTCAAACTAGGATTTCGTTCGTGTAATGTGGGATTAATACCAATTTGTGCAAATTTTACCCTCAATAGAAATGGAACTCACCACCTTTGGCAGACGCCATAACCACTACGCCAAAAAGCCTGTTTGGATCAATATCATTCGATTGAAAGGTCCGATTAGAGATTGATTGAAGAGAAAGTTAATCGATGATCTTGAGTACCAGCAGCTGATAACAATCACTTCACCAGATACAAAGACAGAAATAGACAGACATTGTGTTTTATTACATTTGCCTGTAGATCAATGCAAAGATAAGACCTTGCTATGAATTAAGGTCAACAACATAGCCGATAGGATTAGCAAGCTGAAGTGGCAGTTTGCAGGCAGGCTACTAAACCTCGAAGGAGAATTAAACCATAAGGTTTTAAAACAAAATTATTTTAAAAACGATCGATGGTCGATTCGGTCTCGACGTGAAAACGACATTAAACTCCCTAAAGCAGCTAACAACATCACGAAATCGATTACGCTCACAGCGATTGTTAAAAAAGTCGATTACGTCTGGCAACATGTGAATGAGAGTCGTGAGAAACGCATCAACAAAAGAAAATATCATAAAACGGTATACATTTTAATCAAAGTGCTTTTGCTGAAAAACTAACAACTGCCTAACAACAAAATGTACCAAATAGGTAGCAGATAGAGATAGGTTTGTTTAGTGTCAACGATACAAAACCACATTTAAAATCAAATTAAGTAAATTGTACATCAATAATTACTAGAGTTAAGCAATCCAAAGATACACACGGCGTTCTAAAAAAGGTGAATTCCGTTATTCCGTGTCCCGCGCTCTGCGCTTCCGCGTCCTATTTCAGGAGAGATATAAATAAAGATCAGGATTTTTCAATATGGGGACAGCTGCTGCGTCTGACACTGCCCAGAGACGTATTAAGGGCAGGGAGATTGTATTGGACCCACGCACGCTAGGGGCGCTAACAGGATCCGAAAGTAGGCAAATCGGAAGAGAACTAACGTCTTCGACAAATCTCGAACGATAACCACTAGACGCAGTGTAGGCAGGCCTCCCACAAGGTGGACCGACGATCTGGTGAAGGTCGCGGGACCCGGCGGGATGAGGTTAGCGCGGGACCGGTCGTCGTGGAGATCCTTGGGGGAGGCCTTTGTCCACCAGTGGACCTCTACAGGCTGATATGATGATGATGAACCACTAGACGAGTCCTCGAGTGGACCCCACGCGTTGGCAGGCGTAGTGTGGCACGCTCTGACGATCTGCGTAAGGATAAAATGACAAATGATAAATGTTTATTTCGTTTCTAGTTAAACGACATGGGAGCCTTCTATTAAGTAAATAGATTACTTGTAGAAGAAGGCACCGCTTGTCTAAAAAATAAAATTTAGATACTCCGAATTTGTAACATGACTACAAACAAAAAAATACAGAAAAAGTAAATAAGGTAGAGAAAATACAAAAGAATAAAAATCATTAATCCCAGAAAACAAAGAAGGTAGTGGCTATGTATGAAATAGCTAGTGCATGTGGAGTGTATACTGTGTGAAAGTAACAGGATGCGACGTACCAAGGATCGGGTTCAGTGATGCGACTTTGGAAGGCCCTAGCAGTGGACTAGTGACGATGATGATGAGGGGCGCTAAATCTATGCGTCGCCCCGGGGCGCAAATACACCTGTCTACGTCACCGACCGCCCATGGGGATTGGGCAGGCCAAACACGAGTGAACTAATGGCCGCGACGACTGAGCCGCGGAGTCTGCGGCGCTTGAATGATCTAACAGAAGAGTGAACAGTTGAGAGGTTTACACGACTTGATGGCTGTTGCGATGGGCGTATAGCTTATAGGGGACGAACAAGGGAAGCTTTCGGACACGAGCTCGGAGAAATGAACGAAATTTGGTAGGAATAGAAGTCAAATCAACAGCCTATTAACACGTCCCCACTGCTGGAGCTCAGGCCTACCCTCTTAACGAGGGCGCGACCGAATGCAGGCCGCTATAGGTAGATCAGTCGATTACAAGAATTTTCCCCCACTACGTCAATCAATGTTTAAGTTTGTCGGCTACTATACGCTCAGAGTTCTGTGATTTGTACCCTCATAAATTTAATATACTGTACCAATTCTGGGACATTTTCCTTTTAGATGCCTCCACCGGCCATAGTGATACGAAGGCGGTTTTCCAAAGACACTGCTGTCAATTGACACGTGTTAGTCGTCGGGAAAAGGTTCTAACCAGAATGGAATGCCGCCGTGAAAGTGTAATGCAGTAGCGGCACAAGTTAATTCGGAAGTGGTGATTATTACATTTATAGCTTACGACGACGGCGCGGGCGGGCGGTGTGGCAGCTCGTAAATATGGACCTACAGAAGTACTGTCACTAGGGCTTTCCATTTGTTAAACTAACACCTAGGAAGCGGCGATGATAACAATTGACGTGTATAAAATGTACCCACCGTACTCATATGCAATAACATATTTTGACTTTGTTCTATAGAGTTTATTATAGAGAGCGTCAGTGGCTTCGGGAGAGCGTCTGTTTATGATGATGATATAGAGTTTATTGTCATCATCATCATCATATCAGCCTGTAGACGTCCACTGCTGGACAAAGGCCCCCCAAGGATCTCCACGACGACCGGTCCTGCGCTAACCTCATCCGTTAGGTCCGGGTCCCGCGACCTTCACCAGACCGTCCGTCCACCTTGCGGGAGGCCTGCCTACACTGCGTCTTCCGATATTAGTACTCGAAGGTATTTTACCCTTGGCTGTAAAAGGGTAGAAAGTTAATGGCCAATAACCATTCAGCGTCTAAATCACAATAGTTTAATGGACCATATCATTAACATATATAGTAACGACCGACATTAATCGGAGGACATGTCTATATTTGCAACGCCAATCGCAATACTCAAATACTAGACCCAAATCTAGTCTCAGTAGTTGTTTTCTCTGGAACCACACTACTGAGACTTCTTTAGTCTCAGAAGTTCGGTTCCTTTGTACAACCGAAGTGCTGAGACCATGAAAGGCTCAATGGTTCGGTTAGAGTTCAATATCTGTATGACAATGATCATTCCTAACCTTCCTTAGTCTCAGCAAGTCAGCAGTTCGGTTCCTTTGTACAACCGAAGTGATGAGACTATGAAAGGCTCAGTAGTTCGGTTAGAGATCAATATCTGTAAGACATCGATCATTCCTAACCGAAGTACTGAGCCTTCCTTAGTCTCAGCAGTTCGGTTGCACAAAGGTACCGAACTAGTGAGACAAAAGAAGGCTCAGTAGATTGGTACCGGATAAAACAATCGACCTACTGAGCCTAGAACCATTCCTTTTGCTACACAATGCCCACTCATAGGCTACAAATATGATTCTCATGGAAATTATAGTTTAGCTATAGAGTAGAGTGTACATAGAAATCATTTAAAATTGAATTCTCATTAATACATACGTAACTCGTAACATAAGCTAGGTCTCCTTACCGACTGCACACTAATTCTTATAGCTTCAGACAAGACATATTTACATTGTCTGTCACGCGACGCGTGTTAGCCGGTGTAATAACACGCTGACAAACAAACAAACATACGTTTACACGAGGCTTGCCAACCAAACTAAGCTGACGGAATGTAATCCGACAGCCTATAATTGCCTTTCGACGCATACACAAGAGATTGGCTGATTGAAGCGACATATAATAGGAGGTACTGAATTCCCCTCTGGCCCGTTTAGTCAAACTACAACGTTAGAACCTGTAATTGAAATTGCTATGCTTTTTTATGGTCTAGCATGTTAAATTTCATGGTATTCCTTCAATTAAGGATACTCTGTGGTTCTAATGATTGACCTTTTCGATGTGTATCATGAATTTTCCACGTTTGTAAGGTTTGGCAAAATTCTTTGAATGCAGTTTGGGGCATCGTTTGATACCTGTACACTTGTGTCTCCTGCGAGGCACAGTTTACCAAGTCTATTACCGCTAATTCTGAACCAAATCCAAACCAGAACCAAAAACGTCGACAAAATAATATAGTATAGGTATTCAATTTCATGTGTGAAGTCCACCAACCCGCACTGGGCTAGCGTGGTGGACTATAGCCCGAACGCCCTTGATGAGAGGGTAGGCCTGAGCCCCAGCAGTTGGGACGTTAATAGGCTGTGTTGATGATGATGTTGATGATAAAATTTCATAGTTTATAAAAAAAAACTTGTTTATTTCATCCCCGAGAGCTTGAAATTACACTTTATTCCGTACAGCTAGTACTTGGCTAGTCTACCTATAAATTACATCAGCAGGCGGCGAGGTTTGCGGTTGGTTTGAGGAAATGATTAATATTGATACCGCCACGGGACAAAAACAGAGCGGTTTCCTTGTTAACTTTATCAAGGAAGAAATATCTTTGGTCTCGTTATTAGCTGCATAATTTACTTTGCAGATACAACATGAGTCCGTTCCATTCTGCGCACTTTCTTTCTAATGTTTCACTGTCTCGAAACGTCAAAACTTTCGATTTTGGCATTTTGCGTAGGGATTTGAATGCGTCGAAAGATCTTTAGGGCAAGTATATCAGTCCTTCAACTTCCACTGCTGGACATAGGCATTCCCTAAGTAACGCCACCACATCCGGTCCTCGCTCTCCGCATCCAGCCGCTTCCGGCCACCTTCTTCAGGTCGTCGGTCCACCTGGCGGAGGGGCGTCCCACGCTGCGCGTACCGGTCCGCAGTCTCCACTCCAAAACTCGGTTATTATTAGTATACTCGTGTATTAGGAGACAACTAGCTATCAATAATAGTGGTACCAACCAAGCCAACCGTTACCGCGTTCGGCGCTCGCTCGCACGTTTATCAATCGCTGTTTGAATACAAAGTACGGAGTAACACTGACCTGGAACAAAGAAAAAGTTGGGTCAAATATTAATTATAACAAATGGTGACAGTTGTAGAGGGCCTAGTCCAGTTATTTTATGGTAAGGCTTACCTATAGCATGCATATAAAATAACTAGCTGTTTGCCGCGGCTTCGACCGTGTAGAAAAGTTCCTTCCCGCGGGAAAACCTCCCGAGCTATCTGTAGCTTCATCAAAACCTGTTCCGTACTTTTTGTGTGAAAAGTAACAAATATCCTAACATATTATGCATCCAAAAAACCTTACAAACTTTCGCCTTTATAATGTTAGTAGGTTAGGATAGTGGGATAATTTCTGCTAGATTTCTGGCTATCTAGCAGGAAATAGAGTGCTGGTTATCAAACTGAGTTTTCTACAAGGAATGAGCGGCAAAAATTACCGCACAGCGCAGTCCATAAAAGTGGTAATATAATTACTGTATGACCGATTGGTAATTTATGACACGCTGTCACTGTTAATATAGTCGCAAATAGCCTACATTTCTGGCTATCTAGCAGGAAATAGAGTGCTGGTTATCAAACTGGGTTTTCTACAAGGAATAAGCGGTAAAAATTACCACACAACACAGTCCATAAAAGTGGTAATTTAATTACTGTATGACCGATTGGTAATTTATGACACGCTGTCACTGTTAATATAGTCGCAAATAGCCTATGTGCTTAACCTGTCGTCTGAGGCTTATCTGGCGTTAACATCTCGGCATCATTAGATCGATTATCAAACTGTTTGTCAGTTCGGCTCCAAGGTGGACTGGTGCAAACTATGCGCCTGCATTTACACGACTAAATTGAGTTTATAATTAAGTTATGTATAGCAATTTAAATATTTTAGACGCACATTTGTACTTCCTAAATGGGCAATTAATATTGACTAAATTTAAATGTATTCTTGTATGATATAAATAAGGGACGAAGGGACAAAATTTCGGGACAAATCATGAGACTATGAAAAAATATTTAATGCTAGCTGTTATTACGTTATTCGATAGAATCATAGTTTTCAAGGCAGACACGAGCGAAGTATCGAGCAAAACCTAGTCTTACAATAAATTAAAATAACCAAATCAAAAGTCTTTGTTGGAAGTCCCCATTGTTGGAGCACAGGCCTACTCTTTCGCGTACGTTCTATAGTCCACCACGCTAGCCCAGTGCGGGTTGGCTAACTTCATACGCACCTAAGAATTCTTTATTTGACGTACCTATGCAGGTTTCCTCACGATGTTTTCCTTCACCGTTTGAGAGCAGTCAGTAAAGTTAAATTTCAAAAAAAAACCATTCTCACGACCTGCGTAAGGCGGCTGGCAGTGACTGGATGCGGAGAACCGAAGATCGGGTTCAGTGGCGCGCCTTGGGGGACTATGTCCAGCAGTGGCCTAGTGCAGGCTGATGATGATGACGGCCGGGGATTTCTAGATGTGACAAGCCGGATCTTTCCTATTGACCATCGACGCTTTTAAATACCTATGTACAGTCGAACGCACATCAGAGAAAACACTTAGAAATTGAGCTGGCCTAGTCTATTAGAGAGTTTCAATTGGTTTCAATACTATGAGAGACACGTTTATACTGGTTCTGTTTCCACTGACGTGCGGTCGACCGTACACTACAATGGCAACAAAAGCTAAGTGCACTAACGCGTCGTGTAGTGGGCGAGTGAGTATGCTAAAAAGCGTTGACACATGGTCAATTACTATTTCAAACAATGAAAGTTTCTCTCAAAAAAACTGAAAGTGTACATGCCCCGTAATTAGCTTGCCAGCTGTGAGCGTAACGAGCGCTTTTTCCGTGTTCTGTGCTTGCCATAATAGTAAAAGGTACGGCCAAACAGCACAACTTTTTTCCTCACTCACAAATCGACTTACCAAATTTTTGGTCGAACAAAACGGGTTAGTTAGATTACCTAAATAACAAAATAGATATTTAATAGTCATGTGCTAAACAAAGAAATCGATTTAATTCATTTGTATGGAAATGTTTACAAAAATTTAACGTGGACGGGCTTTTCAGAACGGGACATTTTGAGAGCAGGGCTTTTGAGAACGGGACATTTTGAGAGCAGGGCTTTTGAGAACGGGACCTTTTGGGAAAATGACATTACCGTCTGAATCGAAGCTCAGCTCAGTTGGGTTAGGAGATATCGCGTCAAGTGCTGAGACCTTCTTTCCTAACACTAGTTTCTAAAGCCATTAAATTTTGAAAAACATATTGGACATGGTTGTCTATGTTATATTGACATCTACGCAAAAATTCAAGTGTTTAAAACTAGCGGTTGGAGCTGACCTGTGCTCAGGGTCTAGAGGCTTGAATGACGTAACCTAATTTGCCATTAATTTTATGTTCTGGTATCGTTTGAGTACTTGAATTTATAATCAGAGCTGGTCAGGTGTTCATTTCATATCTGTTTTGTAGTACAAATCAATTCGTATGTTGATATGTGTTTAATACTCGGTAGCTAAGCCGGTTGAGTTAATTATTATAATGGTTAATGAATATAATATTTAGCAATTATTTACACAAGGCTAGTCAATAATTATTAATAAGCAGCACAGATACACAAATTACGCATTCATTTATCTCAGTTTTTTTCTACTTAGTTCTAATTGGATAGACGGAATGGTTTAAAATAAAAGCACCCCGGTCAATATGCAAAGCTGAAGTCTAATTACTATATTTATTGGTGATTCCAGGATATGAATATCACTGTACAAAGTTTCATCAAAATCCGTTCAGCGTGAAAGAGTAACAAACATATATCCTCTCAAACATCCTTACGAACTATCGCCTTTAAAATATTAGTAGGAAGTAGGATTAACAAAACAAATAAACAAGATTAGAACGATATACATAGGTACTATTATACATACAGTCTCAATAGAAATAGTTTCCAAAGCCGTGAAACAAAAACAGACCAGCCCTACACCGATTTCCAAAGCAACATCTACGAATGCATTTAACTATAACTAATTATTTACATCAATACGTATTTTTGGCGCATGACAATTAATTTATTTAAACAAATGTATTCTAGCCCACAATAACGGGTATTGTATGATTGGTAATTAATGTGTAGTATAATCAAATCCCTAATTAAACCATTATTCTGTTCTGATTATTCAAATATAGTGCATGATCTGCATTAGGAATGCAGTCATGTTTCGGTATATTGGTTTCGACACCACCAAACGTTGGCAATTATAAATGCATTCACAGTCCTAGCCTCTCGACTCCTATTTGTGAGCGATAACCAGCCCACATAGTTATACCCTGGAATAGCATACTCTTTAACGAACGAAGTCGCGGGCAAGAACTGGTATATAAGTACCAGTATGTTGCCACCAAGCAGAAGAGAAAAACCTCCTTCAAGCGCAACACAGACAGAGAGGCGGCGGTGCGATAGCGTTGCGGCGGCGAATCTGCGGAAAGCGAATAAAAAGCGGAGCCCTTCAGACAGGAATACCGCTAGCGGCGGCGGCGCGGCGGCGGTTTGTATGAAGACCGCTCCGCACCGCGCCGCGCCCGCGCCGCTCTGTGTAGGGGTTCTCATAGACTACAAAGGAACACAACGCGGCGCCGCCGCTCCGCAACGCCTGTCTGCGCTAATCTGTCAAATCAAAACGTCAAATCTGTGCGCGCGGTTTTGTCGCTTTCGCCGTCGCACCGCCGCCGCGCCGCTTTGATGTAAAGGGCTTCATACTATTTCGAACATTACAGAAAAAAACCGCAACGCTATCGCACCGCCGCCGCCCTGTCTGTGTCGCGCTTTAATATACCTACTCATAGTCAAAAGCTGAGCCTCATTTGTGTGCTAATCATTATTTTTGGTGATGGTTAGGTTAGGTTAGGTTAGATGTTCATTTAAATACAACCCAGAGGTTAATTTGTAGTCCGGCAGCAACTTGTAATGAATATGATTTATCACTTGGCAAGTAAAGCAAGTACTGAGGCAAAATGGAAATGTATTGGAGGCAGAGGTCGGTCAGTCCCTTCACCGAGAATACCAAGATGTCATGTCACGGCTCTATGGGCCAGGACATTTGCATTGGCAATTGGCATAATTAATTTACCTACGACTACGGCGAACAAAGCAAAAGGGAGAGCCCTTTGAATTTGTGTGCATTCATCGTAAAATGAGAGCGTCAATGGCGTAGGGGATAAGACGCGGCCTATCATATCGAAAGGTCCGGAGTTCGATCCCCAGCAGCTATGCCATGTACCAATGGGTTTTTTCTCGAAACTTAAGTACATTTACTGACTGCTCTCAAACGGTGAAGGAAAACATCGTGAGGAAACCTGCATACGCCGCAGAAGAAATTCTTAGGCGCATGTGAAGTCCACCAACCCGCACTGGGCTAGCGTGGTGGACTATAGCCCGCACGCCCTCGTTGAGAGGGTAGGCCTGAGCCCCAGCAGTGGGGAGATTAATAGGCTGTTGATGATGTATTCCCGCGGTAAAAAGTAGCCTATAGGTGATTCCAGGATATGAATATCACTGTACAAAGTTTCATCAAAATCCGTTCAGCGTGAAAGAGTAACAAACATATATCCTCTCAAACATCCTTACGTACTATCGCCTTTATAATATTAGTAGGAAGTAGGATTAACAAAACAAATAAACAAGATTAGAACGATATACATAGGTACTATTATACATACAGTCTCAATAGAAATAGTTTCCAAAGCCGTGAAACAAAAACAGACCAGCCCTACACCGATTTCCAAAGCAACATCTACGAATGCATTTAACTATAACTAATTATTTACATCAATACGTATTTTTGGCGCATGACAATTAATTTATTTAAACAAATGTATTCTAGCCCACAATAACGGGTATTGTATGATTGGTAATTAATGTGTAGTATAATCAAATCCCTAATTAAACCATTATTCTGTTCTGATTATTCAAATATAGTGCATGATCTGCATTAGGAATGCAGTCATGTTTCGGTATATTGGTTTCGACACCACCAAACGTTGGCAATTATAAATGCATTCACAGTCCTAGCCTCTCGACTCCTATTTGTGAGCGATAACCAGCCCACATAGTTATACCCTGGAATAGCATACTCTTTAACGAACGAAGTCGCGGGCAAGAACTGGTATATAAGTACCAGTATGTTGCCACCAAGCAGAAGAGAAAAACCTCCTTCAAGCGCAACACAGACAGAGAGGCGGCGGTGCGATAGCGTTGCGGCGGCGAATCTGCGGAAAGCGAATAAAAAGCGGAGCCCTTCAGACAGGAATACCGCTAGCGGCGGCGGCGCGGCGGCGGTTTGTATGAAGACCGCTCCGCACCGCGCCGCGCCCGCGCCGCTCTGTGTAGGGGTTCTCATAGACTACAAAGGAACACAACGCGGCGCCGCCGCTCCGCAACGCCTGTCTGCGCTAATCTGTCAAATCAAAACGTCAAATCTGTGCGCGCGGTTTTGTCGCTTTCGCCGTCGCACCGCCGCCGCGCCGCTTTGATGTAAAGGGCTTCATACTATTTCGAACATTACAGAAAAAAACCGCAACGCTATCGCACCGCCGCCGCCCTGTCTGTGTCGCGCTTTAATATACCTACTCATAGTCAAAAGCTGAGCCTCATTTGTGTGCTAATCATTATTTTTGGTGATGGTTAGGTTAGGTTAGGTTAGATGTTCATTTAAATACAACCCAGAGGTTAATTTGTAGTCCGGCAGCAACTTGTAATGAATATGATTTATCACTTGGCAAGTAAAGCAAGTACTGAGGCAAAATGGAAATGTATTGGAGGCAGAGGTCGGTCAGTCCCTTCACCGAGAATACCAAGATGTCATGTCACGGCTCTATGGGCCAGGACATTTGCATTGGCAATTGGCATAATTAATTTACCTACGACTACGGCGAACAAAGCAAAAGGGAGAGCCCTTTGAATTTGTGTGCATTCATCGTAAAATGAGAGCGTCAATGGCGTAGGGGATAAGACGCGGCCTATCATATCGAAAGGTCCGGAGTTCGATCCCCAGCAGCTATGCCATGTACCAATGGGTTTTTTCTCGAAACTTAAGTACATTTACTGACTGCTCTCAAACGGTGAAGGAAAACATCGTGAGGAAACCTGCATACGCCGCAGAAGAAATTCTTAGGCGCATGTGAAGTCCACCAACCCGCACTGGGCTAGCGTGGTGGACTATAGCCCGCACGCCCTCGTTGAGAGGGTAGGCCTGAGCCCCAGCAGTGGGGAGATTAATAGGCTGTTGATGATGTATTCCCGCGGTAAAAAGTAGCCTATAGGTGATTCCAGGATATGAATATCACTGTACAAAGTTTCATCAAAATCCGTTCAGCGTGAAAGAGTAACAAACATATATCCTCTCAAACATCCTTACGTACTATCGCCTTTATAATATTAGTAGGAAGTAGGATTAACAAAACAAATAAACAAGATTAGAACGATATACATAGGTACTATTATACATACAGTCTCAATAGAAATAGTTTCCAAAGCCGTGAAACAAAAACAGACCAGCCCTACACCGATTTCCAAAGCAACATCTACGAATGCATTTAACTATAACTAATTATTTACATCAATACGTATTTTTGGCGCATGACAATTAATTTATTTAAACAAATGTATTCTAGCCCACAATAACGGGTATTGTATGATTGGTAATTAATGTGTAGTATAATCAAATCCCTAATTAAACCATTATTCTGTTCTGATTATTCAAATATAGTGCATGATCTGCATTAGGAATGCAGTCATGTTTCGGTATATTGGTTTCGACACCACCAAACGTTGGCAATTATAAATGCATTCACAGTCCTAGCCTCTCGACTCCTATTTGTGAGCGATAACCAGCCCACATAGTTATACCCTGGAATAGCATACTCTTTAACGAACGAAGTCGCGGGCAAGAACTGGTATATAAGTACCAGTATGTTGCCACCAAGCAGAAGAGAAAAACCTCCTTCAAGCGCAACACAGACAGAGAGGCGGCGGTGCGATAGCGTTGCGGCGGCGAATCTGCGGAAAGCGAATAAAAAGCGGAGCCCTTCAGACAGGAATACCGCTAGCGGCGGCGGCGCGGCGGCGGTTTGTATGAAGACCGCTCCGCACCGCGCCGCGCCCGCGCCGCTCTGTGTAGGGGTTCTCATAGACTACAAAGGAACACAACGCGGCGCCGCCGCTCCGCAACGCCTGTCTGCGCTAATCTGTCAAATCAAAACGTCAAATCTGTGCGCGCGGTTTTGTCGCTTTCGCCGTCGCACCGCCGCCGCGCCGCTTTGATGTAAAGGGCTTCATACTATTTCGAACATTACAGAAAAAAACCGCAACGCTATCGCACCGCCGCCGCCCTGTCTGTGTCGCGCTTTAATATACCTACTCATAGTCAAAAGCTGAGCCTCATTTGTGTGCTAATCATTATTTTTGGTGATGGTTAGGTTAGGTTAGGTTAGATGTTCATTTAAATACAACCCAGAGGTTAATTTGTAGTCCGGCAGCAACTTGTAATGAATATGATTTATCACTTGGCAAGTAAAGCAAGTACTGAGGCAAAATGGAAATGTATTGGAGGCAGAGGTCGGTCAGTCCCTTCACCGAGAATACCAAGATGTCATGTCACGGCTCTATGGGCCAGGACATTTGCATTGGCAATTGGCATAATTAATTTACCTACGACTACGGCGAACAAAGCAAATGGGAGAGCCCTTTGAATTTGTGTGCATTCATCGTAAAATGAGAGCGTCAATGGCGTAGGGGATAAGACGCGGCCTATCATATCGAAAGGTCCGGAGTTCGATCCCCAGCAGCTATGCCATGTACCAATGGGTTTTTTCTCGAAACTTAAGTACATTTACTGACTGCTCTCAAACGGTGAAGGAAAACATCGTGAGGAAACCTGCATACGCCGCAGAAGAAATTCTTAGGCGCATGTGAAGTCCACCAACCCGCACTGGGCTAGCGTGGTGGACTATAGCCCGCACGCCCTCGTTGAGAGGGTAGGCCTGAGCCCCAGCAGTGGGGAGATTAATAGGCTGTTGATGATGATGATAAAAATGGACTCTACCGCAATTGGCATACCTACACCGTTTGTAATATCCCCTCTTCAAATATTGCAAAAGAGAATCAAGATGGATGCGGTGTTTTCACTCACAGTAGCCTTATTTGTGTTGGTCTCGTATCGCACGATCGTGATCCGACACGATTTGTCACCCGACGGGACCCGCCGGGTCGGGAGTGAAAGTCACGTGATATATACACGCGTCTGGCTTTAATGGAAGAACATTAAGACAGACAAATGTGTTTACTTACACCACCATAATAGGTGTTTAATACTTTGAGAAAATCGCAGAACTACCGAACCGAATTTGAATTTTTCACTTTTGAAATGCGAATTGTTCTAGATAGACATAGGGTAATTTTTACCCTGGGAATATAAAGTATAAACCCCTTTATATTCCCAGGGTAAAATATATCCCATGTCTATCTAGAACAAAAGGAGAGTTGATTGACTTTTTGATTGACCTTTGGCAACGCAGCAGGCGCTGGGAGCCCGCAGGACCATTTGAGGAAACATCCAGATAGGTACAAACCTTCAATTGGTGATCTGTTTGATACCTTGGAAACCTTTTAATTTGTTGTCTGTTTCT
This sequence comes from Metalampra italica, assembly GCA_949699065.1. Classification (NCBI taxonomy): domain Eukaryota; kingdom Metazoa; phylum Arthropoda; class Insecta; order Lepidoptera; family Oecophoridae; genus Metalampra; species Metalampra italica. The sequence goes on from OX452985.1 coordinate 10,294,047, forward strand.
AGAACTTAAAAGTTCTTGTCTATTTAATAACTGTTGGTTTTCCTACCAAAATAAAATACCACGTTGGTACCTATGTACCTAGTGGGTACTTAGGTATCTTTCCATGAAGATAAAATTAATGACTAAAAACTATTAAAAATATTTAGTTAAAACTATTATTTAAACTGATATGTATCCTCATTGTCAACAACCACAATCTTTGTAATATGTTCAATTAACCTAGGGAAACCTATTAATAGCTTAAGTCTAATTTAAGATCTACATGTAATTTGTGATGTATTTACAAGCTGTTGGTTTCCTGAATAGAATAAAATAAAAATAAAATAAAAATAAAATGACACGAAATAATGTTAATACCATGTCCACTCCACACCACAAAAACAGGAAAATGATAATTTTAATGAGACAATGGTGCTAAACCAAAAACCTTCCTATTGTACCTTCTATATTTATAATTTCCTAGCTAAACAACAACGCGCCCCAACATAAAAAAATTCAACAAACCAAAAAATGTCCATCATTGCCATGCAACTATACGTGTATATTCAAAACTTCAGTTCCATCGGTCCAGTAGTTTTCGAGTTATCCGGGGCACAGACGGACAAAAAAGCATCTCAGGGTATCCCTTTGACTGATCCCTAAATAGCTATACTTAGAAATAGCCCATTCGACCTATGAGTGTCTAACATGTCAGTTTCAACAGCGCACGTGACGCCTGCAACGCCAGTCGCGGGGCGGAACGCGTCAAGAAGCAATGATGGAAATGGAGACATTTGCCTGTGGTACAAGTCAATAGTGACGTATGGAAGCGGAGGCGGTTATGAGACAGGCTTGTAGGCAGGGAGGCTTTGGGGGTGCCAAAAGACCACAAGTCCTTTCCTACCCTGAAGACGGTTATTTCAAACTTTTTGACGCATCAGTCAATTTCAGCAGCTCAACTGAAGGGAATCGCTGGCTAAACGATTTCAACTCCAATGACGAGGATAGTAGGCATCATAGGACGCCTCTCCTCTAAAGAACTGACCCCAATCAGATTTTAAATCAGACACAAGCATAGCTTATTGTTAATAACGACAGATCGCTATGATGAATGATACAGAAGAGAAAAAAAAAATCTGTCAATTTGTATCTTATGACACTTGCGAACCTCGCTTTTCGAAATCGATCCAGTAGTTTAGGGTCTAAGAGGGAACAAGACCACATACATAAATACTGCTAAAATCATAGCCCTCCTCTTGGCATCGCCGTAGTCGGTTAAATATTAAAGAACAGCTGTGGAAGCTAACTGGCTGATGTTTGGATTTTGGTACATAAAGTCTTACTTTCTTAGGGGGCCAGGAAACGGCACTTCCGACCCTATAGGATCTGTTGTACCAAACTACTGACCGCCAAACGGTGCCCCAGGTTTTTTGGTGGACTCCACAAACGCCTTAGAATAGACATTCTAATCTTTGGCGTATGCAGGTTTCCTCACCATGTTTTCGTTCACCGAAAATCCTGTGGGATTCTAATAAACCGCACTTCAATATCACTTTAAAATGTCGTTGGTACGGACCAAGGGTTAATTGAATCCACGAGCACATGAACATGAGGCCCGTGTACGAACCAGGGCTCTTTTGGTACACAAAATCCGTTTCATCTCATACTTCAGACCAACACCCCAGAAGACAGGCTTGGTGTGGGTGTCGCAATGACCTTGGAGCACTTGACAAATCAATGCTCAGCCGCAGACGAACAATGCTCTCGATCGGCCATTGTTTCAAGCACTCGCATCGCACCGGCGCGGGCGCATACGTACATCACAACTTGTTACAAATGCATTTAGTTACTTACATACACACTTTACCAGTTTGTTGCTTCAAATTCAGACCAGTTACGAAAGCCGGCCGCTGTGTCATCAATAGACTAAAAATTCAAACTCGGCCACGGTGTTTTTCATAAGTAGGATACCCACATCACCAACGCCATCAACAGCCTAGTAACATGTCCCCACTGCTGAGGCTCAGGCCTACCCTCTCAACGTGGGTGTTCGGGCTATGGTCCACCACGCTAGCCCAGTGCGGGTTGGTGGACACACATGTTTCGTGACAAATGTTCTTATTCTTAGACGGGGCTGGCGGTAACGGCACTGGCTCCACGAAAGCGCGAGTTTTGTGCTATTCCAGCCCGTCGGTCCAGCTATCCCAACTCCCTGAAGTAGTGGAGTAGGACTTTTGGCCGATGGCAGCACTGCTGCAGGTTGCTCGTTGCCGAGAGCTCGGCATCTTTTGTCAGTCCCATTTCGGATGTGAATTCCAGGGTTGCGGGATAGTGACTGCTCCACTGTCTCGCTCTCCTGTATACAGCCCTCGTACAGAGGACTGTTTTCGAAGATTTAGCGTATGATTACACTTCTGATGCCTATTCATTGTTAGTTCTGTGGCAATGGCAGTTGGTACTAACCTATATAAATGAAGTTCGTAAGACCTCTTCTTACAGGTCGATCGGGATGATCAACTCACCAAGGAGTGTTTCTAATTAGATCCTTTGATTTTTTTAAATAACCCTCAGAAGTAATTTTGATTTTCCGGTTTGAGTTTTCTTCTAGAAAAGGGTTGACTTCAATTACTTTTGTCTACACGACAATGTCGCCCAATTCGGAGCTGATTGTCGACGAATCTTTAGAGAAAGGGGCCCAGTCACAACACTACGTCTATAGAATAACAATTAGCATCCTTATGCGATAGTTCAATGTAAGTATTAGTGCGGTCTATATCGATGGTTATTTAAAAATTTGGGTACAAAAATTGTCGATAAAGGACTGTCTTTTTGCCCACAATAGCATGGGAAGTCACCAGCATCTTACCTTTTAGAATTCAGGACAATCCTTTGTCAGTCTGTGAGTCAGAACAAAATCGATGGATACACCTCTGGTTATACCCACTCGATACGCATTACTGATAAGATTATTTGTATTATCGCCCGCGGATTGTGCAAGCTCGATATTTATCAGTGAAAGTTTGATCGTAAAAAAACCATAAACGTAGAACGTAAAGTTTCATAACACCTACAGCCGATGATGTGTTATAATAATATTTTATTTTTACGAGTAACTGGTCTGTAAATGTACTCACATTTTTAATATAATTAATATTACATCACACTATAGTAATTATTACTTAGAGTTTCCAATTTCTATGTCGATGATCACTTGATAAACTTAGATCATATCTGATGCACTAGCGGGGGCCATCCATATATTACCTCACATATTAAGAGGGACGGAAGGGGTCAACAAAAGTGTGACATGGGAGGTTCATAAGCTACGCGATGCCTTTAAAAGTTTTAAACTTGAAGATCACAAAAATGTAAATTTCTAAATTTAAAATTAAAAAATATGTCACACCAAGAGTCAGTGTCCCAAAAAATGTGGCCTCAATCAAATATCGACATAGGCGAGACTGTAGGACATCACTAGTGTAACACACTGGCTGAAGTCACAACACTCGTATGCAGACGCAGTCCGAAGGCCGCAGAGGTACGTGTTCACCAAATGAGGGTCACAGGTTCGAGCCAACCGGATGTTTTGACTCAAAGGTAGCCTCTGGAAAAGCATTCCTCGAAAAGTGGTCTCTCCGTTCAGTCACAGCACAGACCACCCAGACAACTGCCTGCGCATGAGAAGGCGACAGCGTTCACCGAACATAAGGCTCTCCGCTTTGGTACATTACCGGCATCAAGCCAGAATTTGTTTTGTGTGAGTTTAATTTTGCCTAAGGTAAAGAACAAAGTCCCCTTGTAACTATAAAGTGTTTAAAAAAAAGTTGGACATAGGCCCAGGGGGGTCACGACTTACGTGACTCCAACACCCCCCCGAAACGCCGTTGCCCGAAGGTCGCGTTTAGTCGCCTTTTACAAGCAGAATCACAAACACCTGTTCTAGCTCTATTTTCTCGTACTTTCTACTTGTACTGGCAACAATAGACACGAGTATTATAATACACTCGGACAGACAAGAGGACCTTAATGACGAATGACGCTTAATTAAACGGACTTGCGGCGAACAGAACGTTACGCAAAACTATTGTGTAACGGTTCAAAAACAACAACGTCCGATATAGTGTTGGAGGAATATCGATAATCCGATAGCTTTTTGGCCAGAATCACGGAAGAGATTTCATAGAAATAAGCTCAACCCTTTATATAATTTTCTTTTATAAATACATTTATGTGTGTACGTACGTACGGCCGCACGTAGGTAGGTATAAACGCTATGCTAGCTCAAGGTCAAAGTGTTTCCACTGACGTGCGGTCGACCGTACTGGCACGGCCGGGGATCGAACGCGGACCTCTCGACGTACAGGCCACGTCTTCCCCGCTACGTACGCCAAGGCCATTAGGTCGAAAGGCCGGGTCAAACCAAATGCAGCACGGCGCAGCACAGCACAGCGCAGCACGGCTTGTGACGTTGTAAATGTATGGAATATTATGGGAGGTGCGGCGAATGCGTTGCGGCACAGCACGTCGCGACAAATTATTATTATTATTATTATTCATTTGTGGTCTACAAATTAATACTCGATGGTCAAAACTATCGGCATCACGATATCACGTCAGTATGATTTTGCGATTATCGATAGTCGATATATAACATTCCCGCGGCAATAGTCCGAGGCTCGGATGTGAACACACATTGTGTTGCTATCAATATCGATAGAAAGCGAACCCAAAGAATCACATACCAAAGTGAAGTGGAAATATTTATCGCATTCGAAACTTTGCCCGGTACCTACTACCAGCCACTACCTACCCACTTTCTTGAGTACATTCTATGTTGGAATCTGGAGTTTGTAATATTTATAACTCTACAGAAACGAAACTCTGTACACTTTGAAACTATTTTGGCATATGTAGAAATGCGCTGAATAAGTCCATGTCAAACGAATTACTAGACCGAGAAGGAGAGCGTCAGTGGCGTCGTCGGGGATAAGACGCGGCCTATCATATCGAAAGGTCCGGAGTTCGATCCCGGACTGGGCCATGTACCAATGGGTTTTTTCTGGAAACTTAAGTAAATTTACTGACTGCTCTCAAACGGTGAAGGAAAACATCGTGAGGAAACCTGCATACGCCGAAGAGGAAATTCTTAGGCGCATGAAGTCCACCAACCCGCACTGGGCTAGCGTGGTGGACTATAGCCCGAACACCCTCGTTGAGAGGGTAGGCCTGAGCCCCAGCAGTGGGGACATGTTAATAGGCTGTTGATGATGAAACGAATTAAGTTATCATTTTTCCATGACGGCTATTGATTGAGACTTCTCTTATTTTGTGCTTCTTAGAGGGCAAGGAATACCTAGCGACACTTCGATCCTATGGGATCTCTTGTGGTCCACCAAACGGCGCCGCAATCCGTTTTTGGATGGACTTCACATACGCTTTAGAATAGAAACCTTCACCGAACAGTCTGTGGTTAGATTTACCGTATTCAAGTTCTGTTGGTACGGACCAATGTTCCAACCTGCGCTCTCATGAACGTGGGGCGAGGGCACAACCAACTAGGCCACCACGGCTATTGTACAGTCGACCGCACGTCAGTGGAAACACTTTGACCTTGGGCTGGCCTAGCCTATTAGGGAGCTTCAATTCTATGAGCGACCAGTTTATACTGGTTTTGTTTGTACTGACGTGCGGTCTATCATACAAAGGCGAGATGTGCCATTCCCCGCCTCCACACCTCCCCCTGCCACTCCTCTATAGCGAGGATCAACAGAGGTACACCAACACAAAAACACGTCTATTAACCCAGAGGTCATGGGTTCGATTTCCACCCTTTGTGTGTGGGACCAACATTTGTGTGATGAGCATATCTGCTGGTTAGGGATTCTGGGTGTTTTTATGTATTTACGTATTTATTTAAAGAGTATATAATTATGTATGTTTGTCAGTTGTTGAGTAATCCACAAGCTTCGGCTTTATTTGGGACTAAACAGCCTTGTGTAAGTGTGAATTTGTCCAAAAACATTATTATTATGTACGGTCGACCGCACGTCAGTGGAAACAAAATCAGTATAAACTGGTCTCTGACAGTATTGAAACTCCCTACAATAGGCTAGGCCAGCTCAAGGTCAAAGTGCTTCTACTGACGTGCGGTCGACTGTACTTCGAGGTGAGAGGTGCCAGTGTCGGACGTCCGTTTGTATGCGCTCGCGCTTCCTGGCGCAACAAAAACAAGCCGCCGGGCGGCGGCGGGGGCTGCGCGGCGGGCGCGGGGCGGGCCGGCGCGTGAATCATGCGCGGGCGCAGCTCTGCCGGGTGTATTCAAGCGTGCGCTATCGCTTTGCTATCGCTACAAATTCGTGTATTTTTAATTTCAATTCAGTTTCAATGTTTCAATTCATTGGTGTCGAACCTACCCCTTCCAATACACCTACTTCTGGTTGTTTCCGTTTATCCCTCTGAATCGAACTATTTTACAATTTAGACATTGACTAGCTTTTTCCCGCGGCTTCGCCCGCGTAGATAAGTTTTTCCCGTGTACATTGTGGAACAGCCCCCTCTATGTAGGCGTTATGTTACTTAGGGGGTATTAGCGGACGCCCCGCGACTTTGTCAGCGGTAAAAAGTAGCCTATATGTTATTCCAGGATATAAGCTATCACTGTACCAAGTACCATCAAAATCTGTTCAGTAGTTTTTGCGTGAAAGAGTAACAAACAAACATCCTCACATCCTTACAAACTTTAGCCTTTATAAGTATGACGGCGCACCGTACAGCGCCATCTATTGAGAAGAAATGGAAATAAAGTGACAACTGACGTTAGCTGTCACTTTGGTGACGGCGCACCGTACAGCGCCATCTATCGACCAGCGTGATTACTCCCCGTGGGGCGCGGCGCCACCTATTTTCAAGAAACGGAAATAAAGTGACAGCTGACATTAGCTGTCAGTGTCACTTTGGCGGAGCGTTGTATCGCTGGTAGCGCGACGGGCGGCCATGACAGATACCATGCTGTCAGTGGATCGAGTCGTCGACGCACCACGTCCGCGACGAATCGCCGATTTCCGACTAGATTTGAGTGCCCACATAACCTACAAATGAAAAATTCTGAAAAAGGCCCTCCTGAGCCTACAAGTAGGATAGTACGATTTTAGGATTTTTTGATATTTTGCTGCATAGCCAATTTGCTTTTTAGGCGATACGATCGTAACCGGTACAAAAGCGACAGTTTATCGACACCGGCATCTTAAAGCGTGACGCACACTGAGCGGTGGCGGTGCGAAAGCGTTGCGTTTTTTTTTGTAATGTTCGAAATAGTATGAAGCCCTTTACGTCAAAGCGGCGCGTTCTTCATACAAACCTTCGCCGCCGCAACGCTTTCGCAACGCCGCCGCCCAGTGTGTGGCACGCTTTAGTACAACTCGCGGCGCTAAGGGGCCGTCCATTAATCACGTGAGGCTTGAAAGGGGGGGGGGAGGGGTTTGACAAAAATCACGAAATGTCACAAGGGGGGAGGGGGGGTGTAGTAAGATATCACTACCCGTACGTCACTCTCTCGGATGTCAGTCAGGGCAGCAATCTGGGTCCCTTAGAGTTTATTCTCATGATCAATGATCTTCCGGACGTAGTTGAGGATGCTGGCTGCTTGTTGTTCGCCGACGACCTCAAGCTGTACCGGGAGGTGAGCGGCTGCAGAGCGACGTGGACAGAGTGGTGGCGTGGGGCCGCGACAACGGACTGCACTTCAACGTGGCCAAGTGCAGCGTCATGTCGTGCACGCGCGCGCTGCGCCCGCTGCACCACCAGTACCGGCTGGACGGCGAGCCGCTGGCGCGGGTGCAGGCCGCCCGCGACCTCGGTGTCACTCTCACTAGCGATCTGATGTTTCGCACTCACATAGTGGACATCTGTAAAACAGCTTTCAGGAGCTTGGGATTTATCCTGCGCCAAACACGCGACTTCCACAGTACAGCGGCAGTGAAGGCGCTATACAACGCCCTGGTGAGGAGTCGACTGGAGTGCAGCTCGATGATTCGGAACCCCCATGAGGCTAAATACAGTCTCATGGTGGAAAAATTACAATACAAATTTGTTCGATACCTGTACTGGAAACAGTACGGAGTATACCCTTTCTACCCGCTCATGTATCCGACTCTATTTGTTTTAGGTATGGTCGGATACTATAAGCTCGCAGTGAGGAGAAACGTAGCACTCGCTACGTACATATTTAAAGATATTGTCGTCGTTGGGGCTGCTCGTGCCGGAGGCCAGGCTGCGGCGCGGCGCGCCCGCCAGGGACGTCGTGTTCAGGGCGCCGCGCGCCGGTGGCTCGCACGAACGCGCAGGCGTGCGCCCCACTCGCGAGGGCTATACGTATTCTTAACGAGGTGTCCAAACAGGTACATCTTTTCCACTGCTCGCTGGCGAGGTTCACAGAAATTGCTACTGTCTGTGTGTGCAATCAATAGGTTAACGGATGACATTTTTGTATAAATATTTTGACATGTTTTTATGTATTGTGTTGTAAGTTGTTGACATTCAAATTTGGTTATTAGTTAAGTATTAATGTAAGTTTATGTATTTAAATATTGCCTCATTATCGATTTGGTTTGTAGACTGTTAAGATAGTGTAAGCTGAATGAATAAATAATAATCACGTGTATTTATTTTTTCATTATTTTTTCAAACGCGCGATTTTTTAATCGAAAAGCGGCGTGTAGTGTGACCTTGACTCGTCGTTTCTAGGCAACGAAATTCTAAAATATTCTAAAAAATTTAAGGTTTTTTGTAGATATTAAAAATACACGTGATGTTGGGTGGGTTGGGTAGTCTTAAACCTCACCATGTATCACCAAGGGGGAGAGGGGGGTTAAAAATGCTTAAAAAAAGATCACGTGATTAATGGACGGCCCCTAACGCCCCAGGACAACAACGTGTTAACATTCAGTTCTCTCAACCTTATCTCCACGCAATAGAGCTCAAATCATTTCACTCCACATCTTATCTATAAATGTCTCAACAAGTGAATCACGCGAACCATAATGAGTGTTGCCACATAAGGATTAAGGTGTGGAATTGATATGCTGCGTTTGACGCACGTGCACTGCGATAGCTCTGTATTGGACCAGCTTCCTGCTCGCTCCCGCGGATATAGCACGTACGAAACGAATAACCAAACAAGGAGGACCTTCCGACCTGCTCCCCTTTGAAGGTCTGTCAGTGCATCACGCGGGCTGAGCGTACAACACCGCAGCTCATCTAATGCTGGTGGGGCGGCCGCGTAATTAGTTCAAAACTCACGTGTTCTCGGAACCGTTGGCTAGGTTTATTCAAATAGAGGAACTGGATATAAACAGCGCCGTGAATCCGCGCTGAAATCATCTGTTAGTGAATGTTGAAGCATTCTTGGTGCAGTGCGCAATGTTTGATGTACGGAGTGTGTAGATAACATTGTAGATCTAACAAGGCAACGTATCCATGTGTCCGACTCCGAAATACTCTGAATTAATTCATCCTATCCTAGTGGTTCTGTGAGAACAGTAGACCTCGCGAGCCCTATGATGACCATGCTTAGCACCATAAACAGATCCCTGAATCGAAAAATGCTTGAAAGACCTATCCAAGTCATCTAGTTATGCCATAACATAGGTCTGTGTACAATTATATACCATAACTTTTGTTTGAAGTTTGCAGAGAAAGAGGCGATCTAATTGAGACCTTCAAGATTCTGAGCAACCATTACAACTCATCTGTCATAAGGAACATATTTAACCGTAACCCCATAGAGAGACTCTCAGAGGGCACAACTTGAGAATACAAAGAGCCAATGCACAGCTGAACCCCTACAGAAATTTTCTAGGCAACAGGGTTGCATCCAAATGGAACAATCTGCCAGAATCTGTTGTATCTGCCACTTCCGTAAACATGTTCAAGAACGGACTAGACAACTTTCTCAAATCTAAAAAGACGCAATAAATTATTATAAATTATGAAAGCAAGTCGACTGCTGATATGGAAGCATCAGCTATAAGCTGCCTTTCCTTTTAAAATAAAATAAATAAGTACCTAGCTACTCTATAACCTCAAAGGGTAGATAGGACTTAGGTATCGATATTATGCAGCGAAACTGCTGAGATGTTGCCCAGAGCCAAAGAGTTAGTATACTAGCTATAGAGTGCGCGCATCGCTCATTGCCCATTGTGCCAAGTGTGAGCAGGTGTTCTATGGACGCTTCTATATAGATTTTTTCTAGATCGTTTGTTTCCGTGAATCGTGTTTACAGCTTGGCACTGCACATTTCACCATGATTACGACTGCAACAATCAGCGCTACTGACGTGTTGTGACTAGTAGCGTCGCCCCGAACATTTCGAGACTGTTCAGACCCGTGCTTACAGTTCAGACTTGCTAACGCGCGCTCTATGTATACTAACAACTCTCTGCCTAGAGCCAACGGGCGGGGAGCTAAGCACAAATGAATAAACTCTTACTACATCAATGAATGAATGATAGTGTGTTTGTTTATCTATTTATCACTTCAACGGCCGCGTGGGTGGTTGGTCGCGGGCGGCGTGCGTGGAGGCCGTTAGTATTGATCGGTAACAGCTGCGGTCAGGCCACTGCACACAGATCTTACATGCGATAATGGCTGTAAGCCTGTATAAACACGGTTTTTTTAATGAAAATAGTCTACCCACAGAATCTACAACTAGATAATTTAAATTTTTGAAGACTACTGTCCGAGAGCCTCCAGTCCAGAATTCGATTGCCGGCTGGGCCATGTACCAATGGGTTTTTTCTCGAAACTTAAGTACATTTACTGACTGCTCTCAAACGGTGAAGGAAAACATCGTGAGGAAACCTGCATACGCCGAAGAAGAAATTCTTAGGCGCATGTGAAGTCCGCCAACCCGCACTGGGCTAGCGTGGTGGACTATAGCCCGCACGCCCTAGTTGAGAGGGTAGGCCTGAGCCCCAGCAGTGGGGACATGTTAATAGGCTGTTGATTTGATTTGATGAAAAGTACTGTACTTTGTAGTGAGTACCTTAAGTCAACGTGACAAGATACTACATTCATCACAAAAATCGTTCATTACCTATTATCGAAGCTGCCAAGCCCTCTGTCCGCCAAACGGCGCCCCAATCCGTTTTTTTGGTGGACTTCACATACGCCTTAGAATAGTAAACACCAGTCTTTGCCGTATGCAATGCAGGTTTCCTCACGATGTTTTCCTTCACCGAAAAACCTGTGGTATGTAATAAACCGTACTTAAGTTTTCGAAAAAGTCATTGGCACAGGCCAGGATCGAGCCCACGACCTCATGAACGTGAGGCGAGTGCACAACCAACTAGGCTACCACGGCTCGCCACTGTTCCATTCAAAACCTTGTAATGGAATCATTTCTATTTTGCGAGTGCAGAGCAATCTTTTTGACACGGACACGAGCGGAAGTAGCTGCGGACATGGCTCGGACGTGGAAAGACTGAGACTAACATATAATTAGACACTTCCTACTTCATACTTGGCGAAACATAGTGTTCTAATTGGCATAACAGATTTTTTGTACCTACCTAACGATCGTAGTACATCTTAGTGGGTATACGATAGCGGATTTCCGAGAAACAATACCCGGCGATTTCCCCCCTTAAAGTCAAAAACTACCCCTGTCATTATATTTTATGTAAGTAATTCAAATTTTCATGTTTCTAACTTCAAACAACAAAACGTTCATTCAAAGCCCCCCCCCCCCCCCCCCCCCCCCCCCCACACATTATATCCCCCCTTAAGCGCGGTTTTGATGTGAAGGGCTTCATACTATTTCGAACATTACAAACCAAACGCCACAGCCACGCTTCCGCACCGCTCTGTCTGGTGTCGCGCTATAAGTAGAAATTTCCAAAAATCCTTTCTTAGCGAATATAAAATAAACCTATGCTCCAAACTTCTGCATTCTAGACCTGACTTAGTACCTACTTAGTTTTGGCTGTGCGTTGATTGATCACTCAGTCATTGATCCGTCTACTGCAAAAGCGTTGAAATGTGAAGTGAGTGACTGGTGCTTGAAACACTAGAATTCCTCTAGGGTTTCTCCCGCTCGCTCCAGACAACACTGGACTGTACCTCAAGTTATAGCTGGTATCAACCCTAAGGTAGGGGAGCTTGAATAACAATACATCAAGCATGTGCGCTCAAACAATAAAGCCTCGTGTATAAATCACGATTTGCATGATTAAATTAGTATTCTGTAAATTATAGGTATGTATGTACAATGTTTTATTCAATACAGATATCACCCGCGGCTTCGTCTGCGTAGAATAAGTTTATCGCGGTACAAAGTAGTATTGTCTTGCCCCAGGCTTCTGTATTATCTCATATATTTAAAACACGACAAACCCTTTCGTTGTCAATAAAAACTTAAACAATTAAATATTTATAAATAAAAAACTTTTACTGATTGAGACTTCTACACTGTAGGCATTAGCGAATACATGAACGATAAACTATGACGAAATAACAAATATACATTACTCAACGAGTCCAATGATCTATTATTTATTTAAGCTTGAGACTTATTGTTATTTACATTAAGGAATGTAATAAAATGAATTGATTTGACTAATTATTTGGCAAATATAGGTAAGAGAAGCATTGAAAACCATGGCAATCGGTACATCCGTGCCAATTGCTTCCTGTACACTGTTAAAACCTACTACCTACTTAATTATATAGGCGAAACTTTGTAAGGATGTGAGGATGTTTGGATGTGAGGATGTTTGTTACTCTTTCACGCAAAAACTACCGAACAGATTTTGATGAAACTTGGTACAATGATAGCTTATATCCTGAAATACCATATAGGCTACTTTTTAACGCGGACAAAGTCGCGGGGCGTCCGCTAATACCCCCTAAGTAACAAAACGCTTACATAGAGGGCGCCGTTTCACAATGTACACGGGAAAAACTTATCTACGCGGGCGAAGCCGCGACAAAAACCTAGTAAACAAACAGTTTAAATAGATTTTAAGCAAAGCTCGCTCCACAACTCAGTCGTGTGCAGTTTCTAAATTTAGAGCCGCGCCTTTGATACACAACCGAGGGGAATTTGGAGGTTCAAAGCCCTCGCAAACCGGCTCGCGACGATACGTACAGAATCCCAGTTTACGGGGGAGGTCGCCCGGGGAACCAAGTTCAGGGACGCACACGTCATCGACAGAGCACGCTCCAATGATATCGATGTATTAGAAGTGGTGGTATAGTCGCTGCGAAATTTCTTGGCGGTTGAATGAATATAGTCACAGTTTGCACATCGCTGACCGTTGATTGAGTATTACCATAGATTTGTACTCAGCGTATAGCATGAAATAGCAATAGTCTTTTACAAGACGCTTCTTACATGGCGGGGTCAAACTGAACAAATATATCTATTTTAGTCGGACTGTTGTTTGTTGACAGAAAAAAACTCGCATACGTAGATAGAGATAGAAGATATTATATCTGTCTAGGTTACTCTTAAAACTTTTGTATTAAGCGTGTCCCTCTCTGATTATTCTTTTCATTTTAGCGTCTGTTCTATGGGATACTTTTCTTGAGTCGCTGACAGTGTTTATAGTCTATGTGTGCGTAAGCGAGATAGTGTGATACATAGAGATGTCCAAAAACATGAAAGTTTGAATCGGTTGATCGAGTCAATGAACCATTTCTAGACATTAAATGAGCGTCTCTAGTGAACCCCCGCACAGTTCACCCTTTGACACCTTAAGATAGTCATTGCGCAGAAATCAGCCAACTTCACATAGCCGCCATTAAACTTCGAGTGGACTATAGGCACTTACCTACCATTTTTTCTACATTTTCGTTTTTTCGTAAGGTACCTACTTACCCAAGAGTATACTTACCGGTACATACTGTAGTCTTACACGTACATACCTATCTCCATCCTTAGGTAGGTAGGAGAAAGTACACACATCCTAATTCCTACCTACCAGGTACGAATCGGTACGATCCTCTTGAACATAGGTACCTACCTTATACCCACTATCTTACAATTGGACAACAAGCATAGTACGGCGAGGACGAAGCAATAAAATGAATGTTACCTTTATTAGGTGGGCCACTTGGTGACCTCATGGCGCAAGAATTTTTTCCTAATAAAATAACAAACAATGGGTCCTAGCACATTTTAGACTTTCGCGCTTTGTATTCATAATTATATAATTATTTACGGGTCTTAAACACGAATAAGTTTTATTTACCTTGCCCGACGTTTCGACCAGGTTACACTGGCCGTGGTCACGAGCTGACTGGAGAGGCGAGCTGTCATTGTTGATCGCTGTGAGTAGTTTCTGAAACTACCCTCTGCTGATCTTGTATTATTGGAAAGTCCCGGCACACAACACTCACGGTATCCGCGGGTGTATTCGACGATAAGTCACGAGATTTAAGTTTATCGTAATAGGTCCTAGGATAAGTAGGTACGCATGCCAGGGCAGACAGTATGTAATAGTGGCCAGGGCACGTGTAAATATAGGTATACCTACTTATAGGGTCAGATATTTTTCTATCAAATTGGTACATTTGGCTTAAAGTTTAGATTGATGACCATTTAAAAATATTCTTTTGCTTCTAACAGGTCGTCTGGAAGAAATCGCTCTTAAGACCGCCTATATGTACATTACTGTATCTGCATTTCTCGTTTTTTTGACTGTAATTTTTAAATGTGCAGTAAAGTGTATTGAATTGAATTAAACTGCTAAGTACAGACAGACCTTTGCTTTTCTATCAAGTTGTAACCAAGTAGGTATGAGCGTGTGGGGCGTAGTGGGGATGTCGCGCGGCCTACTGTCATGTCGAGAGGTCCGAGTTCGATCCCCGGCCGAGCCATATACCTACCAGTAGGTTCTCGAAACTTAAGAACGTACTTACATTTACTGACTGCCCTCAAAAGGTGAAGGAAAACATCGTGGGAAACCTGTAACACGCCGAAGATGGTAGGTATTTTTAGCGCTATGAATTCCACCAACGCACTGGACTAGCATGGATGGTGGGGTAGGACTATACCTACCTACCCCAAGTGAGTAGGTACCTAATCACAGATCTAATACAAATACTCTGGCACTCGCCGGCGGCGGCGGCTCCGCGGCCGCTACTGCGATTCGCTCGTTTCGCTCGCTTGTCTCGAGAGCGGTGGTCTCCTACCGCTTCGCTCTTCGCTAGGTAGGTACCTACCTATCTACAAACTGTACAGGTGAAATTGCTCTATCGCTTTCAGTGTTCCTTTTCGTACACTCTAACCGATAACTATGATGGGTCGCCTTCGCATTTCTTATTGTATTTCTAGAACCGGCGATAATCTAGCTTGCCAGCAAGGAACATAAAAGATAGGTATTGATTCCGGAACATTAGATCAGGAATATTTAGGGAGGTAGTAGTGTACCTACGTCGGCGATCGTAGTATTCGCAGTAATGATCGCAGACCTAGGTACCTACGTAGAATGTAGAAAGAGTGTACACCAGTCTCTAGAAGAATACGACGATGGACTCTAACCACAGAGGATATTAATAGTGCTCTAACTTAGTCACTAGGAAGTAGATTTATACAGGTATATAGAAATTATGACACAAACTACGTAGGTATACCTACTGCAATTGAAGCCAGAAGTAAGTTAGAAGATATTTCTTTATTATTGTTTTTCACATACCTTGCGGAAACAATCGAAGCCGGCGAGGCTCAGGTATTCCGATTAGGTAAACACAGCACTGATTCCACACTACACGGTCGTCCAACACACGATTAACACATAAATATTCGGGAAAAAACAGCTGGTATTATAAAAAATATTATTTTGCCGCGGGCTGTCACTCGTGTCCTTGAAGGACTCGGCAGTGGTACGCCATGTTGTTTTGAGGACGAGCGCGTGGCGACTGCGCGTGCGCGTAGCCAGCCGCCCCTGTGTGGCGCATGCGCGGTGCGTCACCCCCTGCCCTGCCTGTCTCACCCTCTCGCCCGCGCTCGCTCGCTCGCTCGCCCGCCAGTCCTTCCTTCCTTGTTCCCCTACTACAGAAGATTGCATTGCACCCTCCCTACGAATCAAAAAGGTCCCGTCCAATCCACGTCCCATTCATTACATTTTGTGTGGTGTGTAGCTATAATAATTACCTATACCTCTGCCTGTTCTCGCATTGCAGTTGCAATAATGCAGAATGTTTTCGACAACTAAGCGCAAACATTACACTGATTTAGGTATTTGCTTGTAAACAAAATAGTATGTAATATTTAGGTTATAAATTCTTTTCTGTCTCTAGGAGGCCTAGTCGATAGTGCCATGCCATTGTGCAGTGCGCTCGACTCGAGTTACCGAGTTCGAGGGTTCAAATTCGGGCCCCTTGTGACCAATGAGTTTTTTTTGTGAAGGAAAACATCGTTCGTGTGAATTTGGCATTCGCCAAAGAAGAAATAGCGCATGTGATCTGCCACCAAAAATACTAGGCTAGCGTGGTGGGCGGCCTGCATAGCCCGTGCACCTTTGACTTTTAGAGGTGCCTATGCTAAGCCCCAGCAAATAGTAGTTTTTTAGAATACCTACCGATCATTAAATTATTTACTTCATGGAACTAGTATCCATCTCTCCTTGTTCTTAGATTTACTTCGATTTTTCATTGTTACTATGAGACCCGGCCACAAAATATATTTATACAATAGACCCGGCATTGTTGTATGTCAGGTGGTCTGTATGAGGAGTAAGGATCGGGCGGGATCCCCTATTGTGTCGCCCACACACCACAGCCCACACCTCGCCCGCCATAACTCCTTCCATCCGCCTACACAGACCACTCCAGGTTCCAGGGACATTATCATAGATTTATGCAGGTAGGTACCCATATCATGCTGACAAAAAACTTAGTTAAATGTATTATATTAGAGGGCGGGGGACCGGTTGTGGTGGCGTTTATTGGGGAAGGTCTATTCTATGTCCAACAGTGGATGTTGAACGTCTGATCTAATGATATGTGCATTGCATCTTCACGTTATGTCACTGACGGGGCAGGTAGGCATAAAGAATGTGATAAAATGGGAAAAAAAATCAATAAAGGACCGACCACGGAGGATGAAACCTCTATGAAACCTTCTTCGGACCGACCGATGTTTCACCAAACGATGCAGATTTCACTGAATGACGGTGGCGATTACAATGACGAACACTACAATAAGATGTGATGATGAATGTTGAAAACTAATAAAATTACATAGACGTAATGTCTATTAAATATTCTGTGGTAATGCTTGGATTTAGCCTGCGATAGTATTGATGATCGCAGGATTCAGCAAACTAAAGACGATAAGGCTGAATGGTCTAGCAACCGTTGCTTTACTAAAAACATAAAAAATGCGTCTAATGTCAAACAGGAACTAATATCTAATCTGTGACAATGTTGACCAAATAGTTTTTTTGTTTGTAAATTGGAAAATCTGTTAAAAATTAGCAAATATGCCAGAAGATAAGAAAAATCAGTAAGTATTAATGCAAGTTTAACTACTGGAGGGAGGCAGTTCTCATGGAATAATTGTAACCTTTCAGGCACAAATCTAAGCATGGGCCAAAGGACCAGCGGAGGCCGCGCCAGACCCGGCATCAAGCAGCTGCTGATGAGAAGAAAATCGAGAACAAACCAGACGAATCTAAAGGTATCCCTCATTCAAAATAATAGTTAGGTACCTACCTGGAATAGTGAAAAGGGGGCACTATGAAAAAACTTCACAAATAAAGTTCTATGTTGCGAGATGGTCTTCATGTAATTACTATTGAATTGATTTCTAACAGAATTACGTTTAGTTTTCTTTTAATTTATGACACAATTTTGAAGTAGGTACCTATTTATTTCATTAAAAATGTAGGTACCCTTTAAGTAAAATCTGCTATCTTCACTAATTTTCCCTCCAGTTATTATAGTCTAATTTATATATTCAACAGTCCCACCTGCATCCAAACCAGTATATGAGGAGCCCGGACCAGAATTCTACAAGAGCTTAAAACGTGAAACAGAAGAGATTCAGAAAATCACTGAAGAAGCAAACTCTAAGTACAAAAAGAAGGAAATCCAAAGCAATTGGTCAAAATATGAGATGCCGATTGAAAGCTATGAGGAGATTCAGGAGCAGGAGAACATGGGTGCTGATTATGAGGTTTGTTCATTTTTTTTACGGAATGAATTGGCAAATGGGCTGACAGGCCATCTGATGGTAAGTGGCCACTGTCATTCATTAACAAGGCTGGGTGCAATAATACAAAGACTATGGGTGCCTTGCTACCCTGGATTATTGACATTAACAATTCTTATTGACATTTATTACCTATCATATTACTGTTGTATTTTTTATTTTATTTTAAGTGGAAAGGCAGCTTACAGCTGATGCTTCCATATCAGTAGTCGACTTGCTTTCATGATTCATATTAATTTATTGCGGCTTTTTAGATTTGAGAAAGTTGTCTAGTCTGTTCTTGAATAGTTTACAGAAGTGGCAGATACAACAGATTCTGGCAGATTGTTCCATTTGGATGCAACCCTGTTGCTAGAACATGTCTGTAGGGGTTCAGCTGTGCATTGGCTCTTTGTATTCTCATGTTGTGCCCTCTGAGTCTCTCTATTTCTGTGATTACTGTATTCGACACAATGAATATGAATAGGACAATGTTGAAATGGCCTGTGCCCCTGTAATTACACTGTCTCTCCTACCCTTATAGAGGTTTACCTGGCAACACTAGGACCCTATGGGATCTGTTGTTTCAGCCTGTGTTTACATCTTGCTATCCTACCCATCAAATTAAAACAATAATGTTAGAATTCTTGTTTGACAGCAGAAATAGATGGAGGCCATCTTAATGGACCTGGCAGATGACCTGCCCACTGCCACTTCAGCTTGCTAATCCTTTTGGCTTTGTCTGTAACCTTAGTTCTCCATCAGATCTTCTCATTGCAGATCATAGACTTCAAAGCTAGCTATGCTTACAGTTAATAATATTGTATTTTGTGTTTTTCAGAAACTTATAGCGGCACCTCAGTCTATAGGAGGACACTTTCAATTTAAACATGAGAAGTCTTGGGATGTAAGCACCGGCCCCTCTCTGTATGACAGATACTTTGACATTAACATGGACAATCTTGCCAATGCTCTGTCATCTATACCGTTCTATGAACGGAACAGCATAGACCAATCCATATTCAGTCAAACAGATATGCTGAACATGGACAGTAGGTCCATAAGATACAAACGGAAGTATCACAACGATAAGTCGTTCTCTACTCCAGAATTAGAAGCTCAGGATACTATCGTAGAAAGCTTGCAAACAGAAGTAAATAAAGAAGATTTATACAAAGAGGAGCCTCTAGATGTAAATGAATCTATTGTTAATAAAAGGTCTGTATCAGAATCCAAAGATATTATATTTAATGAATCTGTAAGTAATTCACAGGAAAATAGAAATGAAAAAATAATTTGTATGCCGCTAGAACAAACAGATGGCAAGAACTTGGAGGAATCAAAAAAGAAAATAGATTCAAATAAATTAGAAGTTGTTGACGACATTGCCGATTCAGTTTTAGGGAATATTACAAGCAATGTTGCATCTCCATCTGAAACTAAAGAAATTATAGTTGGAAAGGAAAAAGTTGAAACCACTCCTGAAATAGTCGCAACTGCCCCTGAAAATTTGTGCAAAGGTAAGATTTCTGCTTTTATTTGACAACCTGCAAATTGTTACACCAATGGGTGGAAATGCGAAGGAAAGAGACCATTTCCTTTACAATCTGCGTCTTTCTCACACCCATTGTGTTAATAGAGTTATTTGCATTTAAATAAGACTCCAGTCCAGTTGATTTAACTCCCTGCCATGTAAGATTGGATACCCAGTTAGACAACTTTACTATGAGATAGATATTGATATACAGTATTATGGTAGCATATCTACGTCTATAACTATTCTAGAATAGTTCGAAAATAAAAAATACTCAAGTTGCAAGACGTACAAAACGAAATGAACGAAGTTTTTTTTGTTTTTTGCAAAAATGGGGTATTGATGCAAAACCCGATTTTGAGGAAAGGGTTCAAATTTTCACGTGCACCAGATTTTCCTGAACCTTTGAAGGCAAGTGAAGTTCACCAAACTATACTGAGCCTGCCGGACTATGACATGCATACCTGTCCAAAAATTATTAGTTTCATACAAATCTAGACTGATTACTGTAGTTTCACCTTCCAATGGGCTCCTTTTTGTACTTTTTTTAATGATTGCTTATTTATGTCGAGTTTTTAGTATAACCTCCTTTATAGTAACCCTCCCTCCATGTATGTGAAGGCAATTATGAATAGTTATTTCCATCACAGTGCATGTGAGATCAAATCTTCGCATTTATAATTCTTTGTAATATTATTTCAGTCACCGCGAGTCCTGCGCAGCAACCCAAGGCACCAGTGATACAATCTCCCGAAGACCTGGAGAAGTGGCTCGACGACTTCTTAGATGGTTGATGTACTTAAATCTGTACATAAATTAAACTGGAAAAAGTCGTTTCTGTATTGATTAAAAACAGGCCTTACATTACTCCCAAAGCTAATCCTCTCAGTAACTCTAAGGTTGACTGGAAGAGATCCCTTAGTGGGATAAGTCCGCCTTTGTACTTAGTTTCACTGGTTTAACTATCTGCTATTGCAATGTTTTTAGTACAATAAAGTGTTTACATACATACATACATACTCCCCCGCCATTCTGACGTACACCAAACAATATGACCAGGTAGTGAAGTCCACAAAAAAAGTTTTTGCTGGTTTGTTTGCATGGGGGCTAATATCTGAAACTACTAAACAGATATTTTGACAATATTTTTACTAAAACCTTAGGGTTTTAAAGTCACCGTGTAGTAAATTCGTCCCGATACGATTTCAGGGAAAGATAAGGTCTCATCTATACTAATAATAAAGAAGTAAAAAATGGTAGATAATTCGCACGCTTATCTTATTAAATTGCGAAGAACCAAATGACAGCGGGGTGTAAAATATACGTAACGCCATCTATTGAAAAACTTTAAAACTAAGAAATTGGCATGTTAGAACGGGTTAAAAATTTTTAAATAGGTAACTAAATAGTATACTTTATAACGCGGATGAAGTCGTGGGGCATCGGCTAGTTTCTAATATTTTGATGAATGTGCTCGATTTCACGCGAAAGTCGCTGCCAACTAAAATAAAACTATGTTCGAGTGGCGACCACGTATCGGAAGACGCAGTATAGGCAGGCCTCCAACAAGGTGGACCGACGATCTGGTGAAGGTCGCGGAACCCAGCTGGATGAGGTTAGCGCAGGACCGGCCGTCGTGGAGATCCCTGGGGGGAGGCCTTTGTCCAGCAGTGGACGTCTACAGGCTGATATGATGATGAATGTCGATTATTCCCACTAGTTCAGTTGACCAGTTCATTTGATCTAGTGAGATTTTTTATCAGGTTCGGTTCTCACTAGCGCAATTACCTACCAACATGTTTGGGGTCTAGCTCGACGCGATGGAATATTAAAAACAAAACGACAGATGACAAAGTAATAGTTTATTTATATATCCATTGTGACCATCATAAGCCTAGCCGTATAATAAATACACTTTTTCAATTCAGAACTATTAAATCATATTTACAGAGCCTTTAGCCTAGTTGGAATGGTCGCTCTACATTCGTAGAGGGTTCCAACCTGAGCCTCAGGTTCATGTGAAACAAGACTCCGTCACAGCCACAGGTTGCCACTAGGTCTCGTCTTAGAATTATAGACCCTGAGTTCTTGAAGACAATAGAAGTTTGACAATTTTGGCCTACCTACCCTTCCGCCATTTTGAAAAAATAATAAATTTTCTTAATAATTAAACCAATGGATATCGACACCAGTCCACCATCGTTTGCTTACCTACAATTTAATAATTTAAACGATGTTATGGGATTAATCTTGCTCTGCACTTTTTTCAGCCGCATTTTTTGCTTGACACAAACCGCATAACTGGTGTTTCTAAAAATCCAAGATATCTTGTGCACTTTCCGAAATGCGGGAACTTAGCGTGCACCAGGCCTCCCCACGTGGGCGGTTGGCACGTCACTGAACTCGATCTTCGGTTCTCCGCATCCAGTCACCGCCAGCCGCCAATGCAGCACTGATCATGCTCCTTCGAGTGTCTGAAGTTGGATTCTAGCGGCGATAGTTTTGGACTATTTTCAATATTCACTGTGCAGATTAACACTAACTAAACACGGAACAAACTACTGGAATAAAACAATTGTAATAGAATTGGATTATGCCCTATTGGCCACAAGGTAAGCAAATTCAATGCGTTTTTTTTAAACATTTGAAATCTCTAGGAGTGATAAAATTCAGCAGCAATTATTTTAACACCACACGATCGTTGCTCGTCCAGAAGTGATGATTGGATGCTCTCGTCCTGGTGATAGTCTCGACTTCTAGGCGACACCTCCGTGACTGTAGACAAGTGAACACGTCTCGCTGGCCGATCAGATCAGGACGTCCATTGCTTTCGTGATTGCTTTCAGTGTAGTTTTTCTTTATCCTCTTGAGGCACTAAAACTAGCCCAGAAACTCTTATGTGTACGCTAGGTGAACGGACACTGTATTTGGAGTCAAATGAAACTAATAAATACCAATATTGCATTTATTATGTACCTACCTAAACAAAATCAAAACAGATTTTGATGTGAAAAGTTACAGACTAATTCTAACTTAAATGTAAAGTATAAATGAAGCTTCAGTATTTTAAAAGATAATCGAAATGAACAATATCGGTCCCTAATACCGGTAGTTGTAGTTGTTTTCGTATTGTTGACTGCCGCCTCTGCCTCCGTAGTTACCGGGTGGAGGCCGCCGCCCGAACTGGCCGGAAGGCTGCATAGGCTCTGTCTGCTTGAGGGTCTTCGCGCGGGCCGCCAACTGCGACACCAGCTGCGCCGGGGTCATGTGCGCGATCGAAATGGGCCCGCCGTCCCCTATACTGCCGCTCGGGTTGAACACAGCCTTGGAATTAAGTAAATCCTGCTCGACAACCTGAGTGTGGACCGTGGAACTAAAGTGTTCGGGGTCGATCGACGTCGAATTATCGTAAAACTTTGTGGATTCCCGAATTTCGCACACGTCACAGTAGGGCTTCGTCGTCTGAACCGCTGCGTCCTTCATGTTCCGCTGGACTCTCCTCTTGGGCACTGCAACCACGTTCGTGAGGCCGATAGTACTGATGATGCTGTCGATGAGCTGCTTGTTGTGCTGAACGTTGGACGAGGTCCCGACCTTCGTGAAGCAGAACTCCACGGCCGCCTGCCTCTTCAGCGGGGAACAATACTTGGACACCAACGCCTTGGGTTCTGCACGCATGCTGACGTTCATCAACAAACGGTTGGGCACATGCAACATCGCCAACTTAGACAGTGCTACGTTGCAACGGTTTAGCACTGTGAACACAAAATTTCACCATGTTCACAATACATCCATTAAATTCTAAATCATCATGTTCATTTACATAAAATAATGCTGGCCAACTCATACAAGAATTATGTATATTAGAAAAAGGCTTTTGTGAACAAAATTCCCTGAGGTAGGTAGGTACTAAGTCCACAAAATTACAAACGTATCAAAATGCTTAGTGTAATGGGATCAATATTTTGTTTCCCCTGCCATAAGTATGACTTAAGGGGATGACAATGGTAACAGAACAAGTAAATTACCCACCCTCAACTCGAGTTTTAATATCCATGGAAGTGCTTACACCTGTAACAATACACAGACAAATATTACAAAGATTCCCATAAATGATATTGAAGTCAAAAGTATGACAATAACATACCATGCAATCTAGCTGATATCCCTGCAATTGAAAATAGATACAATGAACAAAGCAAAAAGTTTAGCTTGGCTTATAGCTACTTTTTCATTGAAAAGTATTATATAGTGTTTTTTAATCTTACCCTTGTTTGGAGCGAGCTTCAAATAATCTTCCTTAGATAGCTTTCCTTCGGCAACTAACTGGAAAATTGAAGATACATTTTAATGTAAACAAATACAATGGGATTTCAAATACAAACAGAAATATATTTACTTGCGCCAAAGCATCATATGGTGTAGCTGGATCCTGTGCTTGGTGAGCTGCGTTGGCATTTGTAGACGGAGTTATCATTTGCTGCACTGGTGGAACCATGGCTGGAGCGGGGACGGGGTTCAATATTAATGGATTGGGGAGAGGGTTGGGGTTCATGGCCGGAGCGGGCACAGGCTGAGGCACAGGCCCTGGTGGCACCGGCGGACCCCCATATTCATAAGGCGCACCAAAGCCTCCGGGATATGAGGACCCTGGTGGGTACACATACCCTGGAGGACCCCCCGGGAACTCATTCGGCCCTGGACCGGCAAAAGAACCAGGTGCCATCTGATAAGGATTAGGAGGAATGTAACTGGTTATAGATTCACGTGGATATAGAAAATCATTGTGTTCTACAGATTGAGATCGTCGTTTGTTACGTCTGAATGGTGATCTGTAGCGTTGCTCCCACTGCGGACTGTGTTGGTTAGTGCTGCTTTTGTAGGGGCTGCGTCGTGACCTCACAAGCGGAGATGGAGACTTATTAATATGTCGATTCCTGAATCTTCTCGGTGGACTGCGCCTGCTGCGATGGGGGCTCCGCCTGGGACTCCTGCGCGGGCTACGGCGCGCATTGAAGCGCGGGCTGCGCCTAGGACTGAAGCGCGGGCTGCGCCTAGGGCTGCGACGCGGGCTCCTCCTGGGACTGCGACGCCTGTACTTCAGGGAGCTGCCGCCCAGCGAGTCGCGCTGATGCCGCTCTCTCGACCGCTGACAGTCCATTGGCTCCGGCGAAGTCACGACAGTCATCTTCGCTTCCAGATGCTTATTTTCTTCGAAGAAGTCGTCGAGCTCGGTGCCGGGCGGCTTGAGGTCGTCGGTGGACTCGAGGTGCTTCGCGAGGTACTCCTTCACCTTCTCCTGCTTGTCGCGGCGGATGGCCTCGTTGGTCTTGGTGGGGTCGCGGCGGCTGCCGGGCTTGATGTACTCGTCCAGGATGCTGTCGCGCCGCCTGTCAATGCTGCTGTCGCGCCGCCTGTCCAGGCTGCTGTCCCGCCGCCTCTCGTCGTCCTTGCTGTCGCGAATGAGCTCGCGCAGGTCCTTCACCCTCTCCACGGCCTGCGCGTCGATGCGCGAGCCGCGCCGGACCTGCCCGTTCTCGTCCCAGCTATCTATTACACTTAGACCTTCCATAAACTCATCTTTGTTGAAATCATCAAAAAAGTCACTGGGAATGTCCTCCTCCGATTGGTGATCTTTTTCACTACCCATGAGTTAGAAGGTAAGTAAACAAATTCAATAATAGATTTATCCAACAAACAAAATCAAATTGATTTGATTGAACCGTTTTAATTTATAAGTGTCTGCCCGCCCATCGCCCATTGACGCCCATGTCAATCGAACCCACAGACCTAAAAAAAATATTCGCGTAATTACAGAATGACAGATGTCAAATGGTGGTAATAGTGATGTGCTGATGAATATTTATAAAAAATACACAAGGTAAAATTTGGGTCAATCTTATTTTTTACCCAAGTACATTTACGTTATTGAGCTACAAAATGGCCACCACCAAGCTTTAGTGTTGCAAAAATTTAATTGATGTCTTTGGGAGCTCTCATTATTTTTATTTGTAAAGAAACTAATCCAACCATAAATACACCCCGTAATTTGCTATTATTATTCAATAGTAAACCTAAAATCATTGTTGACAATATTTATAATACTTTTAGTAACCAATGTTTGTTATTATTTAATGCTTTGGCTGTTTATGGTCTGTTACCCTTGCTTTTACCTATTGGTGGGTAAATTCTTAACCAAGTATAACCAACCTCACGTAATCCTTTACAATCTGATATTGTAATGTGTCGCGTGTATATTTAAACGGAATTTATGCGATGACTTAATCTGCCCACACTTGGACGTATACTATCTAATTTGTGGCCCACACGAAGCACAATACAGTCACACTTGATGTACGTAACAAAAGCAATATAGAAAGCCAATCAAAAAATTAAAAAAAAAAAATTGGTTGTTTGTTGGTTGGTTTTTTTCAGTTTTGTAAAAAGAAGTGAAAACATTGAAACGCCCGCGCCCTCAGATTATAAATAATCTGAGTAAACGCCTCTTTGTAAGTGTAGTGTAAGCAATTAAAACATGGAGTGTACGCAAAGGTTGGAGTGTACACAAGATTTTTACACGACACAAACCAAGAGAATCAGCCCAGAACAGGTAAGTTTCGGTAATGTCAAAATTATTTTAGCGCCAATCTGTAATAGTCAACTTTCCAAAATTCAATCCAAATCAGTAACATCTGTGGTACCTACCTACAGAATTTCCTATTCATCCATCCATAATTTTTCATATTCGCATCCCCTATGGCCACAGCTGTTGTGATCTTCCTGTTCGAAGCCATCTGAACGTAGCATTAGCTTGGCCCGTCCACTGCAAGATATCATCATAGGTATTAGCCTGTAAACGTCCACCGCTGGACAAAGGCCTCCCCCAGGGAACTCCACGACGACCGGTCCCGCGCTAAACTCATGCTGCTACAAGACATAATAAGCCTTATAATTATTCCGTGTCAAGCAGCAGCTCAAAGTTCAAAGCCATCACTACACTGTCGCAGTGGTGGTGACGATCAATTGTGATATAATAGAATTGCACTGAAGACACCTTACGTGGGGACTAACTCAGACCTAGAATTAAAGCTGATGTCATTGCATTAACATCAAGAAGGAGGAATGATTAACTTGGAGAAGAGAAGCAAAAGAAAGAGAGCAGTGGAGATCCAGGGAAGAGGCCTATGTCCAAGGACAAGCTGAAGAGAATATAAAATAATAAAATGAAATGTATTGTAATAATTTATTCAGCATTAAAGGCTATTTTATTGCATTAACTTCACCACTAGATAGCTGCCAAGTGGCAAAGCTGTTTTCTTGGTTGATGTTTTTATGGAGCCTGTCTATCTTTCGTCCAGCGAATTACAGGATTAAGTTAAAACATGGAGCATACTTGTAAAGTTCCTGGGCAATGAGGTGAAAAATGTAAATTTCAGGATAAAACATATGTTTTGCTAGATAGTATGCTTTGCAGTCTTTCTTTGTCTGAATCAGTGTCTGGGAACTCATTCCAGGCGTGGGTGGAAGTGACAAATTGACGTTGTATAAATGTACCTAGTGTACTTACATGCAATAAAATACTTTTGAATTTTGAATTTGAATTTGAGTGGTTATGGAGTGTGTTTCAGTTAATATTCATGAATAATTACGCGTTATCTTAGAGCATCCGACCGAAGCGTTATCTGGCTGGCAATACGCGTATCGGGCAGAACAGTCAACTACTCTGCTGACCCATGAAGTTGAACATAAAATTTCAGAAGCTCGTCAGAACAAGCAATAGGACTCTGTTTTATGCTGCGGTCTATCATAGAATGACTTGATATCAACATTACCAATAAATTATATTATCTATGTCCAATACTAATTAAATTTATTGTTCTATTTTCAGATTGGTTTCTTGGGAATATGTGGAACGAAATATCCAGTGAAAATTGGTTTAAACAAAATTGGCAGAGACCCAGCAGCATGCAGTATTGTCTTGGACTTAAATGTAAGTTGATAAAAATGAAATTTCTAAACACTTGCCAGGAATTAGAAAGTACAACACAATTCACAAATACCACAGAGCACGGAATTGCCGCGCACGCGACGGGATCGACGCGCGGCCCTCGCTCGGCGGGTGGCGGCTCTGTGACCAATAACAACACCTAAGGGTGAACTACTGGATAAAGTTCAATTCTCAATTCAGTCTGTTGTCTGCAAGTGGAAACTTTTTCCTACTTCTTTCCTTTCATTA
The DNA here is from genome assembly GCA_949699065.1 of Metalampra italica. Classification (NCBI taxonomy): domain Eukaryota; kingdom Metazoa; phylum Arthropoda; class Insecta; order Lepidoptera; family Oecophoridae; genus Metalampra; species Metalampra italica. Next base: position 10,321,989 of record OX452985.1, read on the forward strand.
ATTTGTCTGGGGCCCAAGGTACTCAAGGTCAGTCCCAGGGACGTCGCCTACCCTCACCGGTAAGTGTTTTTATGAGATTGTATAGGAAACTGTGTCTGCTACACTATCCTGCAATCCCGGAATTCACATCCGAAACGGGGCTGACAATAGATCCCGACCTCTCGGCAACGAGCAACCTGCAGCAGTGCTGTCGTCTGCCAGAAGGCCTACTCCACTACTAGCTGGACTTACGCACCGGGAGAATTACACAAAACTCCCGATTTCGTGGAGTCAGTGTAGCGACCTCCGCGGAACTTTATTTGGCACTCGAACATACCTAAATAATTTTTATACTTATATTTCAGTCAATTTCTCGACAACATGCTCTGATCAACGTACTGAATGACAAAGAATTTATGCTGATGGATTTGGATTCATCTAACAAAACCAAAGTATTAGATGTAAGTAACAAATCTATTAATTATTATTTATTATACTGCGCATTGTCTCTACTAAATAATGTAACATTATACTTTTTGTACTATCACATAAAAAAAAGGTGTACAAAAGTTGTTTAGTATTCGATACTGAACACTAAACAACAACGATGCGTCAGTGGCCTAAAGAGCGTCAGTGGCCTCGGGGTTAAGACGCGGCCTATCATATCGAAAGGTCCTAAGTTAGATTCCCGGGTGGACCTTGTACCAATGGGATTTTTCTCAAAACTTAAGTACATTTACTGACTGCTCCCAAACGGTGAAGGAAAACATCGTAAGGAAACCTGCATACGCCGAAGAAGAAATTCTTAGGCGCATGTGAAGTCCGCCAACCTGCACTGGGCTGGCGTGGTGGACTATAGCCCGACCGCACTCGTTGAGAGGGTAGGTCTGAGCCCCAGCAGTGGGGACATATTAATAGGCTGTTGATGATGATTCGATACTGATGCTGCCACTGTAGCGAGTCACTGCAGGTATTTATGTTGTTACACTGTTTTTTTTAATAATCTTACACAGCTTAACAGAGATAATTTTAACGCTGCTAAATGTGGGCCTTTGTATGTTTTTAGAAAACTCTCCGGCCATACACACCTCATCCTATCAAAAACGGCGACATGGTGCAGTTTGGAGATGTATTCGGCATATTCAGGCTGCTCGAGGAAGACACGGACCTGCCGATGACTCAGGCCATAGACATTCCTGATACTCCAGTGTCCATAAGGCATGCAACCAGGTTGGGCAAAGAAGCTGTCACCACCATACCGGAGTCACCAGATGTCAGTGATAGGGTATGTTTGGTTTTATCGCTAGGAAAGGAACTCATTTACATTTCCTGAATAGTCTGAAGACCTGGTCAAACAAAACCCTGTTCTGACAAATTGTTTAAAAGAAAAAAAAAGGCGATGCCTCATCTGTCTCAGTATATTGATAATTGTTGTTACTTGGTATACTTTTGGATTAGGTACCTAATTAACGTCATGGATCTTTTTCTTTCAGGATGATTCATTCATAGTTCCGTCATCACAACCTAAAGGGAAACATCAATTCAAAAGTCCAAGCAATATGTACATAAAGCAATCCACGAAATCTATATCAATGCAACCCATAGGCTCTAGCAGAATCGACAATGTTTACTGGAATTCCTCAAAAAAGTCATCCTCATTAACTTTAGATGACTCCAGCAGCAGTTTGGATGGTTCTGGTGCATCTGTTAAAAACAATGACGATGACATACACGAAATGGAAACACAACCACCATTCCCTGCAAATAATGATAGTTCAGATTCCATATACACAGCTGCTACTCAAGTGCCAAATATATATAAAGAATCTTCTTCCATCCATAGTCTAGACACACAACTTCTCATTCCTACTGAGCATTTGCCTGTTGAATGTCAGATTGATAATCAAATAGATAAGCAGTTTGACTTCACAGCCAATAAGGAGAATGATAACAGCATATTTAATGCTGAAACACAGCTTTTTGAAAAAGACGGGAATGGGTTAAGAAAATCAATGAATAGAAACTCGGATGAAAACAATGTGTTTGATGCTGATACACAAATGCCTGCAGTTGAGAGTTTTGATGCAAAAGACAATGATAGTAGCATGTGCAATGGTAAAACACAGCTTTCTGAAAAAGACAGAAATATGATAAGCAAATTAATGAACAATGACTTACATAATAACGTGTTTAATGCTGACACACAAATGCAGACAGTTGAAAATAATGATAATACTGATGCAAAGGACCAAGAAAGTGATAATAGTATATTCAGTGCTGAAACACAACCTCCTACAATTCTTAATATAGAAAACAAATCACTTGAAACCGCAAGTGATTCTAAGGATAAATCTATAACTAAATTGAACGTGTCTAATGAAGAAATACTATTTGATGAAGTTGACAGTCAATATTTTGAAGACGCATTTGATTCTCAGCCATTATTACCAGCAGACACGTCTCCTGCTAAGAATGTGGATAGTAGTTTAAAGGAAACAGTGAAGGGTGATAAAGAGAAAATTGAACCAAACCTTTTAAAACGAAAAATCCGTATTAAATCTGACAGTTCAACCGATTGTGAAGATATGGAAGATATAAATATAGTTCCCTCGCAAATAATTCCTAAGAAAACACTAAATGAAGATGACGTTACTGATTGTGAGGAAGACCTGTTCGAAGATGAAACTGACAATAGAGAAAAACCAAATAATTTACCTAGCAACAGCCCGAAAGTTAGATTTGAAGATATGCCTACACAACAAATCACGGACGACGAAATTGTTACTAAAATTCAGGAACCAAATAATTTTCCTGCTCACCGCCTGGAAGTTAGTTTTGAGGATATGCAAACACAAGTCATTGAAGAAGACGTTAGTGCTATTCCAAGAAATAATGCAGTCGTTACTTCTAAAGAACCAATATTTGAAGACATGCCTACCCAGGTACTCCAAGAAAATAACATTCAAAATGAGAGCAATTTTGAGGATTTAGCGACTCAAGTAGTTGACGAAGCAGTTCCGAATTCGTCAAATATCGCAGACGAAGAAAAACAACAGCAATATTCGGAAGAAATCATTAGTCCATTCAAAATTCCTCTTCAGACTCCTTTGAAAATCAAGAAGCGGGATATTCCGAAATTGAGTATCCCGAAATCTGTAAAACTTGAACCTGAAGCTGAAATTAAAATATCCGCGACTATTGACGAAGATGATGATAAATATTATGCAGCAACACAGGATTTGTTCGACGACCTTTGCTCTCAAAGAGAATCATCCCCAGAGATTGTTAAAGTCTTACACATAGAAACTCCCATTCTCACACTTGCTCGAAAAGAATTATCACCTATGCAAAAATATGTGGTAGCTGATAAGTCTTCAGGAAGCAGTGATGGAGATGAGAAAGTCAATAATTATGTTAAAACTCTGTCTATTAGTCAGATTAGAAATGTGGTGGGTGTCGAAGCGCCAGTGGAAATATTGAAAAAGCAATCCAGTGACCCGTCTGATGTAGAGAGCACACCGAAAAAACGTACGTTTAACTTAATGCAGACCGATCTGCCAAACAGTCAAGAAATAAAATGTAGTGTCTCTTTGACATCAAAATCTCACGTCACAGAATCTTCAAGTGAATCTGAAGTTGAGGAAGATTCGCAAGAAGGAACACCAATATTGTTTCGCAGGAAAAAAAGGCCTAAAACACAAGTCAAATTAGATCTCACAAAGAAATTCGATTCTAAGGCACTGCCAACAAGAATTATAACACGAGTTCGAAAGCCCACATTTAAAATACAGGAAGGTGATGAAGAAAACAAAAAAATAAGCAAAAGCATACTGAAACCAACGTTTTTGACAGAACAAGATGAAGATGTCGATGGGGAAATCATTACTGAAAATATATCACGACTTAAAAGCAAAAATGAAAAGAAGAGTAATAGAAGCCCGAAAGCTGATATTCCAATACTAGATAACGTAAAAAAAGATAACAGAGTTAGTCCTAAAACGAATGCTACCGAGGCACCGGCAACCGATAATAAAAAACTTGAAGAAAAAGAAACTAAAACAAGACAGAACAGAAAGGACAAGGAATCTGTTAAATCAGACCATAAACCAAGAAGGTCGCGTAAAAATGAAAACAGTAAAGACAAAGAAGTGAAAACCGCTACTCCAAACGAATCAGCAATATCCAAAACTGCTGAAGCTATTTTGTCAACTAGTAGCAGAAAATATAATGAAAGTCTAAACTCCACGACGGAAATCAATAAAAGCAGACGAATTACACGCAGTTCTGGAGGCAAAAGTAAAACAGAAAGCAAAAGCGAGAAAACATCTGTTTCCCCAGAAAAGGACAACACTAAAAAGAGGCGAGGCAGAAAACCAAAACATATACAAAAGACCGAAGAGAAGAACGAGTCTTCCCCTGAAAGAAAAATTGAAGTTAGGCGTAGTAAAAGACAAAGGGCTGCGAAAAATGTCACTACAGCGGCAGGAAATTCTAAAAGAAAGCCTGTAGAAGATCTAAGTACAGTGTATAGCATATCGTCGGAATCTGATGTGAATTCACCTAGGAGTTTGAAGAGGTCTGCGCCAGAGAATGCCGAAGCGCCAAGTTCCAAGCGAACGCGGTCTGCCGTATCTTCTAACTCTTCCATCAGCTCGTTGCGTTCGACACCGGCTCCGGCTCTGAGGACGCAACATGTTTTGTTCACGGCGTTTCCTTTCGAAGAAGTCAAAGTCAAGTTGGAGAAATTAGGTAAGTCAATTAAAATATAGCTTTTACTTATTTTAGTCTGATTATACAGTGATTTGACATGCGTAGTCTGGTTGTCTATCTCATTGGTATTATAGAAATGAACAAATTGAAATCTAATATTTTCTATTGTGATAGTGGGACGAGCCATACCTTATAGCTAATGACTCGGTGTCTATTGAGCAGTGGCCCCTTTTTAAAGGATTAGTGGGATCATGAGTAATGTGGAACAAAGACGATGGGACCATGAGTAATCTATACTAATATAATAAGTCGAATTTGAAAAAATCTTTTTGCATTTGACAGCCCAAATCTTGAAGAAGGTTATAGGCTATTAAACATCACGCTATTATACTACCCTTACGTGCCGAGTAAAAAGAAAAAGTCAGGAATAACTTATACAACGCAGGCGAGGACGCGGAAAACAGCTAGTATGTTACAGACGGTGAGACCGAGAGTCATAAATCGCCACAAGCGGCAACGAACACGTTTTCTCGTTTTTTTTCTACTGTCATGCGTATGAGGGTGTTGTGATGTTGGTGCGCCAGGTGCGGTGGTGGTGTCGGAGGTGCGCGCGTGCAGCGTGGTGCTGACGCTGCAGGTGAAGCGCACCTTCAAGCTGCTGTGCGCGGTGGGGCTGGGCCGGCCCATCGTGGGCCCCGCCTGGGTGCAGGCCTGCGTGGACAACAACGTGCTTGTCGGTAAGCATTCTATCATCTATGCATTAACATACATAGCGCCAAGTATTGCGATCCTGACACACCTCTTTCGCTTCGCTCAGTCTCATCATTCTCTTCATACATTTTGCATTAACATCATACAGATAAACCCAGGGGCTTAAGTAGGAAGGTTTGAACAAATAATATAAGTAAATTAAATGTATTAGACTTACGGCACAGAAACGTGGACGCTGGCGGTGGACCTGGCTCACAAGTTTAAGGTCGCTCAGCGAGCTGTGTAGAGGGCTATGCTCTACTTTGAAGGACATGATCTGTATTGAGGAGATCCGACGGAGAACTAAGGTTACTGGCATAGCCGAAAGGATTAGCAAACTGAAGTGGCAGTGGGCAGGTCACATCTGTCGCAGAACCGACGGCCGTTGGGGCAGACGAGCTCTGGAGTGGAGACTGCGGACCGGTACGCGCGCGCAGCGTGGTACGCCCCTCCGCCAGCCACACAACACGACAACCACTTTATTGTAGACACTTCTAAGGAAAATGATATAGAAGAGACAAACATGACACTTCGATCCTCGCTCTTTTTTTCGCAGACCCGTGGCTGTACATCCTGAAGGACAGTGCGACGGAGGAGCGCTTCCACTTCAGCCTGCAGCGCACGTTGTCCGGCCGCAGGGGCTTCCTCAAGGGCTACAATGTGTCGTGCACGCCCAGCGTCATGCCCCGCGCCGACGAGATGAGGAGTACGTATACCCACCAACCAACCACCATCACATCGCTGCGATCACTACACCTCGCTAATTGATAGCTTGTTTTTAATTCCACAACATACGTTCGAATTCGAAATCATCGCACATTAATATAGGTACAACATAGGTTGTTGAACCTACTTACTTTCTTATTCACTTCTACGGTGAATAATCATTTACATCAAATGACGTCAGCACAGATTGACAAGCTAATGCAAGCTACGAATTAGCAAGGTGTCATCATCACATCACCGATGATGATCGGACTTTTTATAGCAAACATTGAAATTTTTCAACATCGCATTTTGTGACTTGATCAACTAAAAATATTAATATTTGCCACATCCAGTTAAAAGATCATGGTACGACACTCGTGAGCATTGGTCATTATACTCTCGGGCTTCATTGCGCCCTCTGCTTCGGCTCGAGCCAGCATTATAATACCAGCCTAGCTGACTGTATCATAATGTACTATTATTGTGTGCAGTGATAGTGGAGTGCTCCGGGGGCAGCTGGCGTGCGCGCGCGCCGCGCTGGCTGTGCGTGTCGTGCGGCGCGGACCGCGCACTGTGGCCCGCGCTGGCGCGCCAGGGCGCCGCGCTCGTCTCCAGCGAGCTGGTGCTCAGCGGCGTGCTCACGCAGACCCTCGACCTGCACGCCAACAGGCTGCGCTAGCACTCCGCTCTCACGTCTACCTGCTATCACTGGAAGATTCCAATCATGTAAACAATGCACTTACGATTGCTCTCAAACGGTGAAGGAAAACATCGTGAGGAAACCTGCGTACGCTGAAGAAGAAATTCTTTGGCGCATGTAAAGCCCGCCAACCCGCACTGGGCTGGCGTGGTGGACTATAGCCCGTACGCCGTCGTTGATAGGGTAGGCCTGAGCCCCAGCAGTGGGGACATGTTAATAGGCTGATGATTATGATGATGAAACAAAGCACTTGATCACCACAATCACTTCCAATCGAAGATGGTGTCATTAGCATAATATTCACGTAACATTGTTTTTTAGAACATAGAGACGTAAAATAGTAGGGGGACGCGAGCACCCACCAAAGAGATCCTAGCTCTATGTAAAATACGAAACAATTAATGGGATATTTCCATAAAAAAGCTTACATTTTTGAGGTTATCAGATGTTATGTCAGTCAGGCAATATTGGTTCACGGCTGGGAGCGCACGTCGCTAGAAACGGGTTGACCTTGAGCTGGCCTGGCCTATTAGGGAGTTGGAATACTATGAAAGGCACGTTTACTTTGGTTTTGTCTCCACTGACGTGCGGTCGACCGTACAAAACTAGCCACAATGTCAATAGTAGTGACCCATGGCAATTATATCGCAAAATGTGCAGTACTGTCGTAAGCCGCGCGGGCGCGGGTTTACATATTTTATAGGGTTTTATTATTTTATCCAGAAAATGAAAAGGGTCCCGGAGACGGTCAATCGCGATTGTCAATGTTTACGTGATTGAAGGTTTCAGATTACGGGCAATTAAAGATCGCAATTGAAAGTGCGACATTCGCGTACGCTCCATTTGTTTGTTGCACTATGTGAAGGAAGGGCGTTCGAGTTCCTATATATTTCTCTAAAAGCACGGTCGACCGCACATCAGTGGTAACAAAACCAGTATAAACTGGTCTCGCGTAGTATTGAAACTCCCTAATAGGCTAGGCCAGCTCAAGGTCAAAGTGTTACCACTGATGTGCGGTAGACTGTACCAAACGATTGTCAATGAACGTCAATACTCGGTGGCTACTTAGTTAAATATTGAATCGATCAAAATTTTCATATTTTCGGATATTGTTGTGCACACAAGTAAACAGTGTCAGCGATGTGCAATGTCTGTATTCTGTGACTATATTCACTCAACCGCCAAAAACATTTACGTGGACTATAATGTATGATTAACGAAACTTCATCTAGCATATTATTATTTCGTGACCCCGTTATGAAGCCTTATTGAAACGGTACAAAGTGTTATTTATTATAATCCTATACGAGTGTCGATTTAATTACTTTGTAAATATTTGTGTACTTAATGTTAGCTATAAACATTGTCGTAATATACCTACAGGTACCTGTTTCTTTACTTATTATGCACTAGGTAAGGTACTTTTATATCAAAGTTTTGACTTTTGTATAAATCTTTCTATGCGTTTTAAAATACATATTTAAAATTAAAAAATTGGCAATCAAAAACTAAACACGACATTGTTACATATTGTATGATTTATAAACTTGATAGAACTAAATATTGTTTAAGGTTAGGTACCTATGTCATGTTGTACAATAAAACTATTTTAATTATTAAATTGGGTTTCATTTAAACAATTTTCACAAGTACCTAAATGAATTTGAATTTGACGTTATAATTTTAATTATTTTTCCATTTTCTGTACACATCCTAAGGGACATTGTTGTATTTTTCCTGTACATAAACCTCCATCAACTCTTCAATGGCACAGCCACCAATGGAACCCTAAAACTTTTAATCGGCTGAGGTCCTATTAATAATTATCGAGTACATAATTGGTACATTTCTTCTGCATAGTCAGATTTCAAATCAGAGGCCGTGGCTCTGCCAAGATGACGCATATAATTTTTCGATTTGCAAACTTCGGAAATTGGGGGAAGGAATGTTTTTTCAATAATTAACCAACCAATGAAAATAAAAATATGAATATTTTAAAATAATGGTGGGCAAGCATTATTTAAAACTAGGTATATTCCTAAAATAGCATTTAGTTGTATCATAAAGTTGCTGAAATATGATATGCGTCATCTTAGCAGAGTCACGGCCTCTGATTTGAAATCTGACTATGCAGAAGAAATGTACCAATTATGTACTATTAACTATGTACCTACCTATAATAGTACATTGTGCAATAAGGGCAATAAGTAGGATTTTAATGACTCGAGTTTGTAATACCCTTACTGCCCGTGATGAACACAATGTTTTTCATCACATTTGCGAGAAAATAAATACCTACGCTATAACACAAGGGAACAAATTTATTTTCTTTGACTTTGCTGATATTATTTAAGTTTATTAAATTAATTTAGTTAAATTGAGTTAAATTTAATTACCTACCTTAATTTAACTCAAGTTAACTCAGTTTAACTCAAGTCGAGTCAAATCGAGTTAAGTTGAGTACATCCGAGAACAGTCGAGTACAGGGTATAGTCGAGTACAGTCGAGTTTAGTCGATTTTAGTCGAGATAAGTCAAGTTAACTACTCAATTTAACTTAATTAATTTAATAAACCAGTTCAGTAGAGCTAGCTACACATTAGTCCCTAGGGGTAATAATATTGTACTGATTTTACATTATTCTCCCGCGGGTGTATATAGGCCATTGTGTTTCTTTAGGAACGCACCATATAATAAGACCCATAACGAGCAAGTGTGATAAAAAATTATTACTAGTACAGTCGACCGCACGTCAGTGGAAACACTGGCCTTGAGCTTGCTTAGCCTATTAGAGAATTTCAATACAATGAGTGACCAGTTTATACTGGTTTTGTTTCCACTGACCTGCGGTCGACCGTACTTCAGCTGTTTAAAAGTTGTAGGTTGGTGGCTCTGCAAAGATGACGTCATTAGAGCCACTGCGGCTGTGACAGACGAACCCTGAAAGTGATATCTTTATTATATAAAACAAAGTCGTGTTAGTTAGACCACTTATAACTGAAGAACGGCTGAACGGATTTTGATGAAACTTGGTACAGGGATAGCTTATACCGTGGAATAACATATAGGCTACTTTTTACCGGGGTAAACGGATCCCACGGGAAAAACTTATTTCACGCGGGCGAAGCCGCGGGGCAACAGCTAGTACCTACATAAATGATAACAATTATAGTAATATTTTTGTAATATCCGGTTACTGATTGGTTCAATTAAGTAGATTAAAAATGAGAAGAAAAATGTTTAGATGAAATATTTTCGTGATTGGCTGTTCTATTTTCTACCTTTGCTGTAATTGAATAGAAACTAAACATTATTACGTACAAAATGTTCAATCAAACCTATCCTTATAATTATTCCGGATATACGGTTGGGAACATTTAGGTAACATTTGGATAAAAAGTGGGAGATTGATATTTAAACAAATTATTTGTGATATTGTGTGCAGTGTGTGACGGCGTTGTTTCTAGCACGTAAAATAATGTTGTTTATTAAAATATTCTATTTAATTTATCTGATGACGTGCGATGCAGAAAAAGTAAGTAGGTACCTACCTATGTGTAGTAGGATGGATTATTAATATAAGTATCCCCAGTATAAACATTTAGGTATATTACCTGTGTTGGTTACTCGTGAACCTTGCCTATTGAGATAAAAAAAGCAACAATGACCGCAAACTCGAAGATTTAAAAAAATATGGCCCAGTTAGTCCGCGTTACTCATTTTGGCGGTTGAGTGAATATAGTCACATATTGTTTGCACATCGCTGACAGTGTTTACAGTCTATGTGTGCGTAAAGCGGCATAGTGTGCTACATAGATGTCCAAAAATTGGAAAGTTTGATTCTGTTGATCGAATCAATGAACTATTTCTTGAAATTAAATGAGCGTCTCTAGTGAACCGCCGCGCAGCTCCCCTTTGACACCTATCCACAGAGTGAGTAATAGTCTTACCTATCTTTAAAAATTGCGCAGAAATCAGTCAACTTCACACAACCGCCAAAATGATTTACGGGGACTAACAGTAGTCCGATGATCGGACTAATGAGACATTTTCGTATCAGTAGTTCGGTGAAGCAGAAAACCGGACTACTGAGCCTTTTAGTTCGATACGTTATTAGTATTTTATCTCATCTAATAGGTATAATTTAAAAAACCGGACAAGTGCGAGTCTGACTCGCGCACCGAGGGTTCCGTACAAACTTGTAGGTACGGTCGACCGCACGTCAGTGGAAACAAAACCAGTATAAACTGGTCTCTCCTAGTATTAAAACTCCCTAATAGGATAGGCCAGCTCAATGTCAATGTGTTACCACGACGTGCGGTCGACTGTACCTATGTAAATTAGTTCGTCGTTCACGGGAATCGAGTCAATGTCAAAATATTTTATTGCATTATGAGTAATTTATACACGTTATATTGTATCTACCACTGCTTTCAATATACAGGATGGAAATTTCAGACGCCACCTGGTGGTAACATTCTTTTATTTTCAAAATTAAGTAAAACTGAAGGTTAGCGCAGGACCGGTCGTCGTGGAGATCCTTGGGGGAGGCCTTTGTCCAGCAGTGGACGTCTGCAGGCTGATATGATGATGATGATGAAGTAAAATTGCATTCAAACATTTTAAAGAAACCACGAGTCTGAGTCGGGAATCGAATCTGACAATAATGTGGAAAAAATACATTCTATGTATCTTTATAATACCGATCGAAAAGGTTAATCATCAGAATAACTTTCCCTCCATGTGGCGTCTGAAATTTCCATTCTGTACATAGGTGTTAGTTCTCGGGAAGTCTCGAAGATTTTTCTTGGAAATCAAAGTTCTCTAAGTATACCTATTCATTAAATTTGACCCAGATTTGTAAATGGTGACTAAAAAAATGAATAGTACCGAATTGTATAGGTATTAAAATTGGAAAAAACATTATCTATAATTGTGTCAGTTCTTGTAGTGTTAGTACTAATATTAATGGTAACATATGCCATGCATTCTATAGCAGTATTGGTTAGACATCGTGGCGACCTTTTTAGATTCAAAACCTTTCTTTTTAAATTTCGAACTGGCACGACAAAAAGAATGCGCGAATAAATGAATTTAAAAAATAAGCAGAAATAAATTGACCAATAACAAGTATTCAAGTCATGTCATGTCAAATGCTTAATCACGTGTTTACGTTATTGGTCAAATGTTATTCATTTTTTAAGTGATTTTATTTCCAGACTTAGCTAAACCTTTAGTATAATTTGTAAAACCTTACGAAATTATTTAATATAGATCTGTAATGATGAAATTTCTAGACGATGGGGAATTCTTTCAACAATTAATTACGTCATTGTACTAATTTATAACGGTAGCTTGCTCATACGCAAAGTTAAGTTTGTTTGTACTTTTGTACAAAGAAACTTTTGTGATGTAAATACAAATTTACGGTTTTCAGATTTTTTCCTTTACTTGTGCTATAATATCTTGCTTCTTGCCAAATTTCAAGATTCTAGGTGAACGGGAAGTACCCCATAGGATTTGGTTACCAAGATACTCAAAAATGCGGCGAAATCGGCAATATCTTTTAACTGTGATGACTTAGAAGTCTGATTTTTTCACGACACGAAGGGACTGCAGACCTGAGTATTTGATATTAATTTCAACTTGATACCTCCACGCGTTCCTGAGAAAAATGGTCTTGACAGACGGACAACCGAGTGATCCTATAAGGGTTCCTTTTTTCCTATTTGAGGTTCGGAACCCTAAAAATGGTGTGATAACCGAAATTACACGTGAGAAAGGATTTAAAAAAGACAATTTTTGTTTCTGGACACTGACCCGACCCACAAGTTTTAAGGGCTCCCTAAACGATCATGCGGCATGACATGCAATACGTGCTGTCACTCATGCATAACCGTCTAACTAGTCATTGACGTGCATGACATGCAAACTACGTGCTGGCCGTTGCTTCACTGTATTGATTGATAGCAAGCATGATGGTTCATCATGCAGCATGACATTCACGTAAACGTTGCATGTCATGCAAGTATGATCGTTTAGGGACACTTTTAGAGTTGCTTAGCGAGCTGCGGAGACGGCTGTGCTCGGAGTTTCTCTGAAGAATATCCCCGCAATGAGAAGATCCGAAGAAGAACATAGGCAAAATGTAGCTAGCTGAACTGGCAGGTCACTTTGTCGCAGAACCGACGGCCGTTGGGGCAGGTGGACCGATGACCTAAAGAAAGTGGCCGGAAGCAGCTGGATGCGGAGAGCGGAGGGACGGGTGTGGTGTCGTTTAGGAAGGCCTATGTCCAGCAGTGATGACGTGTATTGTACCTAATAGAAATGAATGAAAATTGTTTGTAGATAACGTACATAAGCATAGAACATCCAGCAGTGACGTACACCAACCCCAAGTACCTGGCGTACGCGAACTCCACGTCGCGGCGCTACGGCCGGGGGAGTCCCGTGTACTACTACAGCCTGAGTTTAAGTACACTCGTCAACTTTGATAACAACGTTACGGTACGTGGTAATAACGTTTTGGTACGTGGTAATAACATTACGATACGTGGTAATAACGTTATGGTATGTGGTAATAACGTCACGATACGTGGTAATAACGTTACTACTTACTACTACAACCTGAGCTGGTAGTCACTTTGGGAAAAGTTCAAGGACGTTACTAGGGCGAATGTTTGCAGGTAGACTTCTATTTCTACGAGTGGTTGAGCAACAGGTACAAGCGCGGCTTCCTGGAGATGCACTTCAAGTGGTGCGACCTGATCCACAAGGATCAGTTCTTCGGCGCACCCATGAGGCAGGGCAAGCTGGCCAGGCCGTGTCCGCACCCGCCGGTAAGTCGAGTCTCACTGCTCACTCACGTACATGTTTTAGGACAATATATCGACCATTTTTCGACTAATTATACCTATGACTAATGCAATTGGTTTTTATCAAAAATACAAAACGAACATCTGTCGCTCATAGAGAAAAGTCGTTTGAAAGTAAAATTCGCTGTAACCCTAAATACACCCATAGAACCTCAGATTAACCACCTAATCCTCAGAACAATTACAAGCAAGTCCCATACTATATAGTTTGTGGCAAGTCCCTAATTTAATCTGAGACCTAATCTAATCTGAGCATAGAACACACCTGATGAAAATTCTTTTTTAAATGGTTTCACGGCAGTGGTAACAAAGTCATTTTAGGCCAGTCGTATTTTTTTCCTTCAAATCAAATATACTTTATTGAGCACCAATATTATATCAAAAATGTACACTACGACAATTTACTTAACTATGTGTACAATCAAATGGCGGCCTTAAGCACTATTTACACCACACTTCTTGGGCGTACGCCCGCTCAAGGTCATGTTAGGGCTAGATGCAAAACTGTCGTGAAAAGGCTTGCTATACAGTAATAATTATTATTATTTGCTTGCACGACGTGCAGGATGTGTGCTGGACCTAGCAAGGCATAGACAAGCTCTAACGTTTTTAAAAAGTAGGTTTTGGCTTGGTTGGACTAGACTTTTAAGCCATATCTCAATTAAAATATCAAGTCATATTTTTTAAATCTATAAAACAGGCGGTTACAGCGCGGTATCCATTAAAACAAAGGACGACTAGAGTTAGTCAGCGATTTTCACAAAGTTTCACTGTATATTCTAAATAAGATGTGGCTTAAAAGTCTTGTAACCAAGCCAAAACCTACTTTTTAAAACTTGTCTATGCCTTGCTGGGTGCCGCGCTAGATGGTGTGAGTGCTACATCTAACATCACCCACAGAGTATGTACATTATGTATACATCACCTTCTAACATGACCTTGAGCGGGCGCCCAAGATGTGTGGTGAAAATGGCGCTTTACGCTTTCTACTTTCAAATTACAAAAAAAATATGGCTGCCCAACAGGTTACTCTTGCCTTTTTATTGCAGGACGACTATCACCTGGTGAACATGACGGTCCCGACGGCGGCCATACCGCGGGGGTTCCCCTTCACCAAGGGCCGCATCTACGCTAACCTCAGCCACACGCTCACGGGGGAGCCCATCGGCGCCGGATACACAGACATGGAGCTCAAACAAATGAAAGTGAACACCAGCAAGAACAATCATTCATTTAAACAATAAGGAGACAAATAAACACGTTTTTATTTATTATTTACCAGCTTTTTCCTACGGCTTCGCCCGCGTTCAAATTTTCCCGAGGTAGGCCACATAGTCCAATAACTTGAAAACGGCGTGTAGGTACTTTCTAAATTGTGGATATGTATAGGTACATTTCTTCCTCTGATACCAGTTGTCCCGTGGCGGGACTAATGGTTTTTTTTCCCCAGTTGTCTCGTGATGATTGCAACGGGACTAGTGGGACGGAATAATCCCATTAGTCCCGTGACACCTAAGATGTGGTCTAATTACAACATCCTAAGTTAATGGCCACCTCATGAGTAACAACAACATTCTGTGAGAACAGTAGACTCGCCAGCCCTTATAAACCGAACCTAAACGAAGAAAAGAACCGAAGTCAACTTTGCAGTTGGAGACTGATTAAGTTATACACATATGTACCTATCGTATCGGGTTCTATCACCATTTTAGTACTATGCGTTTTAAAAAACATATTTAAAAATTGCCAATCAAAAACAAAACACATTGTTATATATGATATTGTATGATTTTAAAAATTGTTTTTTCTAGTAAAGTAGGTACTTGAACTAAATATTGTATAAGGTTAGGCTAGGTTATACAATAAAACGTTATTTTAATTATTACGTTGGGTTTCATTTAAACAATTTTCACAAGTTAATGAATTTGACGTTATAATTTTAATTATTTTTTTCAATTTTCTGCACACATTTTAAAAACTATTGTAGGTAGAGACAGACATTGTTTTATTATTCCTGTAATATTTATAAACCTCTATCAATTCATAACATTTTTCGATTTGCAAACTTCGGAGATAGAGGGAATGTTTTTTTTAGAAATTATCCAACATGACCGTTTTGCAATGAAAATAAAAAGTATATTAAAAAAGTAGTAAGTATTGGCTGAGATATGAGATGCGTCATCTTGGCAGAACTAGCACTGACGTGCGTGCGACTGTACTAATAATAATTTTCGAGTACATAGCTAATAGTACAAATTATTTCTTTCTTTATTAATTCATTCCGGGGGATGCCTTTGTCCAACAGTGGACGTCTACAGGCTGATATGATGAGTACAAATTATTATTCGTACAGTCGACCGCACAGTGGAAATACTTTGACCTTGTGCTGGCTAGCCTATCAGGTAGTTTCAATACTTTAATTTATTTATTCAGAATATTTTTTTTATTATTTATTTTTTTAATACTATGAGAGACCAGTTTATATTGGTTTTGTTTCCACTGACGTGCGGTCGACCGTACTTCAGCCATTTAAAAATTAGGCTCTGGCCAAATGACGTCAGAGCACTGCAGCTGTGACAGACGGACTAAGTATATATCCCTCAGTGTTAAAACGGGTTTTGCGACCCAAAAAACAAGATCAAATACTAGACTTATGTGAAGTCTAGATAGAGTTCGTTTTTCAAAAACCAAAATCTGACAGACACATTCTAATGAATATATACATATTATGTCATAAGAACTATTATATTTTTGTAATATCCGGTTACTGATTGGTTCAATTAAGTAGGTAGATTAAAAATAAGAAATGTTTAGATGGAATGATTTTGTGATTGGGTCTAGTTATTTTTATAATCTAGCATTCATTCAGGTTCAGCATTAATAATCTAACATTAAATACAACTAAAACTAAATGTATTTTAGCCTACCAAATGTAAAGCATGTAGATAATAATGTAACTTTAGGTACAGACAGATTAGAATTTATCAAAAGCACGGTGTTCCTAGGTATAACTATAGACTCATCTCTTCAATGGGGGCCCCACATAGCTTCACTAGCTGGCAGACTAAGCTCGGCCGCCTACGCCGTTAGGAAAATTAGGCAACTAACTGATATTTCTACCGTGAGATTAGTCTATTTCAGCTACTTCCATATGGCATCCTACTGTGGAATCAAGCAGCAGATATAGAGACCATCTTTATTTTACAAAAGAGAGCTATTAGGGCGATGTATAATCTACGTTGTAGAGAATCATTAAGAGAAAAGTTTAAAGAAATTAATATATTAACCGTTGCCAGTCAATACATTTTTGAGAATATTTTGTATGTCCATAAAAATATATCTCTCTTTTTGAGGCATTGTGACATAAACACAGTTTATGTTACAAGAAACAAAAACAAACTTGTACCACCACAGTTAAGGCTTAGTAAGGTCAGTAAATCGTTCACGGGGCAATGTATACGCTTCTACAACAAAATACCAGAAGGAATATTGAGTATGAATGACAGAAAATTTAAGACCCACATTAAACAACAACTTTGTAAGAAAGCTTAATATAAAACAGTCGATTATTTAAATGACAAAGATGCCAGGTGTTAATGTTACTTCAGCCTCGCACAACCTTTTCAAAAATAATGGTATGTATAAACTCGATTTTAAAAGATGTGTTGCGGAAGTTTGTTGCGCCGCTTCTTCTTCCCAGCTCTATATAACACCTTGGAAGCGGTGGTAGATAAAAAATTGACGTTGTATAAATGTACCCAGTGTACTTACCGTCCTAAAATTAAACGCCAGCCAACCTTTCAAGAGGTAATGACAGCTCAAGAGGAGGCAAGAAAGAGCCTCTTCATATAGAAAGTGAATTATTCCCAAAAAGCTTTATTTTATTTTCAAATAGGTACAAATGAAAAACTGTAACATTCATAGAGTAAGCGTCATCTTGGCATGCCACGATCACAAACTGATTTTAAAAAATCTTTCAGATTGATTTTGTTCGGTATTTAAAACCCATTTCTGGCAGTTTCATTCGATTCCCGGGCTTCCGGTCAGGCTAGCGTTTTGGTACCTTCTTTCCAGTACCTCGCGTTCGCTTTTTCCAGCCTGTACCTAATAGGTATCATTATTTCAGTAGTCCAAAAATAAGGTACATACCTGTTCTATTTTCTATCTCTGCTTATAATAGAATGGGAACTAAACAATTACGTACAAAATTCTAAATTAGACCTATCTCAATAATTATTCCGGATATACGGTTGGGAACGTTTGGATAAACGGGGGGAGATTGCTAAAAACCAAATTATTTGTGTTATTAAGTGTGTGACGTCGGTGTTTCTAGCACGTAATATAATGTTATTTATTAAATTTTTCTATTTAATTTATATGATGACGTGTGATGCAGAAAAAGTAAGTACCTATGTATAGTAAGATGGATTATTGATTTATGTATCCCCATTATCAACATGTATATTACTGTGTGTCGTGAAAAAAATGCGGAGTACGGAGGGTATGTGGTGGAGTTTATTCAGGAAGGCCTATGTACAACAGAGGACGTTGAAGGTCTGATATAATGATGTGTATAATATAAATTAATGACAATTGTAGATAACGTACATAAGCATAGAACATCCAGCGGTGACGTACACCAACCCCAAGTACCTAGCGTACGCGAACTCCACGTCGCGGCGCTACGGCCGGGGGAGTCCCGTGTACTACTACAGCCTGAATTTTAGGACACTCGTCAACTTTGATAACAACGTTACGGTACGTGGTAATAACGTTACGGTACGTGGTAATAACGTTACGGTACGTGGTAATAACGTTACGGTACGTGGTAATAACGTTACGGTACGTGGTAATAACGTTACAATACGTGGTAATAACGTTATGATACGTGGTAATAACGTTACGGTACGTGGTAATAACGTTATGGTACGTGGTAATAACGTTACGATACGTGGCAATAACGTTACAATACGTGGCAATAACGTTTGGTACGTGGTAATAACGTTACGATACGTGACAATAACGTTACGATACATGGTAATAACGTTATTACTACTACAACCTGAGCTGGTAGTCCCTTTGGTAAAACTTCAAAGACGTTACAAAAGGAGGGCAATATTCGCAGGTAGACTTCTATTTCTACGAGTGGTTGAGCAACAGGTACAAGCGCGGCTTCCTGGAGATGCACTTCAAGTGGTGCGACCTGATCCACAAGGATCAGTTCTTCGGCGCACCCATGAGGCAGGGCAAGCTGGCCAGGCCGTGCCCGCACCCGCCGGCAAGTCAAGTCCACAAATTAGTATACGTGTCGAGTCTCACTGCACTGCGAGATTATGGGGATTGGTCGACGGATCTGTACAGCCAACAAATCCCGGCGCACGCCGCGTTTTATTATTTAGGCACCCCGTACACGCTAGGTTTTGCTGTCAGTTTTACCATGGTTTTACCACAGTCAGTCGGTGACTGACGGATGAATGATCGTGTAATGCGGTGAGTGACGAGAATCTGCATACATTATTTTTTTCATCATTCAACCATCAGTCATGACTGATGATTTTGAATGACGTTTGCATGACCGTCTACAGGGTGCCTTTCTCAACACATGTAAAGTACCTACACGCACATTTAGCACAATATATCGACATATTTCGACTAAATATGACTAAAGCAGTTGTTTTTCATCAAAAATAAAAAAAGAACACCTGACGCTCATAGAGAATAGTCGTTTGAAGGTAAAATTAGATCGAGAAAACTTCGTGGATCTATCTGAGGAGAAAACCACAGAATACAAAAAAAGCTCGCTACGCTTCCGCTCGCTGAGAAAACGCATTCGATGACATTTTTTAAATGGTTTTACGGCAGTGGTAACGAAGTCATTTTAGGCCAGTCGTATTTTTCTAACTTTCATATTACAAAAAATGGCTGCCCAGCAGGTTATAGACCTACCAAGTTATCTGTGAAGTGGCAGAATCAGGAACTACGCAGAATGTCATTCAGCCGCCGACAAATTATATAGAGCGCAGAGCCACCACTCAGTTCACAGATATCTTGGTAAGTGTATACTCTTGCCTTTTTATTGCAGGACGACTATCACCTGGTGAACATGACGGTCCCGACGGCGGCCATACCGCGGGGGTTCCCCTTCACCAAGGGCCGCATCTACGCTAACCTCAGCCACACGCTCACGGGTGAGCCCGTCGCCGCCGGGTACACAGACATGGAGCTCAAGCAAATGAAACTAAACACCAGCAAGAACTCTCATTCATCTAAACACTAGCCGATGCCCCGCGACTTCATCCGCGTTATAAAGTATTGCTGTACCTACGTAACCTACTAAGTAAGCTAAGTAACCTAATGACCGTTATAGTACAGTCATTCTATGTAATCAATGTATGGGGAATACAAACAAATTAATAACTATTTGAAACTTGTGTGGCATGATACCTTTGGGTGAGATGTTCAAAACCCACAACTCCCCCCCCCCCCCCCCCCCCCTTCACTGGCCGCTACACCCCCCTTCGCCGTAGTTTGTCCCCTTTACCGGTTTTTTTTTTCGAAAACTAATGGAGATACAAAATAAATGTCAAACGGAAAACTGATCCTCATTAAATTCTACACAGAACATGTCCTATGTCTTTTTAGGGTTTCGTGCCTCAAAAGAGCATAAAAGGAATCCTTATAGATCACTTTGTTGTATTTCTGTCCGTCTGTCAATACCATTTTTCTCAGGAACGCGTGGAGGTATCAAGTTAAAATTAATATCAAATACTCAGATCTACAGTCCCTTGGAGCCATGAAAAAATCAGATTTCTAAGTCATCGCAGTCAGAAGATATGGCAGATTTATCCGCATTTTTGAACATCTTTTTCATCAAAACCTATGGGGTACTTCCGGTTGACCTAGAATCTTGCTATTTGGTAAGAAGCAAGGTCTTATAGCACAAGTAAAGGAAAACATCCGAAAACAAGCACGCAGTGCGTACGGGACGATACGAAAAAACAACCTCGTTAATATACTTAACAAATATTTAATTAAACATTACTTACATAATACGTAATGAAATCACAGTGACTTGCGTCAAATTCTCGGCCATATCTAAGAACACTTGCTAAACATACAATAATTCGTTTTATTTCTTGTTAAAGCAACTCGACTGGTTCTATACGGAAGCATCGGCCTTCTGCGCTATAGTTTAAAAATATATTTATTTACATAATTCTCATAGAACTGGTATCCCATAGAGCCGTACTCAGCGTATAGCATGAAATAGCAATAGTCTTTTACACCAATCTGTCAGATTGTAGAGGCGTGCGGGCGGAGGGGACTGCACGCTGATTGGTCCGGCCAAGGTCGCGGCGCGCTGTGATTGGTCGACGTTGTGCGCGGCGGCGTTGTAATACTCTGTGCTGGCGTCTTGTTTATGACATTAAGGGCTTCTTTCACCGCTTCCTGATATTGTTACAGATAGTAATCTTAGTGATAAACTAATCTATTAGATAAATCTGTGTGATAGACATATAAAATATATAAGATATAGGCAATCAGATACCTGTGAAACCAAAAAAACAGGCTATCAGTCAGATAACCTGCAGATAGGGTATCTGGGACTTTATCAGCAAGCGGTGTAAGAGGCCCTTATATAAATGTGCATGTGCTAAACCTCGCCTTACATGAGGCGATTCTTTTCCACATTCGCCAGATACATATTATGGTTTAAGATTCATTTCCTTACGCTATATACCTTGTTTATTTGGCTTATTTTTAACCGACCTCAAAAAGGAGGAGATCCTCAATACGACTGTATATTTTTTGTGTACATCTCCTCCGATTGCGAAATGATTTGAATGATTCATCTTTTATTGAACTATCTTTCGAGGGTGGTTCCATTTCAACTGGAAAAAAATCACCTCTAAGGGTGGATAATCAGGGGATGAATAAGTCGGTCGTCGTGGGGATCCTTGGGGGAGGCCTTTGTCCAGAAGTGGACGTCTACAGGCTGATATGGTGATGATGAAGTCGGTTTTATTTATTTGTAAAAAAATATGTTACACTAGCCGTTTTCCGCGGCTTCGCCCGCGACGATAAATATCACCCGCGTGAACAGCTCCTCCCGAGGTACCTATATCTACATAAAGCCATGTGTTATTCTAATGTTTATTCTATTGTGTTTAAGTGTTGTTTGCTAACCAAATACTGACTTGACTGACTGGCCTGTTGGCGTAGTGGTAGTGACCCTGCCTACTGCGCCAATAGGCCGTGGGTTCTATTCCCACCCGGGACCAACATTTGTGTGATGAGCATAACAGTTGGTTTTCGGATTCTGGGTGTTTGTATGTATTTAAGTATTTATTTAAAAGTATTTATGTATGTTAATCAGTTGTTGAGTACCCATTTACAAGCTTCGGCTTAGTTTGGACTAAACAGCCGTGTGTGGATTTGTCCAAAACATTATTATTATTATAAATAAATAAATATTACTGTAATCTAGTTCCGTAGTTTTTGCGTGTAAGAGTAAAAAACATCCAAACATCCTTACAAGCTTTCGCTTTTATAATACTAGCCTTTTCCCGCGGCTTCGCCCGCGTAGAAAAGTTTTTCCCGTGTACTTGTACAATAGCGCCCTCTATGTAGGTGTTTTGTTACTTAGGGGGTGTTAGCGGACGCCCCGCGACTTTGTCCGCGGTAAAAAGTAGCCTATATGTTATTCCAGGGTATAAGCTATCACTGTACCAAGTTTCATCAAATTGGGTAGTTTTGAAAGAGTAACAAAAATCCTCACATTCAAACATCCTCACATCCTTACAAACTTTCGCCTTTATAATATTAGTAGGATTTCTGGCGAATGTGGAAACATCAAATACTCCATTTTCACCGCCATTAAATTTCCGACCAAAGTGTAATAAATCCATTAGGCGTGTGTATGGTGTCGCTTGTTGGGAGGCCTAGGCCTGCGGGTCGCGGCGCATGAGCTCCAGGTCGGCCTGCACCATCTCCACGACGAGCTGGTCGAAGGTGACGCGCGGCGCCCAGCCCAGCTTTGCCTTCGCTTTGCTCGGGTCGCCCAGCAGCAGGTCCTGCGCACGGATACATGAATAAAAGTTTTTTGTTACAAAAAACCCTAACCAACTACTTCATCATCATCATATCAGCCTGTAGACGTCCACCGCTGGACTAAGGCCTCCCCTAAAGATCTCCACGACGCCCGGTCCCGCGCTAACCTCATCCAGCCGGGTCCCGCGACCTCCACCAGATCGTCGGTCCACCTTGTGGGAGGCCTACGCTGCGTCTTCCGATACGTGGTCGCCACTCGAGAACCTTTCGGTCCCAACGGCCGTCAGTTCATTATCATCAACAGGCTATTAATGTCCCCACTGCTGGGGCTCAGGCCTACCCTCTTAACGAGGGCGTTCGGGCTATAGTCCACCACGCTAGCCCAGTGCGGGTTGGTGGACTTCACATGCGCCTAAGAATTTCTTCTTCGGCGTATGCAGGTTTCCTCACGATGTTTTCCTTCACCGTTTGAGAGCAGTCAGTAAATGTACTTAAGTTTCGAGAAAAAAACCTATTGGTATGTACCAATGGGTTTTTTGGATCCCCAGCTGGGCCACATGGCCCAGCTGGGGATCCAAAAAACCCATCGATCTCCGGACATTTCGATATGATAGGCCGCGTCTTATCCCCTACGCCACTGACGCTCTACCGCCACTGACGCTCTACGCCGTCAGTTCTACGAGCGACCTACTACTTAAAGATACCTAATACAATAGTTACAATCAATGTTGCAATAGTTATTACATTTTAAAAACTAAGAAAAACATTACAAAATGGCTTTTTTGAGGCTCGTGGCTCAAGGAACTCTGACTCAATGCTGCAGAGAGACCGGAGCGCCGCGTGTCGCGATCCTGGCACATACCTCTTTCGTTTCACTTAGTCTCACCATTGTCCACACAGACTCTTCTCAATATAAACAAAAACAGCTCAGAAATACCCGATCTGCATTCCTACCACGTTTCACACAAGTTATAGCAGAAACACATCACTCGTAGAACTGACGGCCGTTGGGGCAAAAAGGTTCTCGAGTGGCGACCACGTATCGGAAGACGCAGCGCAGGCCTCCCACGAGGTGGACCGACGATCTGTTGAAGGTCGCGGGACCCGGCTGGATGAGGTCAGCGCGGGACCGGGCGTCGTGGAGATCCTTGGGAGAGGCCTCCAGCAGTGGACGTCTACAGGCTGATATGATGATAGCACAAAATAGCATTATTTTTTGGCTGGCTATTTGACGATGTAATTAGATTGTGTAGCGGGTACGTACCACTTCTGTGGGTCGGAAGTACTTGGGGTTGACTGCGACGAGCAGCTGGCCGGAGTCGGCGTCGACGCCGGTCTCGTGCGCGCCGGCGCCGCGCCACGCCACGCGCCGGCCCACGCACTCGAAGGCGCGCTCCACGAACTGGCGCACGCTGTGCGTCTCGCCCGTCGCCACCACCAGGTCCTCGGCCCGCTCCTGCTGCAGCATCAGCCACATCGCCTGCGGAACACACACGAGCTTCTTACACGGGGCATACCACGGAAGCGGGAATTTTATGCACTCAACCGTAAGGAAATGAAATTTTGACAAAACGTTGCTTTGACAAAACGCAACCAAGAGAGAACGTTACTTTGACGAAACGCAACCTAGAGAGAACGTTGCTTTGACGAAACGCAACCTAGAGAGAAAGTTACCTTGAGGAAACGCACCTAGAGAGAACGTTACTTTGACGAAACGCAACCTAGAGAGAACGTTACTTTGACGAAACGCAACCTAGAAAGAACGTTACTTTGACGAAACGCAACCTAGAGAGAACGTTACTTTGACGAAACGCAACCTAGAGAGAACGTTGCTTTGACGAAACGCAACCCAGAGAGAAAGTTACTTTGACGAAACGCAACCTTGAGAAATCGCAACTTTGCCTTTATGCGATCAATACCGTGCGAATTGATGGGTGGGGATCAACATGATCGTGTACAACAATAAAGGATTGTTTGTAGGTGGTGTTACCTCGACGTAGTCCCTGGCGTGGCCCCAGTCGCGCTGGCTGTCGAGGTTGCCGAGCTCGAGGTGGGTCATGAGGCCGAGCGTGATCTTGGCGACGCCGCGCGTGATCTTCCGCGTGACGAAGCTCTCGCCGCGGCGCGGGCTCTCGTGATTGAACAGCACGCCGTTGCACGCGAACATGCCGTACGCCTCGCGGTAGTTCACCACGATCCAGTAGCCGTACAGCTTCGCGCACGCTGCAGGGGGGAAAACGTGACAAAAAAAATTACCAGCTTCGCAGCCACAGAGCTTTTCCCCTGGCGCGACACACAGGCACACGCACGGCTACCTGCGCTCTCGCGGGCTCCTTCTAGGCAAGACAGCAGTAGGAGTCCTATTGTGTCTCGTTGGGTGCCCGCGAAGCGTTCAGGTTAATTTAAGATAGTTTAGTTAGAAAGATAGTTACTAAACTATGTGTCAATGAATAAATGTCTATCTAAAAGTTCATTACTATCATATACGATTACAGATCTCATTTCTATGTAGACTATATCACAGGATATATAATAGTACTAGTACTATAGTATTTATTTCATTTCGATACGATACGTATTTACAAAGTTAAAAGACTTCTTAAATGGTCATGCAAGCATCAGTCAATTTCAAGTTCGTCAAGTTCCGGCGGGAAATAGTTTTTTACGCGGGCGAAGCCCCGGGAAACAGCTAGTATAAGATAAGCTCACCGTACGGCGACCTGGGGTAGAAGGGCGTGTTCTCGTTCTGCGGCGTCTCTGCCACCTTGCCGTACATCTCGGAGGTGGAGGCCTGGTAGATGCGCGTGCGCGCCGCCAGCCCGGCCGCGCGCACCGCCTCCAGCAGCCGCAGCACGCCCAGCGCGTCCACCTGCGCCGTGTACTCGCTCAGCTCGAACGACACCTTCACGTGCGACTGCGCGCCCAGGTTGTATATCTCGTGCGGCCGAGTCTAAACACACATCAACAGCCTGTTACTCAAGAGGTAATGTATATGTGCTGTCTTTATTTTATTTATTTTATTTTATTTAAATGGAAAGGCAGCTAAAGCTGATGCTTCCATATCAGCAGTCGACTTGCTTTCATAATTTAAATTAATTTATTTGCGTCTTTTTAGATTTGAGAAAGTTGTCTAGTCTGTTCTTGAACATGTTTACGGAAGTGGCAGATACAACAGATTCTGGCAGATTATTCCATTTGGATGCAACCCTGTTGCTTAGAAAATTTCTGTAGGGGTTCAGCTGTGCATTGGCTCTTTGTATTCTCATGTTGTGCCCTCTCAGTCTCTCTATCGGGTTAGGGTTAAATATGTTCCTTATGACAGATGAGTTGTAATGGTTGCTCAGAATCTTGAAGGTCTCAATTAGATCACCTCTATCTCTACGTTCTTTAAGTGTAGTAAGGGTCAAGCGCGACAATCTAGCATCATATTCGAGTCTTTTGAGTCTTGTGTGTCAAATAAACTTGATTCTATTCTATTCAAGCTCCAGATCACTACAATGTGCACACTCTGCCAAGAGGCAAGGAAACACCATCACACCTTCTGTGTGAATGTGGCCCACTGGTGCGTAAAAGAATACCATCTGAGCAACTATCTACTTCAACCTGATGAAGTAAAACAATTCAGTGCCAAAAGCGTGCTGAAGTGCCTAACAGATACAAAGCCGCAGGAAAAGGCTAGTTACATTTTCTTTGCAAAAAAAATCTCTGTTACGATTTAAAAAATTTTGCACTCTAAAGCATTTACATTCATTCATACCTATATGAATTTATAAAAACATACCTTAGTGATAATACTAATAAGGCATGTGGTGTCAGTCAAGTCCCCGTAGTGGAGGTGCATGCGGCCACCGGTGTGGCACGCGGGCTGCCCGTACAGGTGCTGGATGCGGCCGGTATTGAACGAGGACGATCTGCGGAGAATGCCGTGCACCTCATAGCCCTTTTCTAGGAGAAACTCTGCCAGGTATGAGCCATCCTGTTTGAATATTTAAACTTTATTGCACACGTCAGTAAAACAGACAAAATAAAAGCAATTTTTAAAATAATAATAATAAAGCTCTTTATTCCATTTGTACTCTTAAACTATTATTTACATGTTTTTCGTTTTACCATATTTTAGTGTAAGTATTTAGATATTTTTTTTATTTTTGGTGGAGGGCTACCAGAGGCACGATGGACAAATAGAGTAGCAGAGTGGGTGGGTCCTATTGGAAAAAGAAGACAAGGAAGACCAAGGAAAGGATGGGTCGACGACATAAATGAAATCGCGGGACCTACTCGGTCTACAAAGGCAAAGGACAGGGACAGATGGAAGGGGTTGGAGGAGGCCTATACCCAAAAGGGGTCCTTACAAAAATTAAACAAAAAATTTAAAACAAAACTATTTTCTATATTTGTGTAATGAAACACTGTAACAAATTTCTTTTAAATGTAAGGAATAAACGGCTTTTTTATTTAATTAATTTTAGTGGCTTAAATAGATTCCTTTTGGGTATAAGCCTCCCCCATCTTTTTCCATACTCTGTAACGAGACTCCACCAGTTCTGAGAATGAACCAATTTTCAATGAATTGGTTATTGTTCTGCACAAACATTGACGTGTCACACTGAATTTCATGGAAAGCATAACAATGAAAAGTGGCTAAGTAGATGTTAGTTACAAAACTACTCACCTGCCCTGTAATGCCGGTAATGAGGGCTATTTTCCGGTCCCCGTTACCAGTAGAGGACTCGCCGGACATTTTTGTAATATATTATTCAATTTAAAGCAGCTTGTTAACGTTTATTGGGCGTAAACACGACCGCCGCCCATGTACCGGCGTCGCGACTGATAAGCTTATCACTGACACAAAATCATGTTATTACAATATACGTAAATTAATTATAATTAAACAGCCTGTAGTTGGAAAGAAATGAAGGCTTGGGATTTGGACTAGTAATAAAATCTACTAGAAAATGTGGAAAGAAAAACTACACTTCAAAGATTAAATGAAATAGGTAGATACAACTTCAGCGTAAAATAAACACTGACAAGTGAAATTTTTTTTTAAACTAGGCTTTACGGCTCTGGAAGCAAAGTGACAAGTGACAATCAATTAGTGTAGTGACATGACTGACATTGACAGACAGACATGACAGTTAATTTTTTAAGTAGGTTTTGGCTTGGTTAATGGGCCGTTGGTTTGTTTCATTGTTTAATAATTGATTTTACGGCCCTGGAAACATCTTTTAGGCTAGTCATCGTCAGTCGTTTACATTGGGATTGGCCCATGGAAGTAATAGGTACTAGTTGTACAGTCGACCGCACGCCAATAGAATTGACCTTAAGCTAGTCCTTAAATAATAAAATAAAAATACTGGTTTTGTTTCCACTGACGTGCGGTCGACCGTACGTAGTACATATTACTTAGAAATTGGCCCACAAACTATAAAGGGATAGATTGGCCTCATTACCGAACTAATTGACAGCCTGACCAAATTTTCAACTTTGCCTTTTTCTCAGAAAAGTCAGAAAAAAGGCAAACAAACGTCGTCGTTGACGTGATATCTAGTCTGTGGTTTCGATAAGTTAGGTTACATTTGCGTTGTAAATTTGTAATTGTTAAAATAATCATACTTACCGTCTCACAGGACTTATAAAAACCAACTCATTGGTACAAAGAAACACCCTAGCAGTACATCTGTGAGGTTCACCACCTTCAGATTCAGTTCTTCCATCCAAACATAACGAATGTATAAGGTAGAGTAACTTTTTACGCATCGGTATGCCAGAAATCAAGATCACCCCGCTGGGAGCGGGCCAGGATGTCGGGCGGAGCTGCATCTTGCTGTCGATGGGCGGGAAGAACATCATGCTCGACTGCGGGATGCACATGGGTTACAACGACGAACGCCGCTTCCCTGACTTCTCGTACATCGTCCCGGAGGGGCCCATCACCAGCCAAATAGACTGCGTCATCATCTCGCACTTCCACCTCGACCACTGCGGAGCCCTGCCGTACATGTCCGAAATGGTCGGGTACACGGGCCCTATATACATGACCCACCCGACCAAAGCCATCGCTCCGATATTGCTCGAGGACATGAGGAAGGTGGCTGTCGAGCGCAAAGGTGAGTCTAACTTCTTTACTTCTCAAATGATTAAGGACTGCATTAAGAAAGTTACAGCCGTCACCTTACACCAGTCTGTGATGGTTGACAGTGAATTGGAAATTAAAGCGTACTACGCTGGCCACGTGTTAGGGGCTGCTATGTTTTGGATCCGAGTAGGGTCTCAGTCTGTAGTCTACACTGGTGACTACAACATGACCCCGGACAGACACTTGGGAGCGGCATGGATTGACAAGTGCCGGCCAGATTTACTGATATCAGAATCCACATATGCCACCACAATTCGAGACTCAAAACGCTGCCGTGAAAGGGACTTCCTCAAGAAAGTACATGAATGTGTTGAGAAAGGAGGGAAAGTACTTATACCTGTTTTTGCATTAGGACGAGCTCAGGAGCTCTGCATTCTATTGGAAACGTACTGGGAAAGAATGAATCTGAAGTACCCAGTTTACTTTGCTCTGGGACTTACAGAGAAGGCCAACAACTACTACAAAATGTTTGTTACTTGGACCAATCAGAAGATCCGAAAAACTTTTGTACACAGGAATATGTTTGACTTCAAGCACATAAAACCATTTGACAAGTCCTACATTGACAATCCAGGTGCCATGGTTGTGTTTGCTACTCCTGGAATGTTGCATGCTGGCCTCTCTCTTAACATATTCAAGAAATGGGCCCCTTATGAACAGAACATGGTCATAATGCCGGGATTCTGTGTTCAAGGGACTGTTGGACACAAAATCCTCAATGGAGCCAAGAAAGTTGAGTTTGAAAACCGGCAAGTGGTTGATGTGAAGATGGCAGTGGAATACATGTCTTTCTCCGCTCACGCAGACGCCAAGGGTATCATGCAGTTGATACAGTACTGTGAACCGAAAAATGTATTGCTCGTGCATGGGGAGGCGATCAAAATGGAGTTTCTAAAGGAAAAAATTGAAAAGGAATTCAGTATCAACTGCTACATGCCAGCCAATGGTGAAACTTGCACCATTAATACCCCAACAAAGATTCCGATCGATGTCTCGTTGAGGTTGCTCAAAGCGGAAGCTGTAAGATACAATGCTCAGCCTCCGGATCCGAAAAGACGTCGTGTTGTGCACGGTATCCTGTGTGTGAAAGACAACAGACTTTCCTTGCTGGACATTGATGAAATGTGTGATGAAATGGGTATAAACAGACATGTTATAAGATTCACAAGCACAGTCCATTTCAATGACTCCGGGCCCGCTGTGAAAACCGCAGAGAAACTGAAGTCACTTCTAGCTGAGAAGCTGCAGGGCTGGACCATAACCATATCCGATGGCAACATATCTGTAGAGTCGGTTCTTATAAAAGTCGAAGGTGATGATGATAATAAGAAGAACATTTATGTGTCTTGGACGAACCAGGACGAAGACTTGGGGAGCTACATTTTAGGACTATTACAATCAATGGTACAGTGATATTTTACAGTAGTCATATAAGGTTTTTCACATAGGTTGGTGCATATAACATTAGGTGTCCATCAAACTGTACTAATGTGGAATGATCTTCCCTCTGCCGATTTTCCACATCGCTACGATATGAGGTCCTTCAAGAAGAGAGTCAACAGACCCTTCAACCGTGGCCGGCGACGCACCAGCACGCCCCGGGTGTTGCAGATGTCTATGGGCGGCGGTGACCTCATAACATCCGGAGGCCCGCCTGCTTGTTGCCCCCGTAGCAATAAAAAAAACTAAGCTGTAAACTATCCAAATATTAAATGCACCAACATAATATTGAGTGAAAAACAGATGTTTGTTAATCTTTAGTAGGCGCTAGTTGTAGTATAACTGTATAATTTTATTTTTTGGGATCAAATGTAAAGTAATTACTGTATTTATTATGTTTAATAAATTGTGTTATTTTACATTGACTGTCATTTTTATATGGATTATGATCAGGTACTGTTGGCAAAGCAAGTGGTCAGTCAAAAACTAATTCAAACCAAGAGGAAAAATTAAACAGAATTAAACTACAATAAATTACGTAAAAACTTGAGTTGTGATGTGAGTGGGTACTGCTTATGTACCTAGGCATCTATGCTTGAATAAGATGAATTTCGCTTCTGAGGTGACCATACACTTTATAGGCTGACTATACACCAAGTTACCAGCATTTTCCACCAACAAAAACTTACTTTTTTATTAACTTTTAATAATACCCAAGTTTAAATAAATTACTTATAATTAAGACAGAGTTTACGGTTGATGGGTTCAGGTACACCATGTGGGGTCCATGTCACACTTCCCTTGGTACCACAAGTGTTGTAGCCTGTTCATCTCGCTCAGGTTATTCAGGCCTTCCTGCATTGCGTTAGGTACCTGAAATCCAAAACAGAATTTGTCCTTTACTACAAAGTTAGAGCGTCAATGGCGTAGTGGAGAAGACGCGGCTTGCGAGTTCGATTTACTTACTGCTCTCAAACGGTTGAGAAAAATATCGTGAGGAAACCTGCATACGCCGAGGAAGAAATTCTTAAGCGCATATCAGCCTGTAGACGTCCACTGCTGGACAAAGACCTCCCCCAGGGATCTCCACGTCGCCCGGTCCTGCGCTAACCTCATCCAGCCGGATCCCACCAGATCGTCGGTCCACGTTGTGGGAGGCCTGCTATGCCAACGCTGCGTCTTCCAATACGTGGTCGCCGCGAAGACCACCAACCCGCACTGGGCGAGCGTGGTGGACTATAGCCGTACGCCCTTGTTTCCACCACCACCTTCAACCGACCATGGCAGGCGGGAAGAGTCTCCGGAAGTCTCCCCGGTGCATGTACTCGGCGTGCGCGCGCAGCAGGGCGGCGCGCACGCGCGCGCGGCGGCACGGCGCGCACAGACCGCACGCGGGCGCGCCGGCGCAGCGCGGGCACGCGCGGGCGCACGCCTCGCCGAAGACAGCGATGTTCTTGTTGGCGGACACCATTTCTGCGGCCGCTTTGTTCTCTCTGTGATATTAATAAGGTAGAACTTAAGTATTTTTTTATAGGTAGAGGTACGGTCGACCGCACGTCGGTGGATACAAAACCAGTATAAACTGGTCTCTCATAGTATTGAAACTCCCTAATAGGCTAGGCCAGCTCAAGGTCAAAGTATTTCCACTAGACGTGCGGTTGACTGTACAATATTGGACTGTGGAGTAACAAATAATGTTTATTATTATGATGTTACTTGTCAATGCCACTGGGGTAGCTGATGCCGGTCAGGGAGAACAGGCTGTAGAGCACTTGCTCGTACAGGAGCTGGTTGGGGGGGTAGTGCGCCGAGCTGAGGTTGGGCGACATGTTGGCTTCCAGCAGGGACACCCTGAGATCCTCGTCCACCACCAGGTCGAACCGCATCAGCTCGAAGAAATTGTCTGGCGACGGGTATCTCTTCAACTGGAATTATCGAAATTTATTTTAAAACCTACCAAACTATACCTAGAGCTACTTCGTCAGAAAAAAAAACACGTAGGTATATATGTTTATCCGTCCAAGGTCCATATTAGGGTTCCGTGCGCCGTTATAGCGAAGTTTTTTGTCTGTCTGTCCTCCAGATAACTCCAAACTCCGTCCACTAAACGGATTGAACTGTTAATTGAAACTTAAAGGTTCCTCAGTTTGATTCATAACGTTTTAAGGCGTATCCCAGACGCATGCGGTGGCGGCCTGCCGCAGGCCGCAGCCCTTAATATGCAATATAGTAATTATTGGAACCTACGTACTTAGGTACTGTTATACAGATAGTACCTACTACATTCGAAGCTAAAAAACAATACTCACAGCCTCTATGATGTGATGTTCGTTGGCGAGGAACACGTCCGCGATTGCTTTCAGCACGTCCTCCCACATCTTCAAAGGGTCCATCCCCTGGAAAAGATATGATGACAGTCGTAGAAAGTTTAAGAAGATCATTATAGCGTCAGTAAAACTATAAATATTGAAGAAGAAATAGGTAACGAAGAAATATTGCATCACAATACCTACGTGAAGGATTGGAACCTATCTGAACTACCTACTACAGGCCTGATCCACAAGTTTAAGGGTCGCTCAGCGAGCCATGGAGAGGGCTATGCTCGGAGTTTCTTTGAAGGACATGATCCGTAATGGGGAGATCCGACGGAGAACTAAGGTCACCGACATAGCCGAAAGGATTGACAAACTGAAGTGACAATGGGCGGGTCACATCTGTCGGCGGAACGTTCCGCCAGCGTACACACTAAGACTGGCGTATATTATTTTTTTCGTTAGGTACTATTTATTTGATCTAGGTACTATTTAGGTACTATTTGGGTACTATTTATTGGCACTAAAACTAGCCCAGAATCTCTTGTGTACGCTAGGTGAACGGACACCGCAGAACCGACGGCCGTTGGGGCAGACGAGTTCTGGAGTGGAGACCGCGGACCGGGACGCCCCTCCGCCGTGGACCGACGACATAAAGAAGGTGGCCGGAAGCGGCTGGATGCGGAGAGCGGAGGACCGGGTGTGGTGGCGTTCGTTGGGAATGCCTATGTCCAGCAGTGGAAGGAAAAACTACCTACTTAGTATGATTTTAAAAGATGTGTTGCGAAAGCTTGTTGCGCCGCTGCGTTTAAATCTTTCCAGTATTCAGAAATTCGAACTGATTTCGTGTTTCGATCCTACCCTGTCTTGAGTTCTGGTCTGGTTGACTACGGAAGTGATACCCACTATTAACGCAGTATGAATCGTTTTAAATTTAAGAGTCCTGCTACCTTAGAGTATACAAAGCCTGCTACTGAATACGTTCTTTGCCGACTTATTTTTATTAAAACCACCCAATGGCGAGGAGAGGGTAATTATGGAAACAAATGAAAATATCTTCGGTTGTGTTTCTCAGCGCGGTGATTGAGAAATGTTTTAACTTTGACTTTGAATGATGATGAAGTTAGATTGATCCACCTTACCTTGGACCTCACATAAATATCGAAGGAGTCCTTCATGGAGTGCCCCAGCTCGGAGTAGGTGTGGGCCAGCGCCGGGACTTCCCAGATGGGCAAGTAGTCGTCCGCCACGATGTACTTCCGCAGGTCCTTCGGGTCGAAAGGGTAGTACTTCTCCAGACAGAACCTGGAAGAGTATAACAGCCGGAAGGCAAAGGATTAGGCGTGTTTCGCCGCCGCAAGAGCCCGTACAAGCTTATCACATTCATACTCTTGTTTTAGAGCACTGCGCGCGCTTCTGTATGGGTCTCCTGTACAGCTGTGAAATCAGCCTTAGATCTAGGAATAGGTGGTAGCTATTCAATTCAATTCTTTAATTATTTACATGGTGATAAAACATTGAAGTGTTTGAAGGTACCCAGTGTACTCATACCCTTACATAGTATAAAACAAAGTCGCTTCCCGCGTCTGTCCCTCTGTACGCTTAGATCTTTTAAACAACGCAACGGATTTTGATGCGGTTTTCACTATCATTTAGATAATTTCTTCCGGATGGTTTATAGGTACTTATACCATGCAGGCGAAGCCGCGGGCAACAGCTAGTATGCAATAAAATACTTTGACTACCTGAATAACACGTCGCCTTTATACCAGTAGACCCGGAGTGGGTCGACTGACGTCACCACGACGTACACCCCGATGTCGAACTTATGGCCGTCCACCAGCAACGGCCTCTGCAAGTACTCCTGCACGAAGCTCCCGCCGCCGTCCAAGTCGATCTCACTCACGTTCTGAAGGTAGATCCCTCTGTGTTCGTTGTGCTTCTTCAGAAACAAAGCGTTTTCATTCTCCGCCGCATATTCGAGAAACTGCTTCTTTTGCTGCGGCAGTTTGAAAGACTTCGGAATGTATTTGGAGCCAGAAGTGGATAGGTCCATCTTGGTGGTTATGTATCCCGTTCCAGGGAAATGGTTCACTCTTTGGTTAGGTTTCAGCTTGTGTAGGTTTGGATAGAGAACCCGGAACGGGTAGTCGTGGGACCACAGGACGGTCCACGGGGTCTCGTTTGTGCTGACCTCATACCCGACTCTTTCTAAAACCAAGTGCACATGTTTTAGAATTCCGTTTTTGTCGTTCACTTTGGTTTGGTTGTTGGCGTACACCCAATATTTTCTGCTGTGATTGTTTTTCGTTGGAGCTGGCAGCCTTCTGTTTTGTGCGTTCACTATTTCTAGTAAAATACCTAAAGATACGCCAACTATACAAATTGTTAGGAATATGTTCACGTTTCTAGGTACTGGGGCCTGACTAGCTTCGTTCGTTGCTTCCCTTATATTGTTTTCAGTTATCTCTTTCTTATCGTCGTGATTGGTTTCCTGTAACATGAAGTGGTATGAGGAAAACTATTTGAGCATCTGTATGTAGGATTGAGGATCAAGCTCATCATCATCAGCTTGCACTAGTCCACTGCTGGACACAGGCCTCCCTCAAGGCGCCACTAAACCCGATCCTCGGTTCTCCGCATCCAGTCACTGCCAGCCGCCTCACGCAGGTCGTCGCTCCATCTAGCCGGGGGCGTCCCACACTACGCTTGCCAAGTCGTGGTCTCCACTCGAGAACTCGTCTACCCCAGCGGTTATCGGTTCTCCGACAGATGTGACCAGCCCACTGCCACTTTAACGAGCCCATCTCAAATAAAACAAATACAAGAAAGTGACACTGGCAGCAAAAACAACTTTGTATTATCAAGTTAGAGGGTCAGTGTCACAAGACGCGGCCTATCATATCGATAGGTCCGAAGTTCGATCCCCGGCTAGGCCATGTACCAATGGGTTTTTCTCGAAACTTAAGTACACTTACTGACTGCTCTCAAACGGTGAAGAAAAACATCGTGAGGAAACCTGCATTGCATACGTAGTATCTTCTTAGTAGTCTGTGATTGCATACGCCGAAGAAGAATTTCTTAGGCGCATGTGAAGTCCACCAACCGGCACTGGGCTAGCGTGGTGGACTATAGCCCGAACGTCCTTGCTGAGAGGGTAGGCCTGAGCCCTAGCAGTGGGGACATATTAATAGGCTGTTGATTTTGATTTGATTTGATTATCAAGCTGACTTTACAGTCCATTTAGGAACTACGTCTATGTTTATTTAATGAGATGCAAATGCGTTTATTTTCGTATAGTGTGCCATTTGTACAATTACCTACAGTTGACTTAAGTATGACATCCATATTGCCTACATAATTTGTTATCAAAATAACTTGCCAAAGTTAAATTGAGCAAGTTTTCTAATGCTTACAATAAGCATTGATTAGATCTAAAGAACTTCTCAACTAAATACATTAAAGATAAATATTATACAATATCTACATACATATAATAAATCGGTTTTATACGACTTACAATACTGTTTTTGTCTTCCATTTTCTTTTCAGTGATGATTTCATGATCCGAAATCATTAGAGAGGGCTTCAATATTGCAGCACAACCTGCCACAACTAAATACTGGAAAAATGCTTCGCAAAACACAATTTTTAAACTTTCACTATGTTTTTGCGCAAGTTAACATCGCGTCCAAACACCGACTCTCGCGCATGTGACGTGAGAATGAATGGAGTCATCTTGCAGCGTCGAAGAGAGTGCGATGATCGCTCGCTACGGCGAGGGAGCGGGACAGAGAAAACTTTCTAAAACTTGTTGAACCGGCCGGCGCGCGGCTTTTTAAGGTCACATCAGTTAAAGGTACGGTATTTGAATAGTACAGGTGACGTTAAGCACCAATTATTAGGTAAAAATAGTATGAGAGCGTGCATACGGCATAGTGACGTTTCGTTTTGCTTTCGAACTATATATACAAGGTGGAATTTTGTAATGCCACCTACCGAGGGAAAGTACTCTTAATACTGAAGATAAAAATTTTTACTGAAAGGAAACATTCCTTTATTTTTGAAAGGAAAGAAAACTGCATTCATAGATTTTCGAAAATTCACTTGCCACACCCGGGAATCGAACCGACTAAAATCTGTAAAAATTACACCCTGTACTTTTATTGCATCGATCGTTAGTGTCAATTATAAGGATGAAATCTCTCTAACAAACTTGATAAATTAAATGAAAGGAAAACCATGAAATCTTACATTATTTTCAAAAAATGCTAAACTAATTAGTTGCTCGAAACGGGCTCCATTTTCTTGAATACACAAATTTATTCTTCCAACGAATTCATTAGTAACCTTTAATAGACGTGTTGTGGTGAATATTATAAATCGTATTCTGAACTTCAACTCTCAATTCGTTTACGATTTAATGTAAATTAGGTTTTTTACTTTTTATATTTTTTGAAAATAATTAAAATACAGTATTAATACTGTAGATAGAAAATTAAGAGTACTTTCCCTCCAGGTGGCATTACAAAATTCCACCCTTACCTGTATAGGAGTGAAGACAGTACCTGTGTGTGATATTCCGAAAAACGCTGAACTATTGCAAGTATATCATCACCTATCAGCCTGTAGACGTCCACTGCTGGACAAAGTGCCTGTATATAAGTACGTGTAGTAAAATAAAAGAGATAGTAGTAATTATGAAAAAGTTGATTTATTATTATTATTATAAATTATATGTAATTAATTATATAATAATTATTATAATACAGTTTACAATAATTACAAGCGATCACCAAATGGGGTGAAAGAAAATGGCGTATTAAATTATTTAGACCGTGTGCGCACGATCGTGCGCCCGATGCGCGGCATGCCGCATGTTGCATGCCGCATGCAGCATGTCGCATGCCGCATGTCGCGTGTATGCCGCATGCCGGGTGCGGTGGCGCTTGTTCATATATAGTTCATGGGATGGTGCGGCATGCGGGCGCGCGGGCGGCGGGGGAGGGGGCGCGGGGGGAGGGGGGGCGCACACGTAGATATTATTTTATTTTTGATTTTAGTATATAGTCTTTCGAACGCGAGGAACAAAGTATTACACAAGTCGAGAATAATATTTATAATCGATTCTGATTAAATCGGATTCGAGAGCGGCAGAAGCGCGCCGGCGAGCGGCGGGACAGCGGGGCGGGGCTTGCGGCGCGGCTGCGGCGGCGGCGCGGCGGCGGCGCGGCTGCGGCGCGGCGGCGGCACTGTACAGCGGCGCCGCTAAGGGCAGCCGCACTCCTCCACCACCATCTCGGGCAGGTCGCGCTTGATGATGGTGGAGTCCTCGCCGAAGTAGATGAGAGAGAGCGCGGAGAGGCGCGTGGGCGCGCAGCACGCCGTGCGCGGCGAGCGCGCCGCCTCCACCACCTGCGCGTGGTAGCCCAGCAGCGGGGCGCACGCGCCGCGGCAGTAGTTGGCGTAGTAGCCCTCCGGCGCCACGATCCAGTCGTCCCAGCCCAGCGCGCGGAAGCTCACGTAGTACGTCTGCCGGCAGCAGCGGCCGTGCGCCGCCGCGTCGCAGTCGAGCGCGCGGCGGCGGCGCGGCGCGGCCGGCGGGCGCAGGCGCACGCGCAGCAGCGGCCGCGCGCGCGCCGCGCCGCCCAGCCGCAGCCGCACGCGGCCCGCGCACCCGCTGCAGTCCAGCAGCAGGCGCAGCGGGCCGGCGCCCGCGCCCGCGCCCGCCCAGCGCCGCGCCGCCGCCGTCACGTCCACGCGCCGCCAGCCGCGCGCCGGCCCGCGCCGCGCGCAGCCCGCCAGCGCGCCCAGGCTGCCGTTGCCGTGCACGGTGAACGCCCACAGCGTGTAGCGGGCGCGCCCGCCGCCGGCCGCCACGCCCGACTCCGCGCGCACCAGGAGCTCGGCGGACGCGACGCTCGCGCCCGCCGCCGCCTCCTGCCCCAGCCGGAACTCGATCAGCCTCTGCCCGTTGAGCGTGTCACCTGCGGACAGGGAGGCGTGGCGTCAGCGCGCGGCCCTGATGCTGCGGAGCCCTGCCTGCTCGCTGCGAGGTGACCGGCGCGGGCGCGGCGGCCGGGGCGGGCGGGCGCGCGCGCGGGGCGGGCGGCGGGCGGGCGGTGGGCGCCCGTGGCTGCGGGCTGCGCGCGGCGGCGGGCGCGCGCGCGCGGGGCGACGGACGCGCGCGCGCGCCGCGCCGAGCACGCGCTGGCCGCCGGCCCAGCCGCATCTCATACAAACATCCTACTTCGGTGGTCTATCATTAATTTAAAACATTCCTAGATCGAAGGCGCCCCGGCCGCAGACACCGCAGTTAATTTCTAACAGGTAAGTAGGTACTACAAAATTGAAGTAAATAAAATAGTGTTATCGGAACGTCCACCGATGGGGGGTGGCGGGCGCGCCGCTGGGGGGGCCCCGCTCGCTGGCGACTCGCGCTCGGCCCACCCACCGGGGTCCTGCGAAAGAAAAAGCCAGGTAAAGTCATAGCGTGTAGTAGTTTAGTTAGGTACCCTACCTAACTAAATATATACCTAATATAAGACAGGATACCTATAATAGTTGGAACGCACATAATACATATGTATAGGGACACGCCTAGGCCACTCATATTAGTGAGGGGTGTTTCCAAACCAATGGCGAGGATCAAAGCGATTGATTGGTTTTCATTCCTTTGCATTTCCTGTGTATGTGATCAAATGAGCTGTCTTTTATATCTAGGTAGGTATCACTAAAATGTATGATATCTTATAAATAAACAACCAAGAGTGACATTCAAAGTTGGCCTGAAATTCGAGGCTGAATTTAGCCTTTTTTTGGAAGGTTCGAATCAAATCGAATCTCTTTCGTGGCGCGCGCGCAGTAGAAATTTTTTTTAATTCAAGCTTTTTACCATAAATTATCTAATTCATCTGCATGGCCCAAAGGTCAGCTGGTAGAGAATGCCATTGGCCTTAAGTTCGCCTTTTGTACAAAGTAGTGCAAGTCGCCTTTTGTATAAAGTTTTAATTAATTATATAAATTAAATAGGAAAGTGCACAAAACCAACTCGCTCAACAAAAAAAATGGTAGAACACAGAATCAACTCACTTTTTAAAGCACTTTTTCGAGGCTGAAATTTTAATCCATATAATAATTTAAAAAAATCTAGGTTTGTGACATTTAGCTATGTGAAAATTGTGATTCAAAGTTACCCGAGTTGACTTGATTTAGAATAACGTTGCCCGATTCTAAGGCCTAAGAAAGTGCAACTGCTGGGTTCTTGGGGGTATAAAAAGCCGCGGGTGTGGGTGAATAATTCACTGCGAGAATCGACCGGCCTTTCGCGGCGTGCCAGGGCCGGGGCGGGGACCGCGGGCCCCGTGGCGCCCGACCGCAGCTGCCGCCCGCCCGCAGGCCGCTAAATTCTTGAGGGCATATAACTGACTTACTTTTTCTAAGGCTATGACAGTGCCCTTTATTATATTTCCCGAATACACTCGCTACATTTTTTCGTTTGATCCCTTCGATAACTCAGAAACTAGGTACACCTACTACTGAACCGATGGAGCTGTTTGAACGTAGGTACAGTGTGTAGAGAGCGTCAGTGGCCTCGGGAATAAGACGTGACCTATCATATCCAAAGGTCCGAGGCTCGATCCCCGGCTGGGCCATGTACCAATGGGTTTTTTCTCGAAACTTAAGTACATGTACTGACTGCTCTCAAACGGTGAAGGAAAACATCGTGAGGAAACCTGCATGCGCCGAAGAAGAAATTCTTAGGCGCATGTGAAGTCCGCCAACCCGCACTGGGCTAGCGTGGTGGACTATAGCCCGCACGCCCTCGTTGAGAGGGTAGGCCTGAGCCCCAGCAGTGGGGAGATTAATAGGCTGTTGATGACTGTGTGTAAAATGGCCCGGCAATATTTAAAGTCAGGAAGCAATAAATTTACGGGAATACTTATCAAGGATCTATGTGGGTATATTAAGAGGTATAGACTCGTATTTTCTTTTCGCATCTTTGTGTTTTTGGTGCCGATGTCATTTGAGAAACTTAGCCTTTAAAACAAAATTTCAAATTACCTTACCCTAAGCTACAGCTAACAGTCTATGCTGGTGCGATGGCAGATCAGATCAGTCAGGCAGGATCCTATACTTACAATACATGTGAAAAAATCAAGAACCTTGCGCCAACTCACTATTTCCCGTTGCGACTACACCATACCGTCAGGATCCACAATCGATCGGACTACGATAGGATACGCCTACCACGTGTTACTTATGTTAACTTTTCCATCGCTAAATGGGTCATTGCATATTTGATGGGCAAAACACATTCCCCCAATTGTACAGAGTGCGACGTGCCACAGGACGTGTACCATACTCTAGTCGAATGTGTCCGGAATGAATCCTTGCGGTCACAAATATATTTTTCATTACTCATACTCTGAAAGTACGGGAAAGCGGCAATCCGATCTTCATTTGTTTTTTCGAGTTGTAGAGTTTTGTTTATACTTCCGTATAGCAGAGATTTGTATTAACACTCATTTTATTTATTTGTTTTTACTTTCAGTGTATTCTTAATGAAAAGCACAGTGTTTCCCTCGAGTTCAAGACTTATTTAGAGGTCCCTCGAACTATTGGCGCCCTCGCTACGCGTCGGGCGCCAAACCCCGTCTCGGGACTTAAATAAGTTACTTTCACACCTAGGTTAACAATGTAGGTACTATTAATTTGAACAAGTATGATTTAGGTCACTATATCAGTGCCTTAGCGTTCCCACTATCGGAGGCTGCCAGGGCACTTTATAGGTTAGTTAGGATAGGAATCAGCAGAAGAAATCTGTAAGGTACTAGACCGGTAGATTTCTTCTGTTATTCTGCGTTGACTCCAATAG
This sequence comes from Metalampra italica, assembly GCA_949699065.1. Classification (NCBI taxonomy): domain Eukaryota; kingdom Metazoa; phylum Arthropoda; class Insecta; order Lepidoptera; family Oecophoridae; genus Metalampra; species Metalampra italica. The sequence continues at coordinate 10,363,530 of OX452985.1, forward strand.
AGCGACATAGTCGCTTTAGAGACTAAGCTCTGTAAATTTAGATTTGAAAAAAAACTTTTCCTTAGTAAACGGGGCGGCAAAATACTAAGTACGCGCGGCCCTCGGCCTGCATACGCCGCTTGGTGCAACGCATGCTACATAACATCGATTATTTTCTTTCACTTAAGCGATCGATTAACCAAGAATTTACTCATCTAAAGAAGAAAAGTGACTTCATACTAAAGCGGTGGTGATGTGACGTAGAGATTGCCAGAGATCTCTCTCCAAGCGGCTGAAGGCTTTTCGGTGAAGGAAAACACCGTGAGGAAATCTGTATACGCCAAAAATTAGAATTTCTATTCTAAGGAGTTTTGGAGCCCACCAAATTGTGGTACAGTTGGCGGACAGGGGTTTGGCACAACAGATCCTATAGGGTCCAAGTGTCGCCGGGTACTCCTGGCCCCAACAAGATAAGGTGGCCAATGTGGCCAACTTTGTGCTTTCGGCACTAGATCTGGTGCATTTTTACAGATGTCAGCGCTCAAAATTTAATTTTAGTGCCTAGTGCCCTTTTTAGTGCATTTTCTGTCACCACGTTAAATCACAATAATATCGTCAAAAGTACCATGAACCGAGTGAGCGCGTATCCGAAGTACGAATTCATGTATGAAATCTGGAGGAATCACTGCTTCTGTAGAAAATTTCATTCATCATTCACATTTTCTATGAAATCGCGCCAATTTCAAATCGATCGAGGCAGGCAATACTGTTTTCTTTCGCGATGACAATTATAATATTTACTAACTGTGCTCGCCGACATTGATTTTATTTTGTAAGGTAACTAAATTGATATTTAGTTTCTAAATTTTTTAACTCATATAAATTGTTGTTTTTTTAGTTATAAATATCTAGTGCTCATTTCTTGAAAATCCTGTAAATCTGGTGCTTTTTCAGATTCGTTTAGTGCTCAAACATCCAAGGGAGTTGGCCACACTGAAGGTGGCCCGAATAACAACTAGTAACATTTAAGTAAAAGTATTCTTTTAACAAAATGTATTCGTAAAAGACGAGTCGGCACTCGACGTTAAGTAGATACCGAGGCAATAACTTATACGCAAACTTTATGTGAGGCGCTAGAGACGGGACAAATAACTTCGATAGTATTTTAGAATAGTATTTTAAACAATAAAGTGTTTGTGGGTACACAAGTATATTTTGCGGGAAATTGAAATCAAAACGTTAACTCTCTCGGCGCGCCCGTTTTTTGTATACGACTATTTTAAAACCATGAAGGGATGGTTTCCAGAACCATAACATCCAATAAAAAAAAATTAAAAGCCGGTCAAGTGTTGTACGAGTAGGACTCGCGTCTTGAGACTTCCGTACAATCTTAATTAAAATTTTTTTCGAAAATCGTTATATGATTTGGTTATGCGAAATTAAGTTTGTTCGTTTAATAGAAAAAATTCTTTTTTTTTGTGATGTAATTTCACCGGATTTTTTCCATTACTTGTGCTATAAGACATTGCTTCTTGCCAATTTTCAAGATTCTAGGTCAACCGGAAGTAGGTACCAATTGGTTTTGATTACCAAAATACTCAAAAATCGGCCATATCTTCCGACTGCGTTGACTTAGAAGTTAAGTATTTCACAGCTATAAGGCACTGCAGACCTCAGTATTTGATACAAATTTCAACTTGATTTCCTCCACGGGTTCTTGAGAAAAAAAGGGTCTTGATAGACAGACAGACGGACAACAAAGTGATCTTTTAAGGGTTCCTTTTTTCCTCTTTTGAGGTCCGGAACCCTAAAAACGATCCCTAACTCGAAATTGTCTAACAATAAATGTCGGTTGGAATGGGGTTGGATCATTTCTGCAATAACTCGGCTCAAATGATCGTGGATCAATAGTTTTAACTTGTAGCAGGTTTATATGATAAAGAAAGAAAAGAAGAAAGAAAGTATATAGGTACACCCTTCATTGACACTACTGCAATAATACTAATAAATGCATACTCGTAGAAGTATTGTTTATACAGGGTGAGCAACAGTGACAAAAGGACGCTGCCTCAGCTTTTTGCCGCAGAGTAGTCTGCGGCACTGATTTTCAGGCAGAACTGTTATGTTTTGGGAGGGTTCACTGGCAAAACCGATGATGCAATGATCGATGAGAGGGTTATGGACTCTATCGCGCGGAGTCGCCTGACCTCGTTACATGTGTTTCACCTCGCCCGCGAACTTTGCGAAATAACTTGACAAATAGACCCTAAAATTAGGCGCAGTGACAGCCGGGGGAATGCTGACGAGCGGCTCGCGTGACCCGGCGCGCCGTATCGCTCTTATGAAGACATCATGTTTTTATTATTCTATTTATACGCTCTAGTGTGGCAAACGGACGGAAAGCTGGTCTGACGTAAGCGGCTAATGTCACACATTTTATTTTATTCAGGAAACAGTCTAACAAACTAAATATGCAGGTTCGCTCACGAGTTTCCTTCACCGAAATGCCTGTTGTAGGTTGTAGATGCTCGAACCCACTAGGTCTAGAACGTGAGTCATGTGATGCGCAACGAACTGAGCCACCGTGGCCTCTCGTGGACCACTCACTCAACACACTATAGGTATGCAAAGAGCAGTATCGTGTTATTACATGAACTGAATATGTACTTAATTCGCCAAACTGTTAGATATCCATCCTATCCTACTAATTTGTAAGGATGTTTTTTATTACTACGGGGGCAACAAGCAGGCGGGCGTCCTGATGTTAAGAGGTCACCGCCGCCCACAGACACCTGCAGCACCCGGGGGGTGCTGGTGCGGCGCCGGCCGCGGTTTAAGGGCTCTTTTGATTCTCTTCTTGAAGGACACCATATCGTGTCAGAGGAGTGTGTGGTTGTTTGTTTGTTTGTTTGTTCGTTTGCTCCGCAGGAACAGCGTAGTAGCTTGAGTAGCTAAAACAAGTGTGATACCGCCCTTAGCGCCGCGGGCGACACCGTTCATCGGACTATCAAGAATGTGTCTTACCACTAACTACAAAGGAAAATACGTCTATATATGTTTTTCAACGAAAAAAGCGATAATCAACTGGAGTTTGGAACGGATCAACAATGTTTCGCTTGAAAGTTTAATGCTTCAGCCGCGGGAAAGCACGGCTGCACGCCCGTTCCGGATCTGGTGCCTGCTTATTACGCGGCTATTATACGCCGAGGGAATCTAATTATCGCCTCGAGCGAGGGGAACATCCTATAATCGTATAATCCGTATCACCCACTTGGAAGTAACACCCCACCTATGGAGCACGTACCTACCTGTATAGTTCTCACGGGTATTGTATTAACTACCTATAGATCGTTCCTATTAGGGTTCTGTTTTTATTATTATTGATCATTACATAATAGGTAATACATGAATTGTACATACAGTCCTCTAGCGGAAACCTAGATAGGTTTATCTGTAGAAGACAAGTTCGGGTTACCAATATTATAATAGAAATGACAAATAGTTCTAACATAATTATTAGTGGCTACATTGTTTCTTTAATAATTTTACTGTGAATGTCCTAGGAGCGTCAGTGGCCTCGGGGATAAGACGCGGCCTATCATATCGGAAGGTCCGAAGTTCGATCCCCGGCTGGGCCTGTACTAATGGGTTTTTCTCGAAACTTAAGCACCTACATTTACTGACTGCTCTCAAACGGCGAAGGAAAACATCGCGAGGAAACCTGCATACGCCGAAGAAGAAATTCTTAGGCGCATGTGAAGTCCTCCAACCCGCATTGGGCTAGCGTGGTGGACTACAGCCCGAACACCCTCGTCGAGAGGGTAGGCCTGAGCCCCAACAGTGGGGACATGTTAATAGGCGGTTGATGAATGTCCGAATGCGGCGAATCTTAGGTTCGATTGGAGGATAAGCGGATACGCAGTTTGTTGCGCCGTTTTTTCTTCCCAGCTCTATATAACACCTTGGAGGCGGTGGTAGATAAAAAATTGACGTTGCGTAAATGTACCCAGTGTACTTACATGCAATAAAATAGTTTTGACTTTGACTTTGACGCCGCGCGACACTCTACAGGATGGAAAAAGAAGCCGTAGGTTGAAGCCGTTGGAGCATATTATTTATTCTGTGGTTGGAGGTAAAGTAAAAAGATCGAAAAATTTTTGAGAAACCACCTGTGACAAATCTGTATTTTTATGATACCGACCGAAAGGGTAAGAATATTATAAGAATTAACATAGTTATAGGTACTTATCTTAAATTAGGAAGACCATGATATGTAATAAAGTAATAATTATGTAATAATTTCTGTAAGAAAGCTTAAAAAAACAACATAATTTCTAGGTGTTTTTCGATGAATTTAATTTTACCTTCCAAGCAAGGTACGGAACGTAATTGACCATTTTTCTATTTTTCATTTTATTTCATTTGCTTTTACGGACAGAAGGCGTAGCTAGCCTTCTGTCCGTCTGTCTGTCCGATGTTCAAAGGGCTTTATCTCCGCAATGGTGATACGTAGCGAGCTGAAATTTTCACAAAAGACCTGCGTCGCATCCAACGACAAATACTCAAAATTAAAAAAGTGACAATTTTTTTTTTATGAAACTTGGTACAGTGATAACTTATATCCTGGGATAACATATAGGCTACTTTTTACCGCGGTAAACTTTTCCCTCGGGAAAAATATATAATTTTAACGAAACTTGGTACTGTGATAGCATATTAGTGTGGTTGACGGAACGGAAACCTCCGTGGGCGAGTCCGACTCGCACTTGCCGGATTTTTTACAGTAATTCTACATCAAAGGTTTTTTTACAAAGTATCCTAAATACCTGCTACTTTATAATTTGTGCTAGTTGACGCCCCATTGAAGAAAAAAGGAAGAAAAAAAATTATTACAAAATACATACTTCAATATTTTTGTACTCTACTCTACCATACCAATGCACAATGCTGTCTTATTTACCGACTTCCAAAAAGGAGGAGGTACTATGTTCGGCTGTATGTATGTTTTTTTTTCCTTTTATGTATGTTCACCGATTTCTCCGTCAATTGTGGACCGATTTCAAAAATTTTTTTTTTAAGTTAATTAGTAGCATAGTTAGTACTCTACATCGGCCGACCGTCTCGCAGATACATCCTGGAGCTCTATTTTTGAATCGCTCTCCTCGCTTCGAGCGGTCGATTCTATACTAATTCGAGCGGTTGATTCAATATTTAGAGCGTCAGTGGCCTCGGGGATAAGACGCGACCTATCATATCGAAAGGTCCGAGGTTCGATCCCCGCTTGGGCCGTGTACCAATGGGTTTTTTCTCGAAACTTAAGTACATTTACTGACTGCTCTCGAATGGTGAAGGAAAACATCGTGAGGAAACCTGCATACGCCGAAGAAGACATTCTTAGGCGCATGTGAAGTCCACCAACCCGCACTGGGCTAGCGTGGTGGACTGTAGCCCGCACGCCCTCGTTGAGAGGGTAGGCCAGAGCCCCAGCAGGGGGAGATTAATAGGCTGTTGATGATGATGATGATCCGATATAAAAATTAGTAGAATCGACCGCCCGAAGCGAGGCGAGCGGTTCAAAAATAGACCTCCTGACTGCTCGCAGTGCTGCGGCGCAACGAGCCGATATACTACGCCTGCCGCGCGCTTCTGTCTGTCTGTTTGTCCACTCAAATTATGGAAATTCCTAAAGATATATAGGTATTATTCCTGTTATTTCCCGTATAGAAGCTGGCTTGTTATTTCGTATCCGGCTATTATACGGGAATTTTATTTCTCGTTTGGAAGAAGGCTCCGAAATTTAGCTACGAAACGGTCCGAATGAAATATTATCCAGAAAAACTGAAATTGTTAAGTGGTAATAGTAATAATAATAAACTTTATAAAATCAGCCTAAAATAACCTAAAACTATTAACCTAAAATAAAATAAATTAAATAAAACCCACTACAAATAAAAAATGTCCTCCAGCGCGCCACATCGAGGCAGGGTTCCCGAGACACTGGCAGCATTTCCCCTTTGAATTGCGATGCTATTCTCTGGGCGAAAAAACTAATTATAATAATAGTAATAATAATTAATTTAAATCTCGAAAATAATTATATCATGATGACGTTCTCAGAATAACCTCTATTGATATACCAAAGATTTCGAAACTGAAGCACAGAATATTTACTAAAGTACAGTCAGCGTCAAAAGTAGCTGATCAAAACTAACTTCCAAAAGTACTGACTTAATTTAACAATAACCTGATGTCCTAATTATTCATAATTACTTCCTGGAATATATGAGTAGATAAAAATAATCACTAACAGCCACTTCAAATGACTAGGTACGTTTAAAAATTTCAAAAACAACTTTACTCACTGATCTGTGGGCGTAGTGGTAGTGACCCTGTCTACTGCGCCAAAGGTCGCGGGTTCGATTCCCACCCGCGCCAAATGTGTGTGAGGAGCATAACTGTTGGTTTTCGGATTCTGGGTGTTTGTATGTATTTAAGTATTTATTTAATAGTATTTAAGTATGTATATCAGTTGTTGAGTACCCATTTACAAGCTTCGGCTTAGTTTTGGGACTAAATAGCCGTGTGTAAAATTTGTCCAAACATTACTTTTGAAAGTAAATATATATATATGAAATTTTAATTTATCAATTTTATCAATACCCTTTTGCGAAGTTATAGTATTCCAAGGCGTTTATATGAAGTTTCACCAAAAAATCTATAGTTATGTAACATCATTGCAAAAATAGAACAGCACTTAACAAAAATAAGTTATTTTAAAACCAAGGCGAAAGCAATTTGAAGTTTTGGATTGTGTCCAATTTACCCAAATTGAATTAAATGAACGTTGTCCAAATATATATGAAGGCATAATTGGAATAATTATAGCATTTATTCTATCAATAAACCAATAATAATTATATTAAATTGAATGACATTTTTGTAAATGTTTCGACTGTTTCGAGTGTATCCCAGACACAACATGGCCTGCGGTGGCGGCCTACCGCAGGCCGCAGCCTCAATAAACAAACGCAGGCCGAAAACAACAGGCCGCGTGTGTCTGGGATCCCCTTAATATTTGTGTTTAAAAAGTATAATTGTTGACATCTAGATATTATTACTTTATTGTCGTTTTTGTTTTTAACTATTAAGATAATGTACTTAGGTGAAATAAACAAATAATTATAAAATTATTTTGAATTCAAAATGTCTATCAATGTTCTTTCTCAACTGTACTTAAAATTTTGAATGCAATGAAAGCCTCACCTTAGACCAGTCAAGTACGAAAGTTGTCTTCAGAGGGGTCGCGTAAAAAGTTGGGCTCCCCTGGCGGCGCGGCCCGCAGGCCGGCCCGCAGGCTGCAGCGCGACTGCCGCGCCGCGGGGAAGCCCGCAGTTTATATACCCTGGCTCGGGGTGTCTGGGGCGGAGGCCGGCGCCGGACTCAGGGTCTAGCTCGAGGGGGGGCAATTCATTCAAATTTACGACTAGAAATCATTAATTTACCATTTAAAATAGACAAGAAATCTTCCAGGAATTGTCCGAAGTTGTAAAACAATAGGGGTTGTATTAAAATGCACATCTAAAGAACCTCACCTACATCAAAAAAATCTGATTTGCACATCAAAAATACTTATTCGTACACAAATGCGCGCTCTACAATTATGTAGGCATTTAATGAGTAATATTATTTAATGAGTAATATTATTTAATGAGTAATATTATTTAATGAGTAATCATATATTTTAATGTAATCGTACTGTGAAAGTTAGGATGTTTGTGAGTTTATATGTAGACACACCGAAAGACAGACCAATAAAGCCTCCCTGTATTGGTTTAGTTTCTGACGGGACCCTGATAACTTTGTACCTACAACTTATTGACGTAAAACATTATAATAATGGTATAATTATATTGACATTGTGGGCTGGTTATTTATTTATTGTAATTATTTTAATTAATATTCATTGCTACTTTGAATATGTACGTAGGTCGAATTAGTTATAAATATTCTATTATACTTAAATATTGAACTAATATTCTCCAAATTGTTCAAAATAGTTGAAATGTTCAATAATTATAAAAGGGAAATAAAAATACAAATACCTTTGTATAAAGCTTTTTGTTTTCTGCCAAGACCATTTTTCTCAGGAATGCGTGGAGATATAAAGTTGAAATCAAATATTCAGGTCTGCAGTCCCTTAAAGCTGTAAAAAAATCAAATTTCTTAGTCAACAGTCAGAAGATATCAAAACCTATGGGGTACTTCCGGTTGACCTAGAATCTTGAAATTTGGCATATGCAAAATCCGAAAACAGTTTAATTTGTAGTTACATCACAAAAAATCTTTCTTTTCTTGTCAACAAACTTAACTTTGCGTATGAAATTTTATTAACGATTTTCTAATAATTTCTTTAATGAGTTTGTGCGGAACCCCTAGGGCGCGAGTCCTACTCGCACTTGTCCGGTTTTTTTAATATAGTATCAAATTATCAGGAAGATAAACTTTCACCTTCAGTAAGGATGTGGGTGGGTTTGTAACATGATGATGCGTGGGCGCAGCGTAGGCGCGTAGCCGCGTAGGCGCGTAGCAACGTAGGCGCGTAGCACCGCGCCGCGGCGTAGACCTATTGCTACATACAGCTGTTGATTAATGATTGTGTTTTTTAGCACTATTTACACCACACTTCTTGGGCGTGCGCCCGCTCAAGGTCATGTTAGGGCTAGATGCAAAACTGTCGTGAAAAGGCTCGCAGTGTGCTGGGTGCTGGACCTAGCGAGGCATAGACAAGCTCTAACGTTTTTAAAAAGTAGGTTTTGGCTTGGTTGGACTAGACTTTTAAGCCATATCTCAATTAAAATATCAAGTAATATGGCTTAAAAGTCTTGTAACCAAGCCAAAACCTACTGTTTAAAGCTTGTCTATGCCTTGCTGGATGCCTTGCTAGGTGCCGCGCTAGATGGTGTAAATGCTACGTCTAACATGACCTTCTAACATGACCTTGAGCGGGCGTACGCCCAAGATGTGTGGTAAACACACGGTTGTTTTCTTAAATGAAAATAATTAGCTACTAGCGGGCCTCGAGCACCCACCAAAGAGATCCTATCTCGATGGTTGTTTTAGTCAATTAAAGCTTGTGATGGGTACTCAACAACCGATAACATACCTACATAACGTGATATCCATTGTAATAAACTAATTTGACATTTGATTTTTATTAATCTATTCATTATTTTAATATTTCCTTTTTTTATGATCTTGATTTTTAATGTATTGCAATGACATGTAATCAATTGATTATAAATATGATCATCATACTAATATGATAAAGGCGAAAGTTTGTGAGGATGTGTGTTTGTTACTCTAAAAAACAAAAACTACCGAACAGATTTTGTTGAAACTTGGTACAGTGATAGCTTATATCCTGGAATAACATATAGGCTACTTTTTAACGCGGACAAAGTCGCCGGGCGTCCGCTAAGTAATAAACTCATACATAGATGGCGCTGTTTCACAATGTATACGGGAAAAACTTTTCTACGCGGGCGAAGCCGCGGGAAAAATCTAATAAGTATATACTTTTTTAAAATAAATACCTACTCACATTACTGTATACAAACACACCAGAATCCGAATATGCTTATCATACAAATGTTGGTTCCGGGTGGGAATCGAACCCACGGCCTCTGGCTCAGTATACAGGGTCACTACCAACTAAGCCTACAGGCCAGTCAATAATAATATTGTGTAAGTTTATGTAAAGTACACTTACTATAAAAAAAATGTGTTTCTTGATATTTTTCAGTCATATTCGCGTCTAGTTCTTTATTGTATGTAGTTATGTTCGCTTCAGAAGCAAATATTTGGCAGCAGTTTGACTAGTGTTGTGACAAGGTTCAGCCACGAGCTTAGGGCGTTAGCAGATCGTACGTAGCTTCAACAAAGTCTTTTTAATAGGCCCATAAATACAGCAGAGTTGGGTAATTTTTATTATTATTATTGCTACGGGGCAACAAGCAGGCGGGTCTCCTGATGTTAAGAGGTCACCGCCGCCCACAGACAATTACGTTCTCGATTACTTTCTTAATTCAGTATTTTATTTTTATACCTAATTCCCAATTTGGTGTGACATACTGTAAGCGTATTTGTGCAACTCGATCCTGAATCCGCAGTGAGATCGGTCTCTAACTCAATGATTTACAGTTCAATACTCACTTTACTTCGCAAGTGAAGTGTTTATTAAGTAGCTTGTATTTGTTTACACAATGCGACATCAAGGTCTTTCATGATCGGATGCGGAGTGAAGTAAGTGACTTGCGATGTGATGGTCGAGTTTTAATTCATACTTTACAGAATCACACAGCAGAGAATAGAGAAGTGAAAAAGCAATTGAGTGTCGTGTCGGTCGAACTCTCGCACTATTCCGCCTCTATCTGTGGCCTGGCTCTCTCCGAGCGTGTGGAGTGTCTGGCCGCGTTCAGGTAGCAACATGGAAACCGGCGCCGATCTTCAGGGGCTCGTCGGCGCCCGGTATGGTATCACTACCTATTACACAACACACAGTCATCGGAGCATGTCAGCGCTTATCGGTGCTGGTTAGGCCGGAAGCCCGCGGCGACTACCTCGCGGGTCGGTGCCGACAGGCGCCGGTCCTGACCTGCGATAAGAAACTTTACTTCGTTAACAACTTTTTCTAATGAAAAGTGTAAATGGTTAAAATACAGAATAGAGGTACCGTAACGAAACCGAAATAGTAACGAAACTGATAATCAATTTCGTAACAAAACGTAACGAACGTTATCAGTCTCGTTACAGTTTCAGTTTCATTACTGTATGTATTTTGCAATCTATTCTGCGTTTCACTCTATAAGAAGAGCCTTAAGCTAAGTAAAAAATAAGAATACAATCCACTACACTAGCTAGTGTGTCCGCCGCCGCCGCCGGCCGCCCCGGGCCGCCGCGCCGGCGGGGCGGCCGGCGACGACGGGGCGGCGGCGGCGGCGGCGGCGCGGGCGGCGGCCGGCGCCGCACAGTCGCACAAACAAAGTGCGCCCTGGCCCGCAGCCAAGCATTGATTGAAACGCACCCCACTACCTCGCCAGGGCTGCCACACGACACACAGCTAACATTATACAAATTACGCTGACGCAGCGGTAGCGTCTTGAGGCGTAAACATTACAGGCGACATAGAGATGTGATCACACCGGCCGGCAGCGTAAAAGATGGGACTTGGGCACAGATTACTTAAGTGAGTGTCTAAATTTTTTGGTTCATGACTTATTAGTTCCTAACGGAAACTTGGGGATTTGAAGTTATAAGATACTGCAATGTATGTAAATCGAACATTTACAATTATAAGGGAAAATCGTGTAAGTATTTAATATTTATCATAAGAGAACTGTCATGCGTCAGCGTATTTTAAGATAATGTGGGAGGTACGCGTCGTAACGCGACGCAACAGACGCGACACGATGCGTATTTATTTTGAGCTTCGTTTTGTGTATTCACATACAATTTATATTGTGTGTGAATTCCTAATAATTACAAAATACAACGTCCATCCTTATTTAAATAAATCCTGCAATAAAAATACCAACGTTATCAGCATGACCAAACGTCAACTGTCAGAGAATGCCATCGGAATTAAATTTACCTCTGTACAGTTTATTTGCGTACTGTCAAGATTTCAGCAACGTGGTGGTTCCTTCACTTAGGTACCTAATAATGTTTAACCTTGGGATTTTTTTTTAATTTACATAGTTTCTCTGTAGGTTGGTATATCGATTTTGCCTGCGATCCCTTTTACAGTAACACTATAATAATGATAATGCTGTACTACGTCCTGGGGACTATGCCTCCCCACGAGGGTTTGGACGGCGTCCACCATCTGTAAATATGTAGTAATAAGTAGTTTTAAGTTTTTATAATTACAAAAACTTTTATTAAAAAAAAAAAAAAATGCTGTACTTATATTGTTTTATGCTGTATCTACGAAATAAATAAATCTAATCTGTTGAAATGAAAAAAAAAAAACTGTAGACCTATTATAATCCCTGAAATATTTAGATTAATAACTACGTCGGGAGGTTTAACTAATATTATTTCAAAAAGCGAGCGGCAACCCTATGTTTAACACAATTGCTTTTATGCTCGATCCCAAAACTTTGAGATAAACTAGGAGTTGGTTTGTATTCATGTTAAGAGCTCAGGTCTAGTTTTCACGATTATATTACGGCAAACAGACTTAAATAAGTAGATACTTCAATGGCCTAGTCCCTCTCAATGACGGCGTATGAGCTATAGTCCACCACGTATAGTGTGGTGCGGGTTGGTGGACTTCACTTGCGCCTAAAAACGGGGTTTTCCCCGTGGACCCACTCCTATGACCCCTCCTTCGACATATGCCGGTTTCCTCTCTTGGTTTTCTCACAGTAGGTATACCTACTTACTTACTTTTTTTTATTTTAAATATTATAAACTACGACTGGCTTATGACGCTTCCAACTGGCTGAAAAAACTATAAAAAAATAGGGTACAAGATTTCCCCTTCGGTTTTAGCGGTTTTCCCCGATTTCCCCTACTAACCGCACGTCAGTGCAAACGAAACCAGAACAAACTGGTCTCTTGTAGTATCAAACCTCAATAATAGGTTAGGACAGCTCAAAGCCAGTGCGTCTACTAGCAAAAAGTTTTAAGGTCTCTGGAGTTTACTGACGTGCGATCGACTGTACCAGGTCGAAGTGTGGACATAGGAATAAAACAAAGATTTGTAACTAAGTAAACATTGATATAATTTGTCAATACAGAGTATAGTATATTTCCAATAAACATTATATTATGCAAGGTATAGTTCGTGCTACAAATCCAACATTTTTATAGGTTCTATTCTACGAATCTAATAAATAACCTCTAATGCGGTCCCTAGACGATCATGCGGCATGACATGCGTTACGATTACGTGAATTATCATGCCGCATGATGGACCTTCAAGCTTGTTATCAATCATTTAGGAGAGTGAAGAGTGCGCGCGATTGTCAATGAACGGCCAGCACGTAGTTTGCATGTCATTTGAAAACGGTCATGCATGAGTGACAATACGTAACGCATGTCATGCCGCATGATCGTGTAGGGACCGCTTAATACATTGAGCGACTGATATAGGTACAGCAGGGGGGTACAACCAGGTGGGGGCCAGGGGGTCTAGACCCCCAAATGCCTGCGAATGTTTCTGTGGCCAGTGGCTACTGTTGTCTAGTAACCAGAAGCCTGGCAACAAGTGCGTTGCTACCCCGAAGACACTGACTCCCGTCACACCGGAATACAGCAACGCATGCATTGCGGTTTCTATTGTGCTACCACATACATAGGAACAATTATTACATTAAGGGCTTTTTTCACCACTTCCTGATATTGTTACAGATAGTAATCTTAGTGATAAACTAATCTATCAGATAAATCTGTGTGATAGACTATATAAAATATATAAGATATAGGCAATCAGATACCTGTGAAACCAAAAAAACAGGCTAATTGTCAGATAACCTGCAGATAGGGTATCTGGGACTTTATCAGCAAGCGGTGTAAGAGGCCCTAAATATTACACATTGTAAATATTCTACAAAACAATTTTTATATAATTTGTAAACATTCCGAGGTATATTAATACTGAATTTATTATTATTTAAATGTTGTTTTTATATAAATGCGAATAACTGTCAAGGTCGTGGGTTCGATCCTGGCCCGTACCAATGAGTTTTTCGAAAACTTAAGTACGGTTTATTATAATGCCACAGGTTTTTCGGTGAAGGAAAACATCGTGAGGAAACCTGAATACGCCAAAGACTTGGTATTTACTATTCTAAGGCGTATGTGAAGTCCACCAAAAACGGATCGGGGCGCCGTTTGGCGGACAGGGGTTTGGCACAACAGATCCCATAGGGTCCAAGTGTCGCCGTCACGACTGTCAATGTCACACAATATGCGGAAAGAGTATATTCTTTACAATCGTCTGTCTCTTTCACATTCATTGTGCTAGTAGGTATAAGTTATTCGCATTTAAACAAAAACAGACTATTAATAATACTTCTAAATCTAACTTAACATACATTTTGTATAGGTATTACTATGATCATTACTGTACTACACTAAAGTAATGACTTTGTTGTAAAGAAATAACAGAAAAAGTACAATAAGGATTGTGGTTTAACTTTTAACCATCGACTTTTGGTTTGAACCCTATAAAACTAATAAAAATCCTTGCAATATTCATACATTATTAGAAAGGATTCTTCTTATTTACTGTGGTTCATAGTAAAATAAATATCTATCGATTATTATTAGTAGGTACTTAAATTGTTACTTTTTAGATACAATAATATTATGCGGTCCCTAGACGATCATGCGGCATGACATGCGTTACGTTCACGTGAAGTATCATGCTGCATGATAGACCCTCATGTTTGCTATCAATCACTTAGCACAGTGAAGCAACGGCCAGCACGTAGTTTGCATGTCATGCACGTCAATCACTACAACTAGACGGTCATGCATGAGTGACGGCACGTAACGCGTGTCATGCCGCATGATCGTCTAGGGACCGCTTTAAACTTACGTCTAACATAGGTATTTTCTATATGTGTGGTACTTTTACTACAAGCACATGCAAATACTTATTAAAAAGTATGGTATGGTATCATTATATAGTTAGCTACATTCATTTAAATTATAATAATAGTATGCATTGTACAGTGTTAGAAATACCTAAGTTTTATTTTCGTTAAGGCAAGAAACTCATTTATTTTAATAAAATAAAATTTGTGTTTTAATATTTGTGCAGAAAGTAAGCCATATTTGGATTATGAAGTTTAGGTTAGCATTTAAACTTTTTTTAAAGTAAACATTCTGCCTATTTTAGCATATTATTTATGGCTTTCTGACATTGTTGTCATTTATGTACCTATATTAATTAAGCATAAATACCTATGTAATCAAAATAATAACAAAGTTAAAGTTATATCCCTTTTACAATTTAATAATGACATGGGTAATGAATTCTATAATGTTAAAGCTAAATAAATGAATCTAATCTAATCTATAGTCAATAAATAATAATAATAAATTTGTGCAGAATGGTAACAATCATTGAGCATGGAAGTAGTCATAAATAATTCCAACTAAGTTGAACTACTGTTACAAACAAGTTAACTAGGTAAGTAAAGCAAGTACAAAAACCTGTATTGTCTTCATTTTGTGTACGGATTATATTCGATAAAATTCGATCCGGCCAACGCTTGAGGGGTTTTATTGAATGTAAAAGGTAGGTGGACGAATCTACAATAAATTGTTACTTGTAAGTTACGGACGAAACGAAGTTGCAACCTTCAAGTTACTATTTATTTTTGCCGCCCCATATATGGGGCCACTGGCGATGGAAGCTCCTAGTTCAGGGTAGATGCAGCGCCATGACGGCGAGCGCGTCGTGCGGCGGCGCCACGCGGAACACGGGCGCTCCGCCCCCGTCCGCGCCCGGGCCGCGGTACTCCGCGTAGCGCACGCGCCGCAGCTCGCGCAGCCCGAGCGCGCTGCAGATGCGCGCCGAGTACGCGCCCGTCGCGTCCACCTTGAACAGCTGACGACAACCAGAGAGTTGTTAGTATACATAGAGCGCGCGTTAGCAAGTCTGAACTGTAAGCACGGGTCTGAACAGTCTCGAAATGTTCGGGGCGACGCTACTAGTCACAACACGTCAGTAGCGCTGATTGTTGCTCGCGCCGGTATTTATTTAGATTTGGAGTAATCATGGTGAAATGTGCAGTGCCAAGCTGTAAATACGATTCACGGAAACAAACGGTCTAGAAAAAATGTATATAGAAGCGTCCATAGAACACCTGCTTACACTTGGCACAATGGGCAATGAGCGATGCGCGCGCTCTATAGCTAGTATACTAACTCTATGACGACAACATACAAGTCACGACACGTTCAAAGGCGTGTCCAGTCTGGAGACCTGTTTTCGAATCGCTCTCCTCGCTTCGAGCGGTCGACTCTACTAATTTTCATTCGACATCCGATACAAAAATTAGTAGAATCGACATCTCGAAGCGAGGAGAGCGATTCAAAAATAGGTCTCCTGAGTACGAAATCGCCGCGCTGCCCTGGAGCCCTATTTTTAAATCGCTCGCTCGCTTCGAGCGGTCGACTCTACTTATTTTCCTTCGACATCCGATACAGAATCCAAAATTAGTAGAATCGACCGCTCGAAGCGAAGCTGGGCGGCGCGATTAAACTCTTTGGTGGGGGACAATCTCTCTCAACCGGCCCATGGTCCAGGCCATGGTACAGAATGAGACCAAGTGGTCTCCTTCTGTGAAGCGGTTGTTTCTCAGGGAGGCCGCTGAAAGAGAGCGTGCCGACCCCTCCCGCCGACGGAGGGGATTCCGCTGGCGCGCCACTAGCCTTGGGGGAGGCCTGTGTCCAGCAGTGGCCTAGAGCAGGCTGATGATGATACATACGGCCGGAAGATTTAATTTCATCTTATAAAGGTTCCTGTCAGAGTCAAGACTATATACAGAACCTAAAAAATCTGCTACGAACCTTAAAGCCGTGCTCCTTACAGATGTCTATGCTCCTCCTCATGAGCTCCTTGGCCAGCCCGCGGCCCCTGGCCTGGTCGGACACCGATATGATCCTGCACTCCAGGATGCTGTCCACCTGGAAGCTGTTGAACAGGTCCAGGTCTTGACTCACGGTGTACAGGATGGTAAAGATCTTGTTGAATTTATCGTCTGTGGACTGCTGGATCTTCTCGATGGACTGCTCGATGTCGCCGGGTCATAATATCCCGTTCAAGGCCACGCCCAACACCTGGAAGGTGGAAATTTGTGGGGTCAGCCATTGAAATAGTTTTAACGAGCCGCTATATAAAAAAACAGCTGTTTCCCCGCATTTTATAAGTAAGTTTAGACGTGTTTTGTTTTTGTATTTAAAAAGTCAATGACAATTTTAAAAGAACGACTGTTTTTAAATCGTCTTCAATTGTGGTCCTTCGAACCGGATGTGTTCAAACGACCTTCTTATGACAGCAGATGTTACCGTGTCTCCGTCGATCGCGGCGATGGAGAGCCCGTCGGCCATGGTGGCGGCGCACAGGCGCTCGAGCGCGGCGTGCTGCTGCCCGCGCGCGCACAGCCCCACCGCCTGGTTCAGGGGCTCGTCCGCGAAGAAGCTCTCCCGCAGGTGCTGCAGCACCGCCTCCCGCATCTCGGCCGTTATCGCCACGAACTGCGCCATCTCTATAGCTAGCAATCAATCAATCAACAGTTTATAAACTCTTTTGGCCGAGCGAAGTGACATTGTCGTCTATTCTATTTTAGATTTTTATTGATATACTAGCTGTTGCCCGCGACTTTGTCCGCGTGGATTTTGGAAGTAGGTACCTATCTCTGCTATGTACAGACATACATCGTCTAGTTATAATTTTCCAATGGTAAAATGGATCATTCTAAGTATATATTATTCACCATAATTTAAGGTATACCATACCTTCAGGAACAAACTATGAACACCGTATCCAATTTGGTGAAGACAGATAAAAATTTAAAAAATTGTTGTTTTCACTTCTATTGCTCATAAGACTTCTCATATCAATTTTTATTATACGTGTGTATTTTTTAACTAATACAGTATGGGCAAAACCAAAACCATAGGAGATACAGGGAAACTGTCTTAGGAACCTTTAGGTATTTTTTCGTGATAACAATTTTGACGTAGTAATCGGAGCAGCTGGAGTTCAGGTGGCATGCATGAATAAGTAGTAAGTACTTTGCACAGTCTGTTTTATAAGAAAACATTTTATTAAATTTGACTAACTTCTGCTGCTTGGATTTTTTTCTTCCGATACAATAAAATGATTCTAACATGAAACTAAGTCGATACGCATTTTTTTTTAAATAATAAAAATTATTTTTCACTGGCGTTCTATGAGAAAACATTTTATTGAATTTGACTAACTTCTGCTGCTCAGATTTTTTTCTTCCGATATAATGAAGTGATCCCTACATGAAACTGAGTCGAACCGCATTAAAAAAAAATGTGCAAATTGTCTCATTTTTATGGACAACACACGCTTGACCAAAAAATTTCTATGTCATAAGACACTTTCCCTGCATCTCCTATGGTTTCGGACTTGCCTATACTGTCCCAGTTAAAAAAAAACACTGATATCTCCTATGTCTATGACATCGTCTTGTTACGTTAAATGATTTATCTGTAAATGACGATAACTTTTTTCGCTGTCATCCGATTTCAATGAAACAAAGCCTATAAGTTGCTCCAGGCTGTGCTTAATCTACCTGTGAAAACCGCAAGAAAATCCGTTCAGTGGTTTCGGAGATTAGCGATTACAGACAGACAGAAAGACAAAAAAATTAAAAAAAACTTTTTTGTGTTCTGTTACTCTTTTTTTATCGCCCACATTCATTTTTTTTTAAATTTGTTCAAAGTACAGACACACGATTTCTACTCCTTTATTATAAGTATAGATTTAGCGGGTTTTAATGTATAATTGTGATACTGGTTTAGTTTTCACTGACGTAATTGCGGTTGACCATACGTAGAGACAGTATTCGCAATGCGTTAGAATTCTAGAATCAAAAGGAAAGAAAAGGTAAGATGGAAGAAACCACCCATAACCACCTACCTATTTGTATCTGTGTTTCTTTCATATTAAAGAGTATTGAAAATTAATGAACCTACGTGAAATTGGTAGGGCTGAAGAAACGCTGCCCAGCGGCCCGAGTGGTGGACTATAAAAGTATTCAATTATGGCCTTTGCTCAACATAATATAATCGGTTGATCGATGATTTTATTTGTTGGAAAAGTAATAAAGGACCTGTTTGTAAGGAATTTCGATTCAAGGTTTCGTTCGGCGGCACGTCTCTTGCCCCGCCCGGGTTGGTTGGGGGGCGGGGGACGCCCCCAATAAGGGCCAGGAGGGTCAAGGTCGGTCGCGGAGGGCGCTCCGGCCCCAATCAAATACAAGCCGATATAGACAGTTGGGCAGTAGTTGTTGGACAATGTACAACGAATGCAGATCAAAGATTAATTCTTTCATTAAATCATCATTAACAGACTATTAAAATGTCCCCATCTGCTGGGGCTCAGGCCTACCCTCTCGACGAGGGCGTTCGGGCTACAGTCCACCACGCTAGCCCAGTGCGGGTTGGAGGACTTCACATGCGCCTAAGAATTTCTTCGGCGTAGCAGGTTTCCTCACGATGTTTTCCTTCACCGTTTGAGAGCAGTCAGTAAATGTACTTAAGTTTCGAGAAAAAACCCAATGGTACATGGCCCAGCCGGGGATCGAACTCCGGACCTTTCGATATGATAGGCTGTGTCTTATCCCCGACGCCACTGACGCTCTTAAATAATTCTTTATTCGTTAGCTATACCAACTAATATTATATAGCTTGCTTGTTATTTTTGTTTGTTTGTTTGTTTGAACGCGCGCTTATCTCTGGTAAAACCAGTCGGATTTGAAAATTTCTTTTTGCGTTGGATAGCCCAATTCTTCTATTTAACATCACGCTACGACCTTTAGGCGCCGAGCAAAAGAAGTCAGAAAAAACTTAGCCGCGGGAAAGCTAGACCTAGCTAGATTAAGGGCTTTTTTCACCACTTCCTGATATTGTTACAGATAGTAATCTTAGTGATAAACTAATCTATCAGATAAATCTGTGTGATAGACTATATAAAATATATAAGATATAGGCAATCAGATACCTGTGAAACCAAAAAAACAGGCTATCTGTCAGATAACCTGCAGATAGGGTATCTGGGACTTTATCAGCAAGCGGTGTAAGAGGCCCTTAGAATAAAAATAATGGCATTGTTTATATTTAAGTAGATGAATCATTCATAGGTACAGTTGACCGCACGTCAGTGGTAACACTTTGACCTTGAGCTGGCCTCGCCTATTAGGGTGTTTCAATACTGTGAGAGACCAGTTTATACTGGTTTTGTTTCCACTGACGTGCTGTCGACAGTACCTACTGTGGCTCAAAAGTTATGGGCTTGACAAAATAGCTCTATCTTTGGCACTCACTGACAGGTACAGTCGACCTCACGTTACTGGAAATAAAACCAGTATAAACTGGTCTCTCATAGTATTGAATAGGCTAGGCTAGCTCAAGGTCAAAGTGTTACCACTGACGTGCGATCGACTGTACCTTCCGGAGTAGGTACCTACTGGGCCTTTGCTAACTGTTTGACAAGTTGAGCAAGTGCTGAGCTTTATGTCACACTAATGGCTCCTCGCTGGGTCGCGTAGGGATGTCAGAAACCGGGATTCAGAAGTACCGGGATCCCGCGAAATATTCCGACCCCAAAGCAATCGCTCATACACTGTCTCTCCTTCTTCACACCGGACAAAACAAAACCACTGGAATAACTTGATTTGAAAAATCGTTGTCAGCAGTTTTTTAATTGTTACAGGTAGGTAGGTTGAAATTTTTTAAATTAATGAATTCAGGCCGCAACTGTACATACCTCATTTTCATTTTTAGGGTTCCGAACCTCAAAAGAGGAAAAAAGGAACCCTTATAGGATCACTTCGTTGTCCGTCTGTCTGTTTTAAATATTTTTACCCGTTTTCATGTGACAGCTCATCAAAGTGTAAGTGTAATATTTCATGTAAAATTTCAACTCTAACAAGTTGATCTTATGACACTCTAAAATACTGTAACGATTACAAAAACAACCAAAAATTAAATTAATGTTTAAAATGAAAATAATAGTGCATGTAGATTACCTATAAATAAGTAGGTACCTAGATCTTATTGTAAATATTGATTTTTTTTTAATGTAGATATACCTATATGTACCTACTTAGTTAAAAACCATTGCTATTAAAACACATAATATAATACATTCGACTCTTACAGGAAAGTAGGTCGTTCTGTCCCATCCTGTATAAAACGGAACTGACCATGACCATAATTTAAAAGTGAATTGGTTTTCCTGTGTAAAACTCAATTGGTATCCCGCGGGATCAGAACTTAAGTCCCGCGAACCCCGGGATCGTAGCAGCGGGATTGCAATCTCTATAAGTACCGTCTCGCCCGGGCCGACGGGGGGCGGGAGGAATGCCCTCCCCCAACCTCCCTCCCTCTGAGGCCATCGCGAACAAAGCCTTTTCAATAAGAAGACTCGGCGTGGAGGTGCGAAAGGAAATCCTATAAGCAATAGGCACTTCAAACAATTCTTATTACGTACTACCTTATAGTCCAGGAAAATGTTGTTAATTTTTTTCTCGATTCGCGACAATTATGAAATAGGTGTTACTTACTCAATTTATGGTACATACCTAAGTATAATTAGTTTTATAAAAAAACTAGTATTTCGGTGGGTGCCGCGGCCCGCAAGCGGACCGCGGAGGTCGGCTATGTTGAGCTTTTCTTTTGACAGGTATCCTAAAAAAATTTTTTTAAACGAGTTTCGACGTTTTAGTTTTTGGCCGGAAACCAAATCTTCAGTGGGGGCACCTAAAAGCCGCAAAACAAACTTTCATGACTTTCGTGATTGCAGTGTTGTGAGCTGTTTTTTGACGGGAACCGGAATCTGATTTGGAGCACCTCAAACCCGTGAATACAAATTTACTGGCAGACCCCCGCGACCTCATTCGCGTTAAAATACTACTATTTGAGCTGTTCTTTATTTCTTTCAATACTTCAGACCAAACAACCAACCAAACCGCGTACGAACGCGCGAACAAACGCGCGAAGCGCGCTAATAAACCAACCAAATAACCAACCAACCATTCCGCGAACAAACGCGCGAAACGCGCAAACAAACGCGCGAAACGCGCGAACAAACGCGCAAACAAACCAACCAACCAACCAACCCGCGAACAAACGCGCGAAACGCGCGAACAAACGCGCGAAGCGCGCGAACAAACCAACCAAATAACCAACCAACCAACACGCGAACAAACGCGCGAAACGCGCTAACAAACCAAATAACCAACCCGCGAACAAACGCGCGAAACGCGCAAACAAACGCGCGAAGCGCGCGATCAAACCAACCAAATAATCAACCCGCGAATAAACGCGCGAAACGCGCGAACAAACGCGCAAACAAACCAACCAACCAACCCGTGAACAAACGCGCGAAGCGCGCGAACAAACCAACCAAATAACCAACCCGCGAACAAACGCGCAAACAAACGCGCGAAGCGCGCGAACTAACCAACCAAATAACCAACCCGCGAACAAACACGCGAACAAACCAACCAACCAACCCGCGAACAAACGCGCGAAACGCGCGAACAAACCAACCAACCAACCAACCCACGAACAAACGAGCGAAGCGCGCGAACAAACCAACCAAATAACCAACCAACCAACCCGCGAACAAACGCGCGAAACGCGCAAACAAACGCGGGAAACGCGCGAACAAACGCGCAAACAAACCAACCCGCGAACAAACGCGCGAAGCGCCCGAAAAAACCAATCAAATAACCAACCAACCAACCCGCGAACTAACGCGCGAAACGCGCGAACAAACCAACCAAATAACCAACCCGCGAACAAACGCGCGAAACGCGCAAACATACGCGCGAAGCGCGCGAACAAACCAACCAAATAACCAACCCGCGAATAAACGCGCAAACAAACGCGCGAAACGCGCGAACAAACCAACCAACCAACCCGCCAACAAACGCGCGAAACGCTCGAACAAACGCGCGAAGCGCGCGAACAAACCAACCAAATAACCAACCTGCGAATAAAAGCGCGAAACGCGCAAACAAACGCGCGAAACGCGCGAACAAACCAACCAACCAACCCGCGAACAAACGCACGAAGCGCGCGAACAAACCTACCAAATAACCAACCAACCAACCCGCGAACAAACGTGGTATAATTTATTTTTGACCATTAAAAAAGCCGTAAAATTTTGAAAAAGTCGCCATTTTGAAAAAAATATATAACATAACCAAATTGCCTAAGATTCTGAAAAATATTAGTTCCAGCTCGGTCCAGCTATCTGGCACCGTTTCTGCGGGCCGTTGACCCAACAGCTGAAGATGAACATAATCTCCACGTTTCAGAGTTTTAATCTAATCGCCAGAAAAGACTGCGCACATTATAAAAATTTCAGCGCAATCGGAGAGTAAAATTTATTTTTGGCTATTAAAAAAAAGCCGTATAATTTTGAAAAAGTCGCCATTTTGAAAAAAAAAATTACATCACCAAATTGCCCAAGATTCTGAAAAATATTAGTTTGATCTCGGCCCAGCTATCTGTCACCGTTTCTGCGGGCCGTTGACCCAAGAGCTGAAGATGACCATAATCTCCAGGGTTCAGAGTTTTAATCTGCTTACCAGAAAAGACTGCGCATATTATGAAAAAATCAGCGCAATCGGAGTGTAAAATTTATTTTTAGCCATAAAGAAAAGCCGTAAAATTTTGAAAAAGTCGCCATTTTGAAAAAAAAATATGACGTCACCAAATTGCCTAAGATTCTGAAAAATATTAGTTTCTGCTCGGTCCAGCTATCTGGCACCGTTTCTGCGGGCCGTTGACCCAAGTGCTGAAGATGACCATAATCTCCAGGTTTCAGAATTTTAATCTGCTCACCAGAAAATACTGCTCATATTATGAAAAAATCAGCGCAATCGGAGTGTATAATTTATTTTTAGCAAAAAAAAAGCCGTAAAATTTTGAAAGTCGCCATTATGAAAAAAAAATATGACATCACCAAATTGCCTAAGATTCTGAAAAATATTAGTTCCAGCTCGGTCCAGCTATCTGGCACCGTTTCTGCGGGCCGTTGACCCAACAGCTGAAGATGACCATAATCTCCAGGTTTCAGAGTTTCAATCTGCTCACCAGAAAAGACTGCGCACATTATAATAAAATCAGCGCCATCAGAGAGTAAAATTTATTTTTGGCCATAAAAAAAAGCCGTAAAATTTTGAAAAAGTCGCCATTTTGTAAAAAAAATATGACATCACCAAATTGCCTAAGATTCTAAAAAATATTAGTTCCAGCTCGGTCCAGCTATCTGGCACCGTTTCTGCGGGCCGTTGACCCAACAGCTGAAGATGACCATAGTTTCCAAGTTTTAGAGTTTTAATCTGCTCACCAGAAAAGACTGCAAACATTATAAAAAAATTCAGCGCAATCGGAGAGTAAAATTTATTATCAGCCATATAAAAAAAGCCGCAAAATTTCGAAAAAGTCGCCATTTTGAAAAAAGATAGTATTGAGATCGAAAATCAAAAGAAAAAAAAGTTCGCTCGTTTCGCTTTGCTCGCGGTGCTCGCTTCGCTCGTAAATAATTGTATTCAGGAGCACTTAGAACCCCTACATACAAATTTTCAGCGCAATCGGAGAATAAAATTTATTTTCAGCCATATAAACAGCCGCATAATTATCAAATTAATCTAAAAAAAACACAACAACAAACTGTAATTTGAATTTGTATAGAATGATGGCCTGTGCGATGTAAAGCAGCCACACACGTAACTACAACAAATTATAAGTTATTTTGGCTGACGTATGACGGGTCCGTGTATGTATGCTTTACTTATTTTCTTTTCTTTTTGAAGTGGCCAGTGCGTTGTAAAGCAGGCATTCACTACAATATTAACTACTTATAATTTATGGTAGTGTATTTTGAAAAAGTCGCCTTTTTGAAAAAAAAAAAAAGACATCATGAATTTACCAAGATTCTGAACAATATTAGTTCCAGCTCGGTCCAGCTATCTGGCACCGTTTCTGCGGGCCGTTGACCCAACAGCTGAAGATGACCAGAATCTCCAAGTTTCATATTTTTACTCTACTCACCAGAAGAGACTGTGCACATTTTAAAATATATGACGTCGCCAAAGGTCCTAGGGTTCTGTACAATTTTAGTCCGAAGTCAGTCCAAATATCGGTTTCCGACTCCACGGGCCGTGGACCTGAAGGGTGAAGATGACCAAAATCTCCAAATGTCAGAATTTTCCCATATACTACGGGGTATGGGCTACCATCCATCCCTATACCACTTTGGTCCATGACCACTCCTTCCGGGAGATCAATTCGGGTAAAGTTTCTCGAAAAAACGGCGCTCCGCCATCTTGAAAACGCCGCCATTTTGAAAAAAAAATGTGACGTCATCAATGATCTCAGGATTCTGGACAACTTTAGTTCAAGGTCACCCCGGCTATCTGGCACCGTTTCCGCGGGCCGTTGACACGATAGCTGAAGATGGACAGAATCTGCAAGTTTCGGACTTTTCCTCTACTCATCAGAATGGACTGCGTACTTCACCCCTACATCGTTTTGGTCCACAATCACTCCTTCTGGGAGAACTACTATGTCAGTCAGTGAGTGAGTGGTAGTCGAGCTTTATAGTATATAACTAGTATTTCGGTGGGTGCCGCGGCCCGCAAGCGGACCGCGGAGGTCGGCTGTGTTGAGCTTTTATTTTGACAGGAATCCTTAAAAAATTTTTTTTTTTATGATTTTCGACGTTTTAGTTTTTGGCCGGAAACAAAATCTTCAGTGGCCCACCTACAAGCCGCAAAACAAAATTTCATGACTTTCGTGATTGCAGTGTAGTGAGCTGTATTTTGACGGGAACCGGAATCTGATTTGGAGCACCTCAAACCCGTTAATACAAATTTACTAGCAGACCCCCGCGACCTCATTCGCGTTAAAAGACTACTATTTGAGCTGTTCTTTATTTCTTTCAATACTTCAGACCAAACAACCAACCAAACCGCGAACAAACGCGCGAAGCGCGCTAATAAACCAACCTAATAACCAACCAACCAACCCGCGAACAAACGCGCGAAACGCGCGAACAACGCGCGAAACCCGCGAACAAACCAACCAACTCGCGAACAAACGCGCGAAACGCGCGTACAATTCAACCAACTAACCCGCGAACAAACGCGCGAAGCGCGCGAACAAACCAACCAAATAATCAACCAACCCACGAACAAACGCGCGAAACGCGCGAACAAGCGCGCGAAACGCGCGAACAAACCAACCAACCAACCCGCGAACAAACGCGCGAAGCGCGCTAATAAACCAACCTAATAACCAACCAACCTACCAACCCGCGAACAAACGCGCGAAACGCGCGAACAACGCGCAAAACCCGCGAACAAACCAACCAACTCGCGAACAAACGCGCGAAACGCGCGAACAAACCAACCAAGTAACCCGCGAACAAACGTGCGAACAAACGCGCGAAGCGCGCTAAAAAACCAACCTAATAACCAACCAACCAACCCGCGAACAAACGCGCGAAACGCGCGAACAACGCGCGAAACCCGCGAACAAACCAACCAACTCGCGAACAAACGCGCGAAACGCGCGAACAAACCAACCAACTAACCCGCGAACAAACGCGCGAAGCGCGCAAACAAACCAACCAAATAAACAACCAATCAACCAACCCGCGAACAAACGGGCAAAACGCGCGAACAAGCGTGCGAAACGCGCGAACAAACCAACCAACCAAACCGCGAACAAACGCGCGAAGCGCGCTAATAAACCAACCTAATAACCAACCAACCAACCCGCGAACAAACGCGCGAAACGCGCGAACAACGCGCGTAACCCGTGAACAAACCAACCAACTAACCCGCGAACAAACGCGCGAAGCGCGCGAACAAACCAACCAAATAACCAGCCAATCAACCAACCCGCGAACAAACGCGCGAAACGCGCGAACAAACGCGCGAAGCGCGCGAACAAACCAACCCGCGCATAAACGCGCAAACAAACGCACGAAACGCGCACACAAACGCGCGAAGCGCGCGAACAAACCAACCAAATAACCAACCCGCGAATAAACGCGCAAACAAACGCGCGAACAAACCAACCAAACAACCAACCATCCAACCCGCGACAAACGTGGTATAATTTATTTTTGGCCATAAAAAAAAGACGTATAATTTTGAAAAAGTCGCCATTTTGAAAAAAAAATATGACATCACCAAATTGCCTAAGATTCTGAAAAATATTAGTTTCAGCTCGGTCCAGCTATCTGGCACCGTTTCTGCGGGCCGTTGACCCAACAGCTGAAGATGACCATAATCTCCAGGTTTCAGAGTTTCAATCTGCTCACCAGAAAAGACTGCGTACATTATGAAAAATTCAGCGCAATCGGAGAGTAAAATATATTTTTGGCTGTTAAAAAAAAGCCGTATAATTTTGAAAAAGTCGCCATTTTGAAAAAAAAAATGACGCCAGCAAATTGCTTAAGATTCTAAAAAATATTAGTTCCAGCTCGGTCCAGCTATCTGGCACCGTTTCTGCGGGCCGTTGACCCAACAGCTGAAGATGACCATAATCTCCAGGTTTCAGAGTTTTAATCTGCTCACCTGAAAAGACTGCGCACATTATGAAAAATTAAGCGCAATCGGAGAGTAAAATATATTTTTGGCCGTTTAAAAAAAGCCGTATAATTTTGAAAAAGTCGCCATTTTGAAAAAAAAATATGACGTCACCAAATTGCCTAAGATTCTGAAAAATATTAGTTCCAGCTCGGTCCAGCTATCTGGCACCGTTTCTGCGGGCCGTTGACCCAACAGCTGAAGATGACCATAATCTCCAGGTTTCAGAGTTTCAATCTGCTCACCAGAAAAAACTGCGTACATTATGAAAAATTCAGCGCAATCGGAGAGTAAAATATATTTTTGGCTGTTAAAAAAAAGCCGTATAATTTTGAAAAAGTCGCCATTTTGAAAAAAAATATGACGTTACCAAATTTCCTAAGATTCTGAAAAATATTAGTTCCAGCTCGGTCCAGCTATCTGGCACCGTTTCTGCGGGCCGTTGACCCAACAGCTGAAGATGACCATAATCTCCAGGTTTCAGAGTTTCAATCTGCTCACCAGAAAAGACTGCGTACATTATGAACAATTCAGCGCAATCGGAGAGTAAAATATATTTTTGGCTGTTAAAAAAAAAGCCGTATAATTTTGAAAAAGTCGCCATTTTGAAAAAAAAATATGACGTTACCAAATTGCCTAAGATTCTGAAAAATATTAGTTCCAGCTCGGTCCAGCTATCTGGCA
This sequence comes from Metalampra italica, assembly GCA_949699065.1. NCBI lineage: Eukaryota > Metazoa > Arthropoda > Insecta > Lepidoptera > Oecophoridae > Metalampra > Metalampra italica. The sequence goes on from OX452985.1 coordinate 10,391,582, forward strand.
CCGTTTCTGCGGGCCGTTGACCCAACAGCTGAAGATGACCATAATCTCCAGGTTTCAGAGTTTCAATCTGCTCACCAGAAAAGACTGCGTACATTATGAAAAATTCAGCGCAATCGGAGAGTAAAATATATTTTTGGCTGTTAAAAAAAAGCCGTATAATTTTGAAAAAGTCGCCATATTGAAAAAAAAAATGACGTCACCAAATTGCCTAAGATTCTGAAAAATATTAGTTCCAGCTCGGTCCAGCTATCTGGCAATGTTTCTGCGGGCCGTTGACCCATCAGCTGAAGATGACCATAATTTCCAAGTTTCAGAGTTTTAATCTGCTCACCAGAAAATACTGCAAATATTATAAAAAATTCAGCGCAATCGGAGAGTAAAATTTATTTTCGGCCGTATAAAAAAGCCGCAAATTATCAAATCATTCAATTCCATAGGTTCATCATAATGCATCTCTTTGGATGTATCAGGCCACTTTGTACAAAAAAATCTGAAGTAAAAGCCATTTTAAAAATGAGCTATGTGAACCTTTTTTTTCTATTTAAAGTGGCCAGTGCGTTGTAATTCAGGCATACACTACAACAATATCTTCTTATAATTTGTGGTAGTGTATTTTTAAAAAGTCGCCATTTTGAAAAAAAAAAAATGACATCATGAATTTCCCAAGATTCTGAACATTATTAGTTCCAGCTCGGTCCATCTATCTGGCACCGTTTCTGAGGGCCGTTGACCCAACAGCTGAAGATGACCAGAATCTCCAAGTTTAATATTTTTACTCTACTCACCAGAAGAAGCTGTGCACATTTTAAAATATATGACGTCACAAAAGGTCCTAGGGTTCTGTACAACTTTAGTTCGAAGTCAGTCAAAATATCGGTTTCCGACTCCACGGGCCGTGGACCTGAAGGGTGAAGATGACCAAAATCTCCAAATGTCAGAATTTTCCCATATACTACGGGGTATGGGCTACACTCATCCCTATACCACTTTGGTCCATGACCACTCCTTCCGGGAGATCAATTCGGGTAAAGTTTCTCGAAAAAACGGCGCTCCGCCATCTTGAAAACGCCGCCATTTTGAAAAAAAAAAGTGACGTCATCAATGATCCCAGGATTCTGGACAACTTTAGTTCAAGGTCACCCCAGCTATCTGTCACCGTTTCCGCGGGCCGTTGACACGATAGTTGAAGATGGACAGAATCTCCAAGTTTCGGACTTTTCCTCTACTCATCAGAGGAGGCTGCGTACTTTACTCCTACATCACTTTGGCCCACAGTCACTCCTTCTGGGAGAACTACTATGTCAATGAGTGAGTCAGTGAGTGGTAGTCGAGCTTTATAGTATATAACTAGTATTTCGGTGGGTGCCGCGGCCCGCAAGCGGACCGCGGAGGTCGGCTGTGTTGAGCTTTTATTTTGACAGGAATCCTTAAAAAATTTTTTTTTTTATGATTTTCGACGTTTTAGTTTTTGGCCGGAAACAAAATCTTCAGTGGCCCACCTACAAGCCGCAAAACAAAATTTCATGACTTTCGTGATTGCAGTGTAGTGAGCTGTATTTTGACGGGAACCGGAATCTGATTTGGAGCACCTCAAACCCGTTAATACAAATTTACTAGCAGACCCCCGCGACCTCATTCGCGTTAAAAGACTACTATTTGAGCTGTTCTTTATTTCTTTCAATACTTCAGACCAAACAACCAACCAAACCGCGAACAAACGCGCGAAGCGCGCTAATAAACCAACCTAATAACCAACCAACCAACCCGCGAACAAACGCGCGAAACGCGCGAACAACGCGCGAAACCCGCGAACAAACCAACCAACTCGCGAACAAACGCGCGAAACGCGCGTACAATTCAACCAACTAACCCGCGAACAAACGCGCGAAGCGCGCGAACAAACCAACCAAATAATCAACCAACCCACGAACAAACGCGCGAAACGCGCGAACAAGCGCGCGAAACGCGCGAACAAACCAACCAACCAACCCGCGAACAAACGCGCGAAGCGCGCTAATAAACCAACCTAATAACCAACCAACCTACCAACCCGCGAACAAACGCGCGAAACGCGCGAACAACGCGCAAAACCCGCGAACAAACCAACCAACTCGCGAACAAACGCGCGAAACGCGCGAACAAACCAACCAAGTAACCCGCGAACAAACGTGCGAACAAACGCGCGAAGCGCGCTAAAAAACCAACCTAATAACCAACCAACCAACCCGCGAACAAACGCGCGAAACGCGCGAACAACGCGCGAAACCCGCGAACAAACCAACCAACTCGCGAACAAACGCGCGAAACGCGCGAACAAACCAACCAACTAACCCGCGAACAAACGCGCGAAGCGCGCAAACAAACCAACCAAATAAACAACCAATCAACCAACCCGCGAACAAACGGGCAAAACGCGCGAACAAGCGTGCGAAACGCGCGAACAAACCAACCAACCAAACCGCGAACAAACGCGCGAAGCGCGCTAATAAACCAACCTAATAACCAACCAACCAACCCGCGAACAAACGCGCGAAACGCGCGAACAACGCGCGTAACCCGTGAACAAACCAACCAACTAACCCGCGAACAAACGCGCGAAGCGCGCGAACAAACCAACCAAATAACCAGCCAATCAACCAACCCGCGAACAAACGCGCGAAACGCGCGAACAAACGCGCGAAGCGCGCGAACAAACCAACCCGCGCATAAACGCGCAAACAAACGCACGAAACGCGCACACAAACGCGCGAAGCGCGCGAACAAACCAACCAAATAACCAACCCGCGAATAAACGCGCAAACAAACGCGCGAACAAACCAACCAAACAACCAACCATCCAACCCGCGACAAACGTGGTATAATTTATTTTTGGCCATAAAAAAAAGACGTATAATTTTGAAAAAGTCGCCATTTTGAAAAAAAAATATGACATCACCAAATTGCCTAAGATTCTGAAAAATATTAGTTTCAGCTCGGTCCAGCTATCTGGCACCGTTTCTGCGGGCCGTTGACCCAACAGCTGAAGATGACCATAATCTCCAGGTTTCAGAGTTTCAATCTGCTCACCAGAAAAGACTGCGTACATTATGAAAAATTCAGCGCAATCGGAGAGTAAAATATATTTTTGGCTGTTAAAAAAAAGCCGTATAATTTTGAAAAAGTCGCCATTTTGAAAAAAAAAATGACGCCAGCAAATTGCTTAAGATTCTAAAAAATATTAGTTCCAGCTCGGTCCAGCTATCTGGCACCGTTTCTGCGGGCCGTTGACCCAACAGCTGAAGATGACCATAATCTCCAGGTTTCAGAGTTTTAATCTGCTCACCTGAAAAGACTGCGCACATTATGAAAAATTAAGCGCAATCGGAGAGTAAAATATATTTTTGGCCGTTTAAAAAAAGCCGTATAATTTTGAAAAAGTCGCCATTTTGAAAAAAAAATATGACGTCACCAAATTGCCTAAGATTCTGAAAAATATTAGTTCCAGCTCGGTCCAGCTATCTGGCACCGTTTCTGCGGGCCGTTGACCCAACAGCTGAAGATGACCATAATCTCCAGGTTTCAGAGTTTCAATCTGCTCACCAGAAAAAACTGCGTACATTATGAAAAATTCAGCGCAATCGGAGAGTAAAATATATTTTTGGCTGTTAAAAAAAAGCCGTATAATTTTGAAAAAGTCGCCATTTTGAAAAAAAATATGACGTTACCAAATTTCCTAAGATTCTGAAAAATATTAGTTCCAGCTCGGTCCAGCTATCTGGCACCGTTTCTGCGGGCCGTTGACCCAACAGCTGAAGATGACCATAATCTCCAGGTTTCAGAGTTTCAATCTGCTCACCAGAAAAGACTGCGTACATTATGAACAATTCAGCGCAATCGGAGAGTAAAATATATTTTTGGCTGTTAAAAAAAAAGCCGTATAATTTTGAAAAAGTCGCCATTTTGAAAAAAAAATATGACGTTACCAAATTGCCTAAGATTCTGAAAAATATTAGTTCCAGCTCGGTCCAGCTATCTGGCACCGTTTCTGCGGGCCGTTGACCCAACAGCTGAAGATGACCATAATCTCCAGGTTTCAGAGTTTCAATCTGCTCACCAGAAAAGACTGCGTACATTATGAAAAATTCAGCGCAATCGGAGAGTAAAATATATTTTTGGCTGTTAAAAAAAAGCCGTATAATTTTGAAAAAGTCGCCATATTGAAAAAAAAAATGACGTCACCAAATTGCCTAAGATTCTGAAAAATATTAGTTCCAGCTCGGTCCAGCTATCTGGCAATGTTTCTGCGGGCCGTTGACCCATCAGCTGAAGATGACCATAATTTCCAAGTTTCAGAGTTTTAATCTGCTCACCAGAAAATACTGCAAATATTATAAAAAATTCAGCGCAATCGGAGAGTAAAATTTATTTTCGGCCGTATAAAAAAGCCGCAAATTATCAAATCATTCAATTCCATAGGTTCATCATAATGCATCTCTTTGGATGTATCAGGCCACTTTGTACAAAAAAATCTGAAGTAAAAGCCATTTTAAAAATGAGCTATGTGAACCTTTTTTTTCTATTTAAAGTGGCCAGTGCGTTGTAATTCAGGCATACACTACAACAATATCTTCTTATAATTTGTGGTAGTGTATTTTTAAAAAGTCGCCATTTTGAAAAAAAAAAAATGACATCATGAATTTCCCAAGATTCTGAACATTATTAGTTCCAGCTCGGTCCATCTATCTGGCACCGTTTCTGAGGGCCGTTGACCCAACAGCTGAAGATGACCAGAATCTCCAAGTTTAATATTTTTACTCTACTCACCAGAAGAAGCTGTGCACATTTTAAAATATATGACGTCACAAAAGGTCCTAGGGTTCTGTACAACTTTAGTTCGAAGTCAGTCAAAATATCGGTTTCCGACTCCACGGGCCGTGGACCTGAAGGGTGAAGATGACCAAAATCTCCAAATGTCAGAATTTTCCCATATACTACGGGGTATGGGCTACACTCATCCCTATACCACTTTGGTCCATGACCACTCCTTCCGGGAGATCAATTCGGGTAAAGTTTCTCGAAAAAACGGCGCTCCGCCATCTTGAAAACGCCGCCATTTTGAAAAAAAAAAGTGACGTCATCAATGATCCCAGGATTCTGGACAACTTTAGTTCAAGGTCACCCCAGCTATCTGTCACCGTTTCCGCGGGCCGTTGACACGATAGTTGAAGATGGACAGAATCTCCAAGTTTCGGACTTTTCCTCTACTCATCAGAGGAGGCTGCGTACTTTACTCCTACATCACTTTGGCCCACAGTCACTCCTTCTGGGAGAACTACTATGTCAATGAGTGAGTCAGTGAGTGGTAGTCGAGCTTTATAGTATATAATAACTAGTATTTCGGTGGGTGCCGCGGCCCGCAAGCGGACCGCGGAGGTCGGCTGTGTTGAGCTTTTCTTTTGACAGGAATCCAAAATAAAAAATAACCAACCAACCAACCCTCGAACAAACGCGCGAAACGCGCGAACAAACCAACCAACCAACTCGCGAACAAACGCGCGAACAAACCGCGAACAAACGCGCGAAACGCGCAAACAACGCGCGAAACGCGCGAACAAACCAACCAACCAACCAACTCGCGAACAAACGCGCGAAACGCTCGAACAAACCAACCAACTAACCAACCCGCGAACAAACGCGCGAAACGCGCGAACAAACGCGCGAAACGCACGAACCGCGCGAATAAACCAACCAACCCGCGAACAAACGCGCGAAACGCGCGAACAAACGCGCGAAGCGCGCGAACAAACCAACCAAATAACCAATCAACCAACCCGCGAACAAACGTGCGAAACGCGCGAACAAACCAACCACCCGCGAACAAACGCGCGAAGCGCGCGAACAAACCAACCAAATAACCAACCAACTAACCCGCGAACAAATGCGCGAAACGCGCGAACAAACAAACCAAATAACCAACCCGCGAACAAACGCGCGAAACGAGCAAACAAACGCCCGAAGCGCGCGAACAAACCAACCAAATAACCAACCCGCGAATGAACGCGCAAACAAACGCGCGAAACGCGCAAACAAAGGCGCGAAACGCGCGAACAAACGCGCAAACAAACCAACCAACCAACCCGCGAACAAACGCGCGAAGCGCGTGAACAAACCAACCAAATAACCAACCAACCAATCCGCGAACAAACGCGCAAAACGCGCGAACAAACCAACCAACCAACCCGCGAACAAGCGCGCAAAACGCGCGAACAAACGCACGAAGCGCGCGAACAAACCAACCAAATAACCAACCCGCGAACAAAGGCGCGAAACGCGCAAACAAACGCGCGAAGCGCGCGAACAAACCAACCAAATAACCAACCCGCGAATAAACGCGCAAACAAACGCGCGAAACGCGCGAACAAACCAACTAACCAACCCGCGAATAAACGCGCGAAGCGCGCGAACATACCAACCAAATAACCAACCAACCAATCCGAGAACAAACGCGCGAAACGCGCGAACAAACCAACCAACCAACCCGCGAACAAACGCGCGAAGCGCGAGCAAACCAACCAAATAACCAACCCGCGAACAAACGCGCGAAACGCGCAAACAAACGCGCGAAGCGCGTGAACAAACCAACCAAATAACCAACCCGCGAATAAACGCGCAAACAAACGCGCGAAACGCGCTAACAAACCAACTAACCAACCCGCGAATAAACGCGCGAAGTGCGCGAACATACCAACCAAATAACCAACCAACCAATCCGCGAACAAACGCGCGAAACGCGCGAAGAAACCAACCAACCAACCCGCGAATAAACGCGCGAAGCGCGAACAAACCAACCAAATAACCAACCCGCGAACAAACGCGCGAAACGCGCAAACAAACGCGCGAAGCGCGTGAACATACCAACCAAATAACCAACCCGCGAATAAACGCGCGAAACGCGCAAATAAACGCTCGAAACGCGCAAACAAACCAACCAACCAACCCGCGAACAAACGCGCGAAGCGCGCGAACAAACCAACCAAATAACCAACCAAAAAACCCGCGAACAAACGTGGTATAATTTATTTTTGCCATAAAAAAAAGCCGTTAAATTTTGAAAAAGTCGCCATTTTGAAAAAAAAAAAATGACATCACCAAATTGCCTAAGATTCTGAAAAATATTAGTTCCAGTTCGGTCCAGCTATCTGGCACCGTTTCTGCGGGCCGTTGACCCAACAGCTGAAGATGACCATAATCTCCACGTTTCAGAGTTTTAATCTAATCGCCAGAAAAGACTGCGCACATTATAAAAATTTTAGCGCAATCGGAGAGTAAAATTTATTTTTGGCTATTAAAAAAAGCCGTATAATTTTTAAAAAGTCGCCATTTTGAAAAAAAAAATGACATCACCAAATTGCCCAAGATTCTGAAAAATATTAGTTTGAGCTCGGCCCAGCTATCTGTCACAGTTTCTGCGGGCCGTTGACCCAAGAGCTGAAGATGACCATAATCTCCAGGTTTCAGAGTTTTAATCTGCTCACCAGAAAAGACTGCGTACATTGTAAAAAAATCTGCGCAATCGGAGAGTAAAATTTATTTTTAGCCATAAATAAAAAGCCGTAAAATTTTGAAAAAAACGCCATTTTGAAAAAAAAATAAGACGTCACCAAATTGCCTAAGATTCTGAAAAATATTAGTTCCAGCTCGGTCCAGCTATCTGGCACCGTTTGTGCGGGCAGTTGACCCATCAGCTGAAGATGACCATAATTTCCAAGTTTCAGAGTTTTAATCTGCTCACCAGAAGAGACTGCAAATATTATAAAAAATTCGGCGCAATCGGAGAGTAAAATTTATTTTCGGCCGTATAAAAAAGCCGCATATTATCAAATTATTCAATCATAATGCATCTCTTTGAATGTATCAGGCCACTTTGTACAAAAAAATCTAAAGTAAAAGCCATTTAAAAAATAAGCTATGTGAACCTTTTTTTTCTATTTAAAGTGGCCAGTGCGTTGTAAAGCAGGCATTCACTACAATATTAACTACGTATAATTTGTGGTAGTGTATTTTAAAAAAGTCGCCTTTTTGAAAAAAAAAAAAAAGACATCATGAATTTACCAGGATTCTGAACAACATTAGTTCCAGCTCGGTCCATCTATCTGGCACCTTTTCTGCGGGCCGTTGACCCAACAGCTGAAGATGACCAGAATCTCCAAGTTTCATATTTTTACTCTGCTCACCAGAAGAGACTGTGCACATTTTAAAATATATGACGTCACCAAAGGTCCTAGGGTTCTGTACAACTTTAGTTCGAAGTCAGTCAAAATATCGGTTTCCGACTCCACGGACTGTGGACCTGAAGGGTGAAGATGACCAAAATCTCCAAGTTTCAGACTTTTCCCATATACTACGGGGTATGAGCCACGCTCCCTCCCTAGACCACTTTGGTCCATGACCACTCCTTCCGGGAGATCAATTCGGGTAAAGTTTCTCAAAAAAACGGCGCTCCGCCATCTTGAAAACGCCGCCATTTTGAAAAAAAAAAGTGACGTCATCAATGATCCCAGGATTCTGGACAACTTTAGTTGAAGGTCATCCCAGCTATCTGGCACCGTTTCCGCGGGCCGTTGACCTTGAGGGTGAAGAAGACCAGAATCTCCAAGTATCAGACTTTTCCCATACACTACAAGGTATGAGCTACACTTCATCCCTGAACCACTTTGGTCCATGACCGCTCCTTCCGGGAGATCAATTCGGGTAAAGTTTTTCGAAAAAACGGCGCTCCGCCATCTTGAAAACGCCGCCATTTTGAAAAAAAAAAGTGACGTCATCGATGATACCAGGATTCTGGACAACTTTAGTTCAAGGTCACCCCAGCTATCTGGCACCGTTTCCGCAGGCCGATGACACGATAGCTGAAGATGGACAGAATCTTCAAGTTTCGGACTTTTCCTCTACTCATCAGAGTGGACTGCGTACTTCATTCCTACACCATTTTGGTCCGCGATCACTCCTTCTGGGAGAACTACTATGTCAGTCAGTGAGTGGTAGTCGAGCTTTATAGTATATAATATTTTCTCAGGTTTTTTCGTGAGCTTTTTTACAGACCGATAAAGTGAAAAATTTGATTACTAACAGTGTTTTACAAAAATAATAAATCAAATCAACAGCCTGTTAATGTCCCCACTGCTGGGGCTCAGGCCTACCCTCTCAACGAGGGCGTGCGGGCTACAGTCCACCACGCTAGCCCAGTGCGGGTTGGTGGACTTCACATGCGCCTTCTTATTCGGCGTACCTATGCAGGTTTCCTCGGGAAGTTTTCCTTTACCGTTTGAGAGCAGTCAGTAAATGTACTTAAATTTTTGTGACAAACCCATTGGTAGGTACATGGTCTAGCCGGGGATCGAGCTTCGGACCTTTCGATATGACAGGCCGCGTCTTATCCCCGACGGCACTGACGCTGTTTTTTTTACACATTGAATTGTTATTTCTGTTATTGTAACTACCTTCTCCCCCGATTTGTAACTCTATGTTAATTCGGGTAAGTTCCATAATGCCGTGGCCAGCGGACCGCGCGCGGTGAGAACCGATTAATTAATGTCGGCTTATGTATTATCATTCCGCTGGGTATTCGCTGAAGGAAAACATTGTATGAAGGAAAATGAATTCCAAGGCGTATGCGGACGATTTCAATTTGCTTGCAGTCCACTTGGTGGACTATAGCACACGCACACGCCTTCGATGTAAGGTATAGTCCTCCGTCGGGCGGCATTCAACACAATACTTTAAGTTTGAAGTTTTTTTTAGTCCATACAAAATTATTTTTCTGGTGGATAAAACTGTATGGAAAGTTTTTTTACGTGAACCTCTGAGCTACCTAGGCCTCCGAATAGGCCTACAAGCGTTTCGTGCGACAAGATGAGATTAAAAAAAATTCTTCTTCCAATAGGTAGGTATAGTTCTCTTAAATTTTAAATGTGGGACTTCAGAATTTTACCTATTATCTAATTATCAATAGAATTTTTTTTTGCTCCATACAATAATATTTTTCCGGCGGTTAAAAGTTTTCCTTAACTTTTATTAAACGTAGGGACATTGTGATGTAAGTAGGTAATAGAGTTCAACAAGTAAAATGATTTATATACGTTTCCTTTCCATACAAGGTAGGGAACCCTCTGTGCGAGGGTCCGACTCGCTCTTGGCCGGCTTTTGTTACGAAGGATTTCTTTTACTACCGACATGTAAATCGAGCTATCAAATAACAGTGAAAGCTTTCAACGTCGCGTCACTTGTTGAATTGTAGTAAGATGGTAGTAAGTGGAATCTTTGGCTGGTCTAGCATATTAGGGAGTTCCAATACTATGAGAGACCAGTTTATACTGGTTTTGTTTCCACTGACGTGCGGTCGACCGTACTAAGAATGTGATGTTCGATTCGTCGAGTATGTTTTTTAACTTTATACTCAAAAATTAATACAGAAAAAGGGTCTTGGCAGACAGACAGGCGGATAACGAAGTGGTCCTATAAGGGTTCCTTTTTTCCCTTTTGACGTGCGGAACCCTAAAAATACTTAACGGACAGCGAATATCTTATCATGCAACCTAACCAAACCCGCCCCAACAATCCCTTCATACACTAACCTGGGTCAGAACTGCAGTAAGGCTGGTTTCACAGCTGTACGGGCCAGAGCAGACCCATACGGAACAATCCGGGTCGCTGTAAACGATGTTCTAGCGCCTCACGTGTGAGCTCGGACGGGTCTCCCGTACAGCTGTGAAACCAGCCGAAGAGGCTCATTACACGGTAGGTTTTGCTTTCAGTTTTACCACAGTCAAAACGGTGACTGACAGATGAATGAACTGATGACGAAAATCTGCATACTTTGATTGCAAACATCAGTCATGACTGATGGAATAGACTGATTGCATGAATGATCGTCTAATGTACGCCTAAGTGGCTAATATCAGGTGTAGCGGTACTCACCTGCACGTGCGTCCCCGTCGGCGGCCCGCGGCGCACTGAGCGGAGCCTTGCTTGCTTCGGTCGTGATAACGCCCGCCCCCCGCGCGCCGCCCCACTCCCCCGCCCATAGATTATGCGCACGGCTATCAGGACATACAGGGTGGAGGGAAGCACCTCCAATATTGAACATAGTCAGTTTTAGTACGCGAGATCCCGGTGGTCCCGGTGGCAAAACCTATGAAGCTGTTTTTCTCGGCTAATAGAAGAGCTGGAACTCTGGATCTTTTACCACTGGAGGCACCAATTGGAGCACAAATTTTTCCCGAAAGCGGATAAGGCGTAGCATGTACGGTCGACCGCACGTCTGTCGAAACTAAACCAGTATAAACTGGTCTCTTGTAGTATTGAAACTCCCTAATAGGCTAGACCAGCTCAAAGGAAAAGTGTTACTGCTGACGTGCGGTCGACTGTACCATTATCGCTCGACAGAAAACTACCTCGACCACAGAGGAAGTAATAGCCTCGACGAAGAGCGTGACCCCAGCGGGACCACCTTCAGACCGTCATCATGGCGTACAGTAGGACCTGATCTGACGTGGTGGGGTCACGGATTGTTTTCTGCGCTCAAAGGAAACATTGCACTTTTTTTTTGTAAAAGTAACAGTAACTGCATTTAAAATTCTTGAAAAGCCCAGAACCACCTTGTAAATCCGACCGATAAAGTTGTCTGTCCCTAGAAGCGGTTTAATTATAATCAAACACGTAGTAAATAATATTATTTATTAATTAGCCTCGTGTCACGTAAATAAATAGTAATAATAGTTGTTATTAAAGTAATGCTGTAAACACAAAAATACTCTAGACAGTATTAAAATGTATCTTTCATTAGAAGTTTCCAATGGTAAACAAATTCCTATCATCAACAGCCTATTAATGTCTCCACTGCTGGGGCTCAGGCCTACCCTCTCAACGAGGGCGTGCGGGCTATAGTCCACCACGCTAGCCCAGTGCGGGTTGGTGGACTTCACATGCGCCTAAGAATTTCATCTTCGGCATATGCAGGTTTCCTCGCGATGTTTTCCTTCACCGTTTGAGAGCAGTCAGTAAATGTACTTAAGTTTCGAGAAAAAACCCATTGGTACATGGCCCAGCTGGGGATCGCACTCCGGACCTTTCGATATGATAGGCCGCGTCTTATCCCCTACGCCACTGACGCTCTAACAAATACCCATGGCTGACATTAATATCGGATAACCTCAAAATAGTAGATTACCTATAGAACAAGTGAAAAAAAAGGGGAATTTATTTGGAGGGACTATGTTGGGTCCCGAGAGCAGCGAAGGATTCTAGAGTTGAATCACGAGCGACAGCGAGTCAACAATATCAGCAAGCAGAGAAAGAGGCCCTTAATTTTTGTTCCTTACAACCTTCCTATTATATAGTCATCATATCATCATCATATCAGCCTGTAGACGTCCACTGCTGGACAAAGGCCTCCCCCAGGGATCTCCACGACGACCGGTCCCGCGCTAACCTCATCCAGCCGGGTCCAGCGACCTTCACCAGATCGTCGGTCCACCTCGTGGGAGGCCTACGCTGCGTCTTCCGGTCCGTGGTCGCCACTCGAGAACCTTTCTGCCCCAACGGCCGTCAGTTCTGCGGGCGATGTGCCCAGCCCACTGCCACTTCAGCTTTATATAGTAAAAAATGTAGCTATTATATAGTAAAATGTGATAAATTTAAATACCATACTACAATTTACTCTTGCAGTCAATGGTAAAAAGTAGGGAAGGTACACAGCTCGTGAAAAAAAAAACATCTCTGTCCTTGCATCCCTCGCTACGCTCAGGATTCTAATCTAGAATTACTCGCTGTCGATCGTGATTCAATTGTAAATGATCGTGGAATTTTACATTGTGATCACCGAGTGCTTTGTTTACTTAATTGGAATCTTCTAATGAAAGCGACTCTAAGCTTAACGACCTTAAGCTTCGGCCTAGTATCAGTAGTCCGATGATGCAGATGATTATAGATCATCGGACTACTGAGCCTTTTGGTCCGATTATTTACACATTTCGCTTCACGAAATAAGAAATGGGTAGTATTAACTTTATTTTTGCATATTTAAGGTACAAGTTGGTAGCCGACTGCACGCAGCAGCAGCAGACGACGTGTCGCAGCGACACTACTGGTTTCTATGTATTTCTATGAAATTCCCTCCGTAGCCAGCGACATTTGACTGGCCTGTTGGCGTAGTGGTAGTAACCCTGCTTACTGTGCCAAAGGTCGTGGGTTCGATTCCCACCCGGGACTAACATTTGTGTGATGAGCATAACGGTTGGTTTTCGGATTCTGGGTGTTTTATGTATTTAAATATTTATTTAAAAGTATTTATGTATGTTTATCAGTTGTTGAGTACCCATTTACAAGCTTCGGCTTAGTTTGGGACTAAACAGCCGTCTGTACATTTGTCCAAAACATTATTATTATTACATGAAGTCGAGCGACACGTCGTCTGCTGCTGCTGCGTGCGGTCGGCTGCCAACTTGTACCTTTAGGGCCTCTTTCACCGCTCGCTGATATTGTTACAGATAGTAAGCTGACAGATAAACTCATCTATCAGATAAGTCTGTCTGATGATATTTTTGTGTTTCACACCTTATCAAGTCTGATTTAATATCTGACAGATAAAAAAATAATAACCACTTCTTCTTGCTGTTAGTTTATCTGCCAGATAAGGCAATCGGATACCTGTGAAACAAAAAAAATTGGCTATCTCTCACATAACCTGCAGATAGGGTATCTGGGACTTTATCAGCAAGCGGTGAAAGAAGCCCTTAGACTTGCATATTTATTTTTTCCAACAAGCTAAATATAAAGCAATTTTATACAAAAATATAGCTACTCCTTTAAAGTAAAGAGGTTTACTTACACCAGTTTGTGTAACTTATGTTTTAAACTTGATAATTTGTAATTTAAATAAGTACTTATTTGTATGGTTGATTAAAGATACGTTTAGGTAAAATGTGCATTAAAAAAATCTAGTTTCAATTGACGTATATAGGTAGGTAGGTAGGTAAGTACCTAGTTTATAAAATCAAATATTTAACATCCATAAAATTACGTCACACGAATTCACAGTATTTCTTGAACCTTACTTTGGGCCCGTCTAAATTTGACTAATTTTAGTAACTAAATTAAATTTCTAAACTAAATCTGGGGATAAGACGCGGCCTATCATATCGAAAGGTCCGGAGTTCGATCCCCGGTTGGGTCATGTACCAATGGGTTTTTCTCGAAACTTAAGTACATTTTACTGACTGCTCTCAAACGGTGAAGGAAAACATCGTGAGGAAACCTGCATACGCCGAAGAAGAAATTCTTAGGCGCATGTGAAGTCTACCAACCCGCACTGGGCTAGCGTGGTGGACTATAGCCCGAACGCCCTCGTGAGAGGGTAGGCCTGAGCCCCATCAGTGGGGACATTAATAGGCTGTTGATGAATTAAATTTAGTAGAAGATACCTTACAAATGGGAGATCTGAATAATGAAAATGTACTATGAATAATATTGTACACCTTGGCATCGATGACGCCTAAGGTAAGATTACAAAGAGGTTTTACTCAAATAAAGCCTTTCGACGTCGCAATTGTTGTTCTAAAAAACATTCATTTTCCGCGAGATTTTGGACTCTTTTTGGTAACCAAATATAGAGAGGCCTGCAGGACCGATATGATTGTGGGCGGTGTTGGGTTAAGGCCGGGTCAAACCGAATGCAGCACGGCGCAGCACTGCACAGCACAGCACGGCTTATGACGTTGTAAATGTATGGAATATTATGGGAGAGGACACACCATCGCACGATGCTGCACAACGCTGCGCAGCTACGCGCGTATCGGCGTATCCGTGCGTCAAGACACGCAGAGACAACCCGAGCTCGCGCGGTCTGGCAACGTCGCGCGACCGTAGCGCGCGGTCTGGCAACATCGCGCGCGCGCCGTGCCGTGATTGGTCCTCACTAGTTGACGTCACACCGCGTGCGGCGATTGCGTTGCGGCACAGCACGTAGCGACAAGTGGCCGGTGCGACGTGCTACGCAACGCGCTGCGCTGCAACGCTCTGCGCTGCACCGCATACGCATTCGGTTTGACCCGGCCTTTATCCACAGAATTTTTTGGCTACAGGTTTCCATAACCCGTACTAACGCTGTGACAAATATTGTATTTGCCGTCATGCAATGGATCTTGGGGAGGCCTTTGTTTATGCAGCGATTGTCCTGTGCTGCCGATGCTGTCACAGCCCCAAGACCCTTCGAATGTACAAGACAGTTCGTCCAAATGATCATGTGTGTTGATTACGTCATCACAAGGAGCCGTGGTAGCCTAGTTGGTTGTGCACTCGCCTCACGTTCATGAGGTCGTGGGTTCGATCCTGGCCCGTACCAATGAGTTTTTCGAAAACTTAAGTACGGTTTATTATAATACCACAGGTTTTTCGGTGAAGGAAAACATCGTGAGGAAACCTGCGTACGCCAAAGACTGGTGTTTAACTATTCTAAGGCGTATGTGAAGTCAACCAAAAACGGATTGGGGCACCGTTTGGTGGACAGGGGTTTGGCACAACAGATCCCATAGGGTCGAAGTGTCGCCAGGTATTCCTGGCCCCCTCAGAAGATAAGATAAGATAAGATACGTCATCACAAGGCGGATGATCCTTATGAAAGTCTGCGCGAGAAGCGGAAGCTTCTACTTCACTCGGTTGAACTCCGCCCTCTAGATTACATTCCTGTTTTGCTTTTGCTACCTTGTAGTAGGGTGGGAAAGCACAAAATCCGCTATTAGTTAAATCCCGCTGTAAACGTTTGTACGTTTCGACAGTGTATTTTCGGTCAATTAATATTCCAAGCGCTTCTTCTGGCGTATATGGGTTGGTTAGTTGAGTTATTTTTGCCAACACCTCCGTCGATTTGGTCGCAGACTCCAAACATATGTAATCTATATATATATATAAATATATATATATATAATTTTATTTAATTAGATTTATAAAAAATAGTGACGATCCCTTTTACACATAGACTCTATAATAATGTTGTATATAATATTGTATACTGTTTTATGATGTAATAGCGAAATAAAGAAATCTAAATCTAATCTAATCTATGTTTATAACAGCGCGGGCACCTTTAATACTTAGCTTCTCATTGTCGTGGTTCGTAACAACTTTAGTAAAGGCTCGTCTTGTATCAACATTTCTAGCCTTCTGCGTTTTCTAAGTTGCGTTCCTTTAGTAAGTTTTAAGAATTCCGTATCTCTACTACGACCTGCAACAGGTGGCGCGTCCACTGGTGGTACGTCCACTACCGCAGGTTGCACGTCCTCAGAAGCTACGTCTGCATGTGGCATGCCAGGTTTCAAAATCAAATCCTGAGGAAGGTCATGTACAAACGGTTTACATAACCAGTCTTTATTCTTTTTAAGAAAATAATGCATATTTCTTCTGCAACCATTATTCTTCTTCTCAACTTTGCTGATAAATTGGCTTATAGCGGTGTCCAGACGTTTATCCTGTGGTCCAGAAAGTGGTGAATGTAACGTTTCTGCAAGACCTAATTTTATTAAGCATCTTCTTTCGGATTTGTTGAGATCATACGCTGTTCCTGAGCGGCCATTTATCTTTTTACTTTCTTCTGTCAGAAGCTTGTAGGCGTCTAATCGATTAAACGTAACATCCCGCACAGACGGGCTTATTCCTTCTTCATCACTGACGGTTCCTACTTCTAGCCTGTTGGCGGTCACCTCCGAAGCGTAAGAGATGCCGGCTATGGCGCTATCCATAGCATCAGTTGCCAGTCGCTGACCAGCACGAGGGTTGGCGCCCTCCTGCCCCTCTAGCTAGTGCTAGTAGTCTCCCGATCGAGGTTCGGAGAGACATCCCCCAGCAGGATAGGTCAAGCCCTGCTGGGGCAAAGCGGCACTATGAGTCTTTGACGGCTCCATAGCGCCTCACCTCCGCTTCCTCCAGGTAATGTGTATCAATGCGGGGTTTCTGCACAATACAGAAATAGAGCAGTAGAGTAACTCCCATATAAATGTCCGAATCGAGCCACGTGATCAACCGCGCCCCCCGTCACCCGCCACTTCACGCTATAGCCCCCGCGGAATTTCTTGGCCGCTGAATGAATATAGTCATAGACTGTTTGCACGTCGCTGACAGTGCTTATAGTCTATGTGAGCGTAAGCGAGACAGTGTGCTACATAGAGATGTCCAAAAACTTGAAAGTTTGATTCGGTTGATCGATCGAGTCAATGAACCATTTCTTGAAACTGATTGAGTGTCAGTGGCGCAGGGGATAAGACGCGACCTATCATATCGAAAGGTCCGGAGTTCGATCCCCGTCTGGGCCATGTACCAATGGTTTTTTTCTCGAAACTTAAGTACATTTACTGACTGTTTTCAAACGGTGAAGGAAAACATCGTGAGGAAACCTGCATACGCCGAAGAAGAAATTCTTAGGCGCACGTGAAGTGCACCAACCCGCACTGGGCTAGCGTGGTGGACTATAGCCCGAACACTCTCGCTGAGAGGGTAGGCCTGAGCCCCAGCAGTGGGGACATGTTAACAGGCTGTTGATGATTGAGTGTCTCCAGTGAACCCCCGCACACCTCCCCTTTGACACCTACAACTAGTCAGCAAACACAACCGCCAAAAAACTCCACGGGACTATAGTGCCGCCCGCGCGTCGCAACCCATATTTCGATCAAGCACATGTAACATGACTAGAACGCTCTGACGACGAGTCGGCATTCATTTCGAGATCACGGCTAGACTGAGTTCCACACTGCTTATTGTAGTTTCCTATCGAGGGTGGACTCCTTCCCGCATCACACATTACCTATCACTGGAACGATCCGTAGACCGGCAGCCTTATTTTTGAATCGCTCGCTTCGCTTCGAACGGTAGATTCTACTAAATACCTAAGACCTAAAGTCGAATTTTTAATCCCTGAGACAACTTTGACAATTCACTTGGCACATGTGTTGCTACAGTCAGGGTAGTGCTGTTCGTATCGATATTTAAAAAAATATATGGCTTTGGTTACTAATGGAATTTATCCATTACTTAAGCGCAACACAGGCAGGGCGGCGTCGGCGGTGCTAAAGCGTTGCGGCGGCGAATCTGCGGGAAGCGAATAAAAAGCGGAGCCCTTCAGACAGGAATACCGCTAGCGGCGGCGGCGCGGCGGCGGTGTGTATGAAGAACGCTTCGCACCGCGCCGCGCCGCCGCCGCTCTGTGTGGCGGTTCTCATAATTATACTACAAAGGAATACAACGCACCGCCGCCGCTCCGCACCGCCGCCGCAGCGTGCGTTTGCCGCGCCGCATTGATGTGAAGGGCTTCATACTATTTCGAACATTACAAAATAAAACCAGACAAGTGCGAGTGTACAAACAATAATTATAATATTTTTTTTTATAATTGAGACCTTCAAGATTCTGAGCAACCATTACAACTCATCTGTCATAAGGAACATATTTAACCGTAACCCCATAGAGAGACTCTCAGAGGGCACAACTTGAGAATACAAAGAGCCAATGCACAGCTGAACCCCTACAGAAATTTTCTAGGCAACAGGGTTGCATCCAAATGGAACAATCTGCCAGAATCTGTTGTATCTGCCACTTCCGTAAACATGTTCAAGAACGGACTAGACAACTTTCTCAAACTTAAAAAGACGCAATAACTTAATATGAATCATGAAAGCAAGTCGACTGCTGATATGGAAGCATCAGCTATAAGCTGCCTTTCCGTTTAAAATAAATAAATAACCTTTTACATCCGATACAGATTCCATACGAAATTAGTAGAGTCTAACGCTCGAAGAGAGACGAGCGATTAAAAAATAGGGCTCTATGCAGTCCACACGACATAAGACGAGATCCATACTAATATTATAACTGCGAAAGTAACTTTGGATATGCCCAAAATGCGATTCAAAAAATACTGTGGAATTTCATGATTTTTACCCCCTTACAAAGGTCCAAGGCACACGCCCGAACCCGCTGGAGTCTAGCGGCTAGACCAACGATGAGGTCATAAACCTAAACTACATACATACACTATATTTAAATGAGATTCGCTATCATAATAAGGCACATCCGTGTTTTTAAACTTCCAGTTCAACATGACATAGGCTGGTATTATAAACAGGCTGTTCGGTAAGATTTGACAAGCGGCGCCGCCGCTAGCCGCTGCTTATATTATTCGTCTCATACAAATTCATGTAATTTCGTAAGAGCGGTGGCGCCGCTGTGTATAATACCTCCCTTATTGGCTGGTATTATAGACATGAGTTTGTATAAGACGATTAGACGAATTATTTAGGCAGCGGCGGCGCCGCTTGTCAAAACTCACAGAGCAGCGGCGCCGCCGCCCGGCGCTTTTAATGTTGTATGTCTGTCTAGGTATCACATCACACAGGACAGTATGTCTATAGAACAAATTGAGACAAGAAAATAATTTTACTGTTTTTTTTTTTAGAAAACCGAGTTAGACAACCAGCACTCTACGAGGAAAATGATTCCTGCTAGACAACCAGTTACCTTGAAATTATTATTTTATACATATAATATACAAGCTGGGACATAGCGTGAAGTGTATGTATGTGTAATATACATGCTTCGCGCTGCCAATTTGTTGACAGTTGTGGAGGCAGCGCGAGGCATACGTACATTTTGTATATAAAATATTGAATTCCTAGATAACTGGTTATCTAGCAGGAATTATTTCTAACTTGATACTACAAGGAATTTGCGTAATTTTGTACTATGACGTCATATTCCATAAAACAAATAGGAAAGCTTAAAGTGTATCCCAGACGCCAGCAGCCCCAATATGCAAACGCAGGCCGCGCGTGTCTGAAGTGTCACATACATTTCACAGGGAAGTCAACAGGCCGGCACCGCCACCGCAGGCCGCGTGTGTCTGTGATACGCTTAAAGCTTGACCACTAACCAAAGCTAACTCTTCTCCGGCGTTATGTCTATGGTAATGTCTCCGTGTTTGTCCATGCCAGCGCCGCTGAACGTGATAGTGATCCTTCCGTCCAGGCCCTTGTCTGTGGCGGTTGTCTGTGGCGGCGCGTCGTCTATGGCCGGGGGCTCGCCGTCGACGTAGTGGCTCGGGTAGTGCTGTTTCAGCTCGCTGAGCAGCCGGAATTTCATGTCGCAGAATTTGCATCTGAAAATTGCACGTCGTTTGTAAGGTCTATAATATTAATAATAATGTTTGGACAAATCCACACACGGCTGTTTAGTCCCAAACTAAGCCGAAGCTTGTAAATGGGTACTCAACAACTGATATACATACATAAATACTTAAATACATACAAACACCCAGAATCCGAAAACCAACAGTTATGCTCATCACACAAATGTTGGTCCCGGGTGGGAATCGGCGACCCACGAACTTTGGCGAGTAGGCAGGGTAACTGCGCCAACAGGCCAGTCCCAATCTATGCGAAGCTTTGTGGAGGCGAGATTATTTACACTGCATTATGCCAAACGTACCTTAGTACAAAACTATAGGCCGTATAATAAACAATTGGCCGTAAAACAATATTTAAAAAAATGTGTGTATACTGACTGGTAGACGTTGAGGCCGAGATGGGAGCGCATGTGTTTCACCAGGTCGTTGCTCTGCGTGAAGGCGCGTTCGCAGTGCGCGCACTTGTAGGGCTTCTCGCCCGTGTGGATGCGGTAATGCCGCTTCAGGTGGTCCTTGCACGTGAACCTGCAACCGACCATACACAGCTACTTGGTATCTCAATCTTGTTCCGGGGCCAGGAATACGCGGCGACACTTCAACCCTCCAGGATAATGTTTTGCCACAACCCTGTCCACCACCGGTACCACAATTTGTTACGCACTTCCTACCCTTATATGGGCGAAAGTTTGTAAGGATGTTTGTGAGGATGTTTGTTACTCTTTCACGCAAAAAGTACGGATCAGATTCTGATGAAACTTTAAAGTAATATAGATTCTACATCAGAAAACACATAGGCTATAAATTCATTATGGATATTGTATCAATTGGCCAATCCAAAATTTATGCAGTGGCCTACCCTCTGACGCTTTTCCATAGCGCTACGATATGGGGTCCTTCAAGAAGAGAGTCAAAAGAGCCCTTCAACCTTGGCCGGCGCCGCACCAGCACCCCCCGGGTGTTGCAGGTGTCTGTGGGCGGCGGCGACCTCTTAACATCAGGACGCCCGCCGGCTTGTTGCCCCCGTAGCAATAAAAATAAAAATGCGGGGATGGATTTTCATAGGAACTTTTATACGAACTAAATAGTTAAAACATATTGCCAAGGGCGCTGTTACAGAAAAAATCATAGATGGCGGTGTTTCACAATGTCACTTTTGTATCCAAGGAGGTTTGAAATTTATGTTACCGACCGCCGCGGCGATAGAATGAATATGAGGCATCACTGACCGCATGTCGCAGGAGTCGCAGGCGAAGGGGCGGAGGCCGAGGTGTATGAGCTGGTGCTTCTTGAGCGAGTTGGGGCGCGTGAAGGCGGCCCCGCAGGCGCCGCACGCGTGCGGGTGCGCGCCAGAGTGCGTGCTCAGGTGGCACGTCATCTGCCCTGCAATGTGATTTATAGCTATTTATTGCGGTGGTTCAGTATATTTTAGACTTTCGCGCTTTGCATTCATAATTAATGTACCAGGCCAGTGTATCCTGGTCGAAACGTCGAGCAAAGGCAAGAAGATTCGAACCTCTTTTGTCGCGCGCGCGCTCCCTGTGGAGATCGCATCTTGCAAATTTAGTATGGGAAACGATGAAAAATTCTGTGTCAAAATCAGGGGGGGTGCGGACAAATGAAGCGGATTAGCGGGAGGAAGTTGCTCATATAAATTTATATGGAGTTTGAAAATGAAAATGTGTGAGTGAGTATAAATATTATTATACATTTGACACTATTTTGGCACCCCCTATTACTCATCCGGGAGTAGCTTTTTTTAAAATTCATGGGCAAAGGTAATAAAAAACTTGTTCTTGTGTGGGTACAGATATGACTACCTAAATGATAAACTTCCATGGAGTGCCTGATGGCTCAACATAGATAAATATTGTAATGAACAAGCTATATGTATGAAAGCAGGGCCCTGTGCTGTTGGGCTTGTTGCAGTTTCTTCCCTTCGGCGACGTACACGTGGAAACAGACGTAGTTTTAATTTTAGACAGAATTGACGTCAAAAGGAGAATATTGTATTGCAATTTTGATCAACGAATTTTGACTTTGATATAAAAGGAAGTCGTAAGTGAAACTGGTCGCTCAATCTATTGGGAGTTGCGAAACTGCTACTGCACGAACCTTGAGTGTACATTAAGGCTGACCTTTAGTGCAGAACGTCTTGGGGCAGAGCTTGCAGGCGAAGGGCTTGAGGCCGGTGTGGCGCAGCATGTGCTGGCGCAGGTTGGAGCCGTTGGCGAAGCCCTTGCCGCACTGCGCGCACAGGTACGGCGTCTCGCGCGTGTGCGTGCGCACGTGGTCCTTCAGGCTGCACAGCTGCGTGAACGCTGCGGAGCATCGCACCAACACAACATAAAGTCTAAATACAACGTAAATATTTATCTACCACCGCTTCCTAGGTGTTTGCGCTGGCTGAGAAGCACAACTCAAATCAAAAACCTTATAATATGGCCCCACTGTTGGGGCTTAGGCCTACCCTCTCAACGAGGGCACTCCTTCTTCGGCGTTTGGAGGTTTCCTCACAATGTTTTTTTCAGCATTTTGAAAGCAGTCAGTAAATGTACTTGTTTTGAAAAGCCCATCTACTAATACAAAACACAACATTGAAGATGGCTGACTGAGACATATAAACACTTCTCAATGTGTACAAACTACAAAGTGGAATAGACTTCCTACACTTTTGTGCAAATTACCTTTATTACAGTACGGACAGACATTACGTTTCACTCCATTATGCCTATTGAGATGATCAGTCAGCTGGTCCTGTCTGGAGTACTTCTTCGGACATTTTGAACATTGGAACGGGCGATCATTGCTGTGGAGTCGCATGTGTCTCTTCAACAAAGACTTTGTGTTGAACTCCTTTTGACAAACATCACAAATAAAGTTGTCGTTGTCTGATTTATTTTTATGTTTCTTCCTGTGCATAGCAAGGGACTTATGCGTATTAAACGATACACTACATACAGAACACGTAAATTTGTTGTCAGCATCATTTTCAGTCTTGACAACACCATCAGAGTGGGTGACCATATGCTCCAATAGCAATGGCTCATTATCAAAAGTCAGCCCGCATATAGCACACTTACATCGGTCGTAATGTTTAGCTAAATGTTTATTTAGCGTACTTTGCTTATGGAATGTTCTGTTGCATATTGAACATGATAAATTGACATTGTGAGACAGCAAATGCTTGAGATACTTCTTCTCTAATGTATACTGCTTCTTGCATGTGCTGCATTCATATAGTTTATCTTCAGTCTCTTGTTTGGGGCTGGCGGCATCAAATTCAAAGTCATGGTACGTTTCAACATAGTCATTGTACACATTTTTAACATCGCATTCAATTTCTAGTTGCTCATCCTTTACAGTTTGCACTAGAATAAGTTTTCTTAGCTCTTGCTCGGTCTTTAGCACTTGGTAACGGAATGCATAGGAAGTTTGGAGTTGTTTCACACACTCACTGCAAACATTTTGGGGCAAGCTATCCTCTTTCATAATCTGAAAAAAAAGATTGTTGGATTGGGAGAAGTCCCTGGCCCAGGGTACCATCAAACAATCCATCTTTGTCCTCAGTAACTTTGGCCATAAGCAGAAAATAACTATATCAAATGGTAACACCAGAAAACAACGTAAGATGGGCAAAATTTTTTGAAAATATGATGGTCAAAGTTACCTTATGTGCTGGTCAGTGTGGACAAAACGGGGCGCAATGAAAAAAACTTTGAAAAAAAACACTTTTTTGGAATCCGACGCAGCCCAGGTGGGTCCCGTGGAAGTGATTTCTGGTGATTTCTGAATATTTTCAGAGAATTTTTCCTTGGCGCCCCCTTTTGTCCACTCCAACCCTTCCTTTCTACATTCCCTACCAAAACACATTCCAACCATGGGTTTTTACAATTACCTGCGTGGTGGTACACTCCACTAACATTTCGATCAGCTCCAGACTGCGCTCCTCGTCGATCTTGAGAGTTTGGTGGATGCTCACCAACGGAGCACCAGTCTTCATGCATGTTCGACAATATTTATCCACGTCGAGCATATTGAATTACCTCGGTAAAGATTCCTTCATACAGTATAGTTTCATGAAGCACATTCAAGAATACAATGCATTGAGAATTTTAATTCCTTCATTCTAAGAACAAGGATCCTACGCTTCGTCAATTTTTTGTGAGCTTGCAGTTGGCTTCATAGAGTAACATACTGGCTTGCATGCAGCAACTGACTGACGTGACGGCCGTCTGACGGCCGGGCCGAGTGACTGTTGAATGATTGATTGATATACATACATTTTTTCTATTTCAGAAAACACAAAAGGCAATGACTTGACTACACGAAACAGAACAGCCAATAGCCATTTCTTGAATGTATTTTTGTGTGCGTTTTTATTCTTCATTTCAATCAGGCCGGCCGCATTAAGCGAAGCCAACTTCTATAGGTTTATTTTAACATCATCATTCATACTTATCATGAATTCATAATAATTGATTTAAATGTGAAGACATCCGGATAAACTTATTCATCCAAATACCTTTGAAGGGTAAAAAAAAGTAAAACATTTTTGATTTGATTGATTCGATTGATTTGATGGATGAGGCAAGGCAACGAAGTTATTTTTATGATTTTCCTTGTTCTTGTTCTTTAATTCTCAACAAGAAATATTTATAACTGGAAATGGACGACATAGTATTTATCGGAGATTGGGTTAAGGATAGAGTTCTGGGGTCAGGCAGTTTCGGTACTGTAGTGCTTTGGAAACACAAGAGAACTGACGAGAAACTCGCGATAAAGACTTGTAAATGGGGCGGTGAGCTCACCCCAAAGCACAGGGAGCGATGGAGCAAGGAGGTGGAGATGATGCAGACTTGCAGCAACCCCAATATAGTGGGCACGAAGGAGCTCCCGCCCGAATTCGCCGCCGGCCTGCGGCCTGTTAATCCCTCCGGACTGCCAATCCTGTGCATGGAATACTGCAGCGGCGGCGACCTTCGGCAGCTGCTGAACAAACCCGAGTCCTGCGCCGGTCTGAAGGAAGTACAAGTGCGACAAATACTCAGTGATATCCGGAATGCTCTTCAGTTCCTACATCTCAATAAAATAACACATCGTGATCTCAAGCCTGAGAACGTAGTCATGCATATTCTGGAGAGCTCAAACAACATGGGCGCCCAGACCCAGCCAAAGGTAACATTCAAACTTATAGATCTCGGTTATGCCAAAGAACTTGACTCCAACTCCATTTGTGCCAGTTTCGTGGGAACATTGCAATATCTGGCTCCTGAAATCCTCTACAGTAAAACATACAGTAACTCTGTTGACTTCTGGTCGTTTGGCCTGCTGGCCTTTGAAATCGTTTGTGGTGTCCGGCCATTTCTTCCATACATGGCTCCTGTAAAATGGATGCCGTATGTTAAGAAGAAAATGCACGAGACCATCTGCCTTTATGAACCTTTCCATGAAGGTGATGAAGTTGTATATTCAAATGAGATTTATCCGGAAAATCATGTTTCCAAAGCTTTTAAGAATTTGATTGAGAAGTGGCTGAGAGTGGCTTTGGAATGGGATCCCAAGATGAGGGGCAGAGATGCACCGTCCAAAGTCACATTCAACATACCTGAAGAACAGGGAGCAGCGAGCAACATTGTCATTTTCAAGTTACTAGAAACAATACTGATGATGAAAATCATTAAAATATTCTCAGTTACAACACTCTCGCATCATTCGTATGTGATTGATGACACTACAACCTTGTTAACATTGAAAACATGGATCTACTCCGATACTAAAATTCCAATCCATGAACAAATCTTGATATCTCAGACTACTTATGTTGATATCAGAAATGAAGAACTTGTTTCAAGATATTGGAATGAAAATTCCAATGTTATGATATTCCTTTACAGTAAAACTCAGATTGTCAATGAGAGTGCCGAGCCTATAGTGCCGAAAGCTGTCCAAAGGTGTCTAGCGCAACCAAGGCTACCCTACAACTACAAGAACAGTCAGAACTTGTACAAACATGGCTTGTACTTCGTTATGGCCCAAATGGAAATTTATGATGGTCTCATCAATGGTCTTTTTACAAGAGCCGAGTCATTGAAGCATGAAAGCAAACAGTTGCTTCTCAAACACAACAATGTTGACAAAAATGTTGGGAGACTGGTCACACAAGAGGAGACTGTCATGAAAATGATTGAGACAGGGAAAAAACATATACACAACATGAGGGAGACTGGTACTGGCACTAATTATTTGGGTGGTTTTCAGAAGATTTTTGATGATGCTGACGATATCAGTGATAAAGTGATCAAACTACAGAGCGCATGGACCCAGCTGTCGGTGAGGCTGCAGTCTGCCACCAGGCGCAGCAGTGAAGTCATATCTGTCGACCTCAACAACTTTGTCTCCAAACACAACTACCACACTATATTCACAAATGCTATTAAAACCTATGTAACATACAAAAGGAGTGAATTCCACAGCGACTACAGGACAAAGGACAAACAATGCACAGATATCATAAAGATTTGTTACGATTGTCTGAAGTTTAGAAGTAAAATCATATCAGAAATGCAAAGCCAGCCATTCATTTTAAAACTCAATGATTTAAGTATTGAGTTGGCCAAAATATCTGAAATTATAACTACTGCTGCGGACAACAATGATAAATTGACCACTGGATTGTCCTCAGTGACAGATGAGCTTACAAACTGTCTGTGGTCTACGTTGAGCATTCTGGCCTGTGATGCGGATAACGTGGCGGAGCTTCCATACAGTGTGGTTTCATTTCAAAAGAGTGATTTCAAGGTCGGAGAATCAGTGTCCAACCACTGCATCAAAATGACCAATGAAATGGAACAAGATGAGAAACTGAAGTCGCTTATTGAGGATAGTCTGAAAATCAGGCAGAACCAAATGAGTTTGTATCAAAAATTGAATTCGCAGAAAACAATTATTAACAGAGCAAACTTTGATTTTAGTTTCTTGAACGAAAAGTAACGGGTTAGGCTAGGGTTGTATTTTAATAACATTGTTGCATATTAATAGAATAGGTATACATTTGTTAATAATAAAAGGTACATTTTTCTGTATCTGTGCCTTATCTTCAGATTATATTGACATGTTTACTGTGATGTAACTGGGTGCTAAATATTTTGTAGATTAGATATTTTGAGGACTAACTTAATTCTAATTATTATTAATTCTAGTCATTATTATCCTTTGTTTTATTAAACAAGATCAAGTTGTTTGCTTTGCTTATTATTAGTCATGCTTGATTCATAAGCATAGTCGCTTTTTACCTCAATTCAATTCTTTACCTCCCATTGTATCAGGCGGTTTGTTTAGCTATTTCATTCGTAATAATTATTTATTGCTAACAAGGGATGCTTTCAGACCTGAACTCTCCGGAATCAACGAAACTCCGTACGAATGTAGAGTGGGTAATTCTGAGCACAACTGCTTAATAATTTTTTGCTGCCGATTATTTTTGGGTTCTCTGTAACATTTGTAATATGGAGACAAAAACGCCGGCAGATAAAATAATGTGGTTGTACTCAGAATCACTAGCTCTACATTCCTACCAAGTTTCGTCTATTTCGGAGAGTTCGGGTTCCGAAAGCTTCACTTTTACGTAATTTTATTAATTCTGAGTAAGTACTGCGTTATGAATAAATGAATTTAGATAATTATATGAATTATAATTTTCGCATGTCTCCAACACGTGGACAGCTCAGGTTCAAGTTGACAAATACACTTACATAGAACTAAATACTAATCTAATAGTATGAAAGGACTACGGAATTGAGAAGGGGTCTCAATTCCGTGGAAAGGACGAAAATCGGCAAGCACCGAAAACATCTATCACGATCGTGGGGTCCAGGGTTCAATTTGGAGCAAAAAAAAACATTTAACACACGGTAGGTACGTCACCGATCGCCGGTACGTCAATATAATTTATTCATAAACCTTGCCCAAAAGTACAATTCTCGCGATCTTATCGCGCTAGAATAAGGTCCTATACATTATATGACAAAGACATTAAATTAATTCCGAAACTACCTAAGTGGTGAACTGAGTCAGCCAATCTTTGAAATTATTTATTATTGCCTTTAACTTCTTCACATCGGCTGGTGTCTGAAGGTACTCCTCTGGGGCGAACCTCGGTTCCGGGCTGCCACTCACGTGCAGCCAGATGGCGAGCACCGCGTCATCCGTGCTGGTGACCGTCCGACGACACAACCTGGCCGACGTGAGGCAGGTGGCGACCAGCGCCCCCATCGATCCCACCGTTAAACCCCGGGGCCTCTCTTTACGCGCTGCCACGAAGTAACTCTTTAAAAGCGTCTCCGTACTCCTATCTAAAGAAACATTAAGCCCGGCTGTCAACTCAATGTAGGCGGCGACGTCTTTTAGAGTTTGTATTTCCTCTCTACTGGCTTCCATCGGGTTGACAGCGTTCTGCAGCATAAACTCAACGAGCTCGTCGTTGTACTCTCCCCAGTCCCCGCGGCAGACGACTCCGAAAACACTGGCCACGTTCAGAAGAGTAGTTTTCTTGAAGTCCATCCCTTGGGCCCAAACGGCACACTGCAGCTTGACTCTGCTGCTGCCGCTCTGAATATCTCCCGACTCTATACACGATAGAACAGCAGATATTTGCTTCTGCCCGTAGCTGTGCAGGGGTAGAGGCATGGCGCACACTCCGCCAGAACTGGCGACCAGTGCCGTCGACACCGCAGTGTTCGATGTTCCCAAGCTGACGGCTCGGTCTGCGAGTTTGGCCGCTTCCGCCATCAGCCGCCCGACGTATTCAGTGTCGTAGCCAGCGGCTAAAACATGGACGATTGTTGAACCGTTTATCCTATTGGCTTTTATGCTAGCCAAGCTGAGGAGCAGACTCGTCTTCAGGTGCATGAAGCAGTTTAAAGGGCACACGTGGACTCCGATGGTAGAGGCCAGGCAGTAAATGAACTGCCAGGGTAATCCGTCGCACGCTCTGTATAGCTCGTCGACATCGGTGGGTACTGCACTCGTGATGGGGGCTGGCAGGCGGACGATCTCTTCCACAGACCACACTGTGATTGTTTTCTTCAGTACGACCGCGTGGATATTAAAATTTGACCCGAGCTTCAGTTTAGGAATCAAATCGTCGACCATAGTGAAATGTCTTGGCAACCGATCGCGGTTGAGCATGACTGTGGCTGAGACTTGCTCGCCGCATCTCCTCGAGCCGCTGTTTTCGAAAAGAACGCTTTTACACACGCTGCATTTAGGAGGAGCTTTTGGTATGAACTGAAGGATCACCTCGTTATTCTCGCAATCCTCGGGACACGACCAAACTGTGTGATACACGTAGCTCGAGGGCTGAGACATCACCATAAGTATTCCGGAGAATGTGACTAGACCTGTGTAGCTTCGAGGGTTAGGAGACAGAAGCCGGGGCAAGCTTTTCAACCTCAAATTTACAGCCACCTGTGTAGAAGTCACTGCATACTGTTCGTTGTTGATTGATTGCAACACAGCAAAGAGAATTTCGCTGCACATACGTTGCCATTTGATTGGTTCTCTCAGCAATAACCTGCCGAGGTCGGGAAAAATGTTTATCAAGTCCATCACATCGATTTTCAAAAGGTGCCTTAAAGGCGGAAACTTGCTTGCTGCGGACTTATTTAGTCTCAGTTCTTCTACGAAACTCTGGCAACTATTTCGCATTTCGTTCAAGAAGGGCCTTCTATCCAAATATATTAGGAGTTTACAGTGTGACTCCATTGTAGATTACAATCATGCAGTCTTTTATTTGACTAACTTTTAATTAATTACCATAAAGTCAAACGAAATAGTAACTTTTAATTTTATTATTCGCGCCATTCACTCGTTCGCGCTCAATTGTTTTTTTTTTTATATTTCCTTAGAGGAAAAACAAAGGTATTTGAAACGATACAGTCTATTGTTGTCTCCTGTACCACAGAACGTGTGCTAGCACCAGACACTGCGTATTCTATTAATTCTTACAGAAATGTGTAACTACAGTATGTAGAAACAAAATGGACCGCGGTCATTTGATATAGTGGGTGTAAAAGTGTAGGTATCTTTCGATGAACGATAAGCACCTCTTTAAAATAATTCAAAATGCCTCAATAAGCCACTGAATTTAAAAATATTGCAAAAATGTTTACAAATGCCGTGAAGCAAAGCCATATTATAAAAAAGTTTAATGCAACGCCATCTAAGGCAAATATTAGTTACTATACTTACTGGAAAATCTACAGCAGATTGTACGTCTGTTATTTATAAAGGTCATTAACGGCTAAACTGATTTTTAGTTATAGCCACTTACCTCCATTAAAACTTGCGAAAGAAAGTACTACCGCAGGGCGAAATACTATATGATTGTCCAATAGTGGCCTTCTATCAGTTTGATAAATATTATTGTATTTATCTTAATATGTATATAGGAAGAGACTATCAGCCAAACTGCGATTACTTAACCATTAGAGCTTTGCGACACTATTTAGGCGCCTACGCGAGACCTACTAGGTAATGTCACATCCCACGCGCTCCCAGAACCCGTCGGCGTTTCCTTATGCAAGGTCAGTAAACAATTAGCCAGTCCTCGGCGAACGAACGGAAATGCCGAATCGATATGCAAATCAGATCAAAATCATAACTACCTACTCATTCACTTACCTTGTTCATTCACTGAGACCCCGTGTACATTTGTGCGCTAAAGTGGTTTGTTTTACGCGGCCATTTTTCCGATTGGACAATTTGTAGGTTAACAACTGGATTCGGGAGTGTTGTGTAGTTACTTTTAAATTATACAAGACCAACAGTGGGTAGTTATGGAGACTCTACAGTAAAAACTTTCAAAGCACTACTAGTGCAGTAGTATTGTAAAGTAAAAATGAGGCCAGTTTCTTTACGACCAAGTGTTTTGGAAAAAATGCTTACTTAACCGAAGTAATTTAGCTGGCGTGGATCTTCAGTAAAGATTTTAACACAGAACACTAGAATTGAAACCAATCAAGCTGCAATTTAGTGTCGGAGTGTACATGAACGGCGCGGGCTGTGGGTGGAGCGGGCGTGGGGCGGCGGCGGGCGGCCGGGCCTGCGCGCGCGCCGCGAGCCACTCGATGCCCGAGCACGACGCGTACCAGCTGCGGCCACGCACCGCGCGCTCGCGCGAGCCGCGCGCGCGCCGCTCCGCCCAGCCGCTCAGCAAGTACCGCCGGAAGACAGCCAACGCGCGCGAGAGAAGCCGCATGCGCGAGATCAACCGCGCGTTCGAGACGCTGCGCCGCGCCGTGCCCGCCGCCGCCCTCGTCGGCTCCGCGCCCGCGCCCTGCGAGAAGCTCACCAAGATCACCACGCTGCGGCTGGCGATGCGCTACATAGCCGCGCTCTCGGCCGCGCTCCGGGACTCCAGCCCGGAGGAGTCGGAGTGGTCCTCCGAGTTCTCCGCGGAGCCTTCCGAGTTCGCGGAGGACTCCCTCTCGCCCTTCGACTCGTTCTTCGCGGAGTTCGACTGCGACTACATAGACCGGACATTTGCGTAACTGAATGTGTGTGTTGTGCTACTAAGGACTATAATACAAAGATCACCACGCAGAAGCTGGCCATGACCTCAACCCGAAGGAGTCCGAAATGGCCTTGCGACATGTCCGAGTTCTCCGCGGAGTTCTATCCGAGTTCGCGGAGGACTCCCTTCGACAAGTTCGATTGCGACTATTTATGTAAACGGGACGATAATTTGACGGGACATTTGCGTGACAATGTATGTGTGTGTGTGTGTGTACTGGTACTGGACTGTAATTAGGTATTTTAATTCTCATTTTGCCATATTAAGAATTATTTTTGTTGTGCGAGAGATTTATTTTGTATTATTTATTGTTTAAAAATAAATTTCATTTGTTTTTGTTACAAGTTTTTTTTTATTGATCAATAACGGCATTCTTTGGGAAATATTGCATCCAGCAGTGGACGTCGACAGGCTGGTGATTACTAAATCAGATACGGTCAGTTGAAACAACCAGTATAAACAGGTCTCTCATAATATTGAAATTCCGTAAACGCTAAGCCAGCTCAAGGTCAATGTGTTTCCATTCCACTGACGTGGGGTCGACTGTACCGTCAAAGTTATTGCATTTTTGTACACTGGGCCCATTTTACATGTAATTTTTTCTACCAGAGATCTAGAATCCTGCACTAAAGGAATCAAAGAAAATAAAATTCTTGCTTGGAATTAGAGAAGTGAATTTGTCAACGTGTGAAACCCAGCGCGGATAAATTCCCCATCACCCAAAGGTTTAATGGAATTAATCATCATCATCAACAGCCTATTAACATGTCTCCACTGCTGGGGCTCAGGCCTACCCTCTTACGAGGGCGTTCGGACTATAGTCCACCACGCTAGCCCAGTGCGGGTCGGTGGACTTCACATGCGCCTAAGAATTTCTTCTTCGGCGTATGCAGTATGATGGAATTAATCGCTACATCTTTTTTGTTGAATTACTTATTATAATTTTTTATTAAGTTTTGGTACTTTGTTTAAAGTCTCATCAATCATCATCAGCCTATTAATATGTCCCCACTGCTGGGGCTCAGGCCTACCCTCTCAACGAGGGTGTTCGGGCTATAGTCCACCACGCTAGCCCAGTGCGGGTTGGTGGACTTCACGTGCGCCTAAGAATTTGTTCATCGGCGTAAGCAGGTTTCCTCACGATGTTTTCCTTCACCGTTTGAGAGCAGTCAGTAAATGTACTTAAGTTTCGAGAAAAAACCCATTGGTACGTACATGGCCCAGCTGGGGGTCGAACTCCCGACCTTTCGATATGATAGGTTGCGTCTTATCCCCGACGCCACTGACGCTCTTAAAGTTTAAAGTCTATTTTATTTGATTTAAAAAGAATTGCCATAGGTAGTTAATATAATAAATAGTCTCCAACTAACTATTGGTAGTTAGTTGGAGACGACATAACTTTGGCAATAGCTAGGAGAGTCGGCGTACGCGCATCGATCTCTCACTGTTCTACGAAGTATATGATGTAAGTTTTGTTGCGGATGACCAATTTTATGCGATCGTGTAATTTGTGCTCATCGCTCTGTGAGTCACTTTTACTAAACAATTTACTAATGATTGTGCCTCCACAGAGGATTAATAATAGGTACATCTTTGAAAACAGTTCCAAAAGCCTCGATAGATGGCACTAAACGCAAAGCAAGGCCCTAATATTAAAAAAAACGTTTTCAGTCGATTGACAATTATCTATTTTTGTATACTGTAGTAATTATTTATTAATTATTTTATTTTTAAAGTCATAGTTTTACTAGAACCTACAATTTTATTATTGTAAAACTGGATTCTTTTCACTAGCTAAACAGTTGCGTCCATCCCTCTACCCTTATATGAAAAAAAATTGCTACTAGGCGGCCCCGCCGCCCACCAAAGAGATCCTAACTCTATATACTTACCTATACCTACTTACCTAAAGCTGCCCAAAGCTAGAACTTCTAATTTCAAATTTTATTACGACAAAGTTGCAGCCTCTTTTGATAACATTATGGATGGTACGATTTTTTTGCCTTGTTTTAATTTTGGTACACGAGGGAAAAATGCATAACTTGTGCAATGGCCGTGTCACGCAATAAAGATCCCGCCCGCGAGTGGTCCCGACGCGATGCCCATTTCGGTATAAGCGGATTGCTTTCCCGCCAAGTACGGCCCGAGTGACAGTTCATTGAATTATGTGATTAAATGACATGACATGACACACGGACAGACAGACTAACCGCAAGCTTTACCTAGGGTTCCGTCTCCAGTTGTTGAGACTTTCAACAGACTGTTAAATAGAATTTATAGGTTGTGGGCCCAGGAGCTCTATTTTTGAATCGCTCTCCTCGCTTCGAGCGGTCGATTCTACTGATTTTTGTATCGGATGTCGAAGGAAAATCAGTAGAATCGATTGCTCGATGCGAGGAGAGCGATTCAAAAATAGAGCTCCAGCACGCTCCCACTGCGCGAGCAGTTTACAACACCTCTTTTAAAAAAAACGACAGTTCCAAGCACATGGCACGACCGAGGATCGAACTTGGACCTCTCGACATGACAGGCCGCGTCTTCCCCACCCACTGACGCATAAAAACATTGGTCTTATAGGCTTTAATTACCTGTAATACGAATCTTTCGGGAAAGTAGGTCGTTCTGTCCCACTCCCACGCTGTATATTGTATGTATGTTAATAAGAATTGTAATGACTACGGAACCACTCGCGAGGGCAAGTACAACTGGTGCTTGACGAGTTATTTTGATAATTTCGTTGAAGCCTCCAAAGCCTCTGTAAAGGCGTTGGTAAATGCTGCATTGATTAGATAGACTATGGCGACTGGCGTTACCAAATTTAGAGCGTGTGTGTTTGCCTTATCAGGCAGGTGGGCTGCGTACAGCTTGCGAAATGGAAATAGATCTCGTGTCATACCGACGACACAGCACTGACTCTTTTGCCTGCAATTTTTTGTTCATTTCGGTGAGATTTTTTACAGAGCCCATCTCAGACCAAATAAGGGCCCATTCTTAGGTTTTTTAATGTTAAAGTAGATAAATATATGTGTGTTAGCGAGCGCTAACTTAGTAAGTAAAGTAGTAAGTAGTCTTAGTCTAATGAGAAATATGAAATTGTGTTTATAACTAGTCACCGAAATGAAATGCATCCACTGAAATCTTATATTACCTCTTGAAGGGCTGGCTTACAAGTATCTACGTAGCGTACTACGAGTAGGTTTTGTAAACTGTAAAGACTTGTGTAAGACTGGAAAGGTTGTGTAAGACTGTAAAAATAAGTAAGGCACTAAGTTCATAGACTTATCGGCTCTACATTAATTTATTGACTGTGTTATTTCTTTAATGAATCAGGAAACTAATAATCTATTTCTAATGAAGTATGAATAAGTTTAATTTAGTTTGAATTCATCGACCGCAGTACGCTGTAAACACTGCCACAGAATTAAATACACTGCCATGATTGTCCTCAATGTTAAAGCAACACGCGGGCGGCGCCAGCTTCACCCGGAACGGAGCACCCTGCGCCATGGATAGACTGCCCGCTAAGATTACTGCTCAAAAAAAAAATATATAAAAAAATTGGATTAAAAATTTTGAATTCTAAACATGAATAAAAAAAATTTGCCACTCCCATAGCGCGCGCGACCAAAGAGATTTAAAACTACTTGATTCTAAGGGCCACTTTCACCACTTGCTGATATTGTTACCGATACTAATCTGACAGATAAACTAATCTATCAGATAAATTTGTCTGATATTTTCGTGTTTCGCACTTCAAGTCTGATAAATAACAGCCACTTGATCTTGCTGTTAGTTTATCAGGCATTTTCTGACAGATAAATTAATCAGCTGTGAAACCAAATATATTGGTTATCTGTCAGATAACCTGCAGATAGGGTATCTGGGACTTTATCAGCAAGTGGTGAAAGAAGCAAGTCTGTCTGCAAACAAATCTGTAAGTGTTCCAAATAGAATAAAAATAAAAGCTATCACTGTGCCAAGTTTCGTCAAAGTCCGATCAGCGTGAAAGAGGAACAAACATTCTCACGGAGTCACAAACATTCTCACAAACTTTCGCCTTTTAGATGAGGAGCCAGAGGTGTCAGCAGGCGGGTGCAGGCGAGCGCAGGCGCTAGCGTGAGAAAAATATGGTAACCCTCACCCAGATAGACGCGGCGCGGCGCGGGCGCCGGTCCGTCGCTTCACTCACCGTCACATGTCATGTTTACTATGTTTTCTTACAATTTTCTTACACTTGCAAGAAACACGTATAAATCAAAATACGTATTTGGTATAATAATTAAAAAGTTTGAAAACCCTTATAAATGCAATTTTACTTACTTTTAAAAAGCGTCAGTGGCGTCGGGGACAAGACTCTGCCTGTCATATCGAAAGATCCGAAGTTCGGTCCCCGGCTGGGCCATGTACCGACGGGTTTTTTCTCCAAACTTTAGTATACATTTATTGACTGCTCTCAAACGGTGAATGAAAACATCGTGAGGACACCTGCATGCGCCGAAAAGAAATTCTTAGGCGCATGTGAAGTCCACCAACCCGCACTGGGCTAGCGTGGTGGACTATAGCCCGAACGCCCTCGTTGAGAGGGTAGGCCTGAGCCCCAGCAGTGGGGACATGTTAATAGGCTGTTGATTTGATTTTTGATTTTTACTTACTTTTAAAAACGAAGATTAAAATTACTATTCTTTATGTGAATAGTCCAGCAATAGACAGATTGGTGGACAAGGGTTTGGCACAACAGATCCCATAGGGTCAAGAGTGTGCCGGGTATTTCCGGCCCCTATAACAAGATTAGATAAGACACGTATCGTTGCAAGCCTGCATGTAAATATAGGTGATGCAAAACATAACAAGCATGACAATCTCAGCTGCAGCCTTGTTACCAAACCAAAGGCACGTTCACCACCATATACGTCAGCAGGTGGACAAACCCTTATAATAAGACCAATACAACTCTGCGACTAAAATGAACCAAACACGCAATTCTCGACTTTAAGCCGTTCAGATAAGAAACAAAATTTGGCCACCGCGTGTGTTTTACAAAGTTTTTGTATGACAGGTCGTGTGCCACGATCAATGCGATGTATTTCTTTATAAACGACCACAAAAATGAGCACACGACCATATTCTAAAACATACTTCATGGCAGCTTACCTGACAACACGTACGTATAATTACACTAGCTGTTTCCCGTTGCGTCGCCCGCGTGGTATAGATTTTCCCGCGAGAGCGTTTCCCGAGGTATCTAATAGCCTATGTGTTATTCTGATGATTGTGTACATGAAGCTATGTATATATCCAGAAAAAATCTTGTGAGATATTTTATGAAAAAATAGTAAAAAAATAAAATCGTCTTTTATTCTTATCACGTAACAACTCAAAACATTTTTTTACATGTATGTAAGAACTTATAAAAAAAATTGCCCAATAAAATGATGCGAACAGCAAGGACGTAAGAAGTAGAACCTACAACCTCCCCCTTAAAGCCTTTTCGTTGGCCGATTGGCCATGGACCATGTGGTTTATGGAAGGCCCCTTTGAACTGCAATACAGATCTGCCTTGAGCCACGTAGGCGTGGGAACCAAACACTTCGATAATACCTACACGTGCGACCACCGGCCCAATAATGTACAGTCGACCGCACGTCAGTTGAGACACATGGTGGTCTGTCTAGACGTGCGGTCGACTGTACGTAGGTAGAGCATTGAGCCTGTGAAGAACGATCGGTATATATGGGATTTTTAAAAAGTTTGTATATTTTTATTAAATTTCGGTTGATATAATTCAATTTTAGGGGACTTTCTTAATTCTTATATGGATTAGGGAGTTGGTATAAACTGGGCTCTCATAGTATTGGAGCTTCCTAATAGCCTTCCTTCCAGCTCAAGGTCAATGTGTTTCAACCGACGTGCGGTCGACTGTACTATGACTCAATCACCGATGCGATCACGACTCTAGGCAACCTGCCAATCCAAATATGGTATTTGACCATAAACGATTACGTTCCATGCGCTGTCCCCGCCACATATTGATGACCAGATTTTTATACGAGTCTCAGGACTTCTTGCACCGCTTGCTGTGTATTGTTACTGTTAGTAAGTTGACAGATAAGCTAATCTATCAGATAAATCTGTCTGATAATATTTTCGTGTTTCACACCTCAAGTGTCTGACAGAAAAAAAAATTACAGCCACTTGATCTTGCCGTTAGTTTATAAGGCGGTTTATCTGACAGATAAGGCAATCAGATACATGTGAAAGAAAAAAATTGGCTGTCAGATAACCTGCAGATAGTTTGTCTGGGACTTTATCAGCAAGAGGTGAAAGAGGCCCTTAGTGAACTAAGTTGGTCATTACACTTTAGGCGAGCGACGCTTCTTCTTCCCAGCTCTATATTAACACCTTGGAAGCGGTGGTAGATAAAAAATTTACTTTGTATAAATGTACCCAGTGTACTTACATGCAATAAAATAGTTTTGAATTTGACTTTCGATCGCAGCCCGAGACGAAGGCGAGTGCGTAATGAAGCCGAGAGTGACAATCACCAATGCTCACGTTTTTGTACTTGCAAGGAAAAAATATATACACTTTTTTCTAATCTCATCCGTACAGCCTACACAATAAGGTTGTGAGCTTATTGAATAAGCTCCGTTATGATGCAACACACCGAACCCTCTACGCTAAAACAGCTCAAATTCGCGTGCACAGATTTTGTACGTTTTTGAAGCATTGTTCGGGAGTGACGATTCTGTACGGTGATCTTGTTGTATTCTGCGGCATCACTTATACGAGTTCATTCACAGATAAAACAAGTTGGAACTAAGTAAAAAACATTGTAACAGAATGTCTCTTCATTGAAGAAAATGTTATGTTCGCGGCTCTAATTGGACATCAGTTGAAGGCCTTCAATACCGACCACTACACCTGCTGTTCCGACAAACAACCTGCACCTTGTTACCTGAGAGATAAGGTGGAGAATGACGTGAAACAGAATGAAACAGTACACAACGACGCTGCATTTGTAATGGTTTAAAAATTCCAGCAAAAACCAGCGCACAGCTTACATTAGTTAATGTATATCATATTTTCTAGATCTCTAATAATTTGTAACGCGTTCTTAGAGTTAAGAGATACGTTATTTTTCTTTGGCTTCCTGTCGCAGTAATGAATACAAGATGTACAGTCTACCACACGTCACTGGCAACACTTTGACCTTGAGCTTGCCTAGCCTATTACGAAGTTTCAATACTACGAAAGACCAGTTTATACTGGTTTTGTTCTGACGTGCGGTCGACCGTACCTACTTAATTACTTTAAATTAAATTGACCAGCTGAGTTGAGAGGCCAATGTTATGAGAGAGATATACACAAATTTCAGAAAATTTTCTCCTCCCAACTTTGTAAATTTCAAAAAGTTAAGCATAGGTCGTGCACAGTGATGCGGGCTCTTGTTTTTAGTTTTCTGGAATCATCAGTAAATCTTTTTTTCCCTTAGCTTAGTTTTCGTCGATCGGATATTCGGATCTGATTCCTTCGAATAGACGATTGTTGTCAATTGATTAATTACAGCCCCATTTCGTTTATTGGTTACTCACGCACGACTCCCACACTGTCAAAAATTTAACCTCTTAGAACCACGAAGCTAAAAACTTGTTGGTATATTCCTAGATTCAATATTCAGGTACTTTCCCTCCGTCCCCAGAGCATCCTGTATGTGTAAATATTATTGAAAAATTCTAATTGGTCACGAGCTGTTCTATTAGGTACCTCTTGAAGTGTTGGCGTTCAATTGTGGCACACCCTGTGCTTATCAGGGTACGTAAGGTAACTTATGTGATACGGTTCGCTGAATCCCGGCCATCAAACCCAGAAGATGATCACCAGACGGTAACGGAAGGCAGACATTAGATTTTTAAATAATGGTACCTATGTAATGTATACAACAAACTATGATACTTAGGGCTTCTTTCACCACTTGCTGATAAAGTCCCAGATACCCTGTCTGCAGGTTATCTGACAGATAGCCAAAATTTTTGGTTTCACTGGTATCTGATTATATAAAACTAAAACTAAACTTAAATATAAATTATAAATAAAAAAAACCCCTCGAGGCTCCCCACCGCTGGGAGCGTGCCCAGAAGGCTGGCGGCATTACCCCGCTGGATTGTGAGGCTGATCCTCTGAGCGAGGTAATGCCCAGCCCTCTGGTCGTTGGCAGCCTCGACCAGACGCTTCGCCACCTCTCGAAAGAGACGGTGAGCTCCCGGTCCCCACGGTCCGAGCGTCTCGACCCCAAACGGCTCAAATATGTAGTCACTGCTTAGCACAGCATATTTGCGCCGTTTGAGGTCCTCAGCAGTACCGGCCGCAGAACCGGCCTTGACCGCGGAAGCTGGAAGATGGGACGGTGCCACGGTGTCTACGCAAGTAGCATCCCAAACTAGGGACCGTCCCACCTTCCAGGGAACGAGAGTCATGCCGTCCGGCCTCTTGCCGTCGTCGCGGGCCAGGCCGTTCGGTTCAAGAACAGCCGGCGCGCCGGCGGTGGCAAGGGCCCGACGGATGACGTCGTTCAATCCCGCGTGTCTCGGTATCTGATTGCCTATATCTTATATATTTTATATAGTCTATCACACAGATTTATCTGATAGATTAGTTTATCACTAAGATTACTATCTGTAACAATATCAGGAAGTGGTGAAAGAAGCCCTTAATCACATAATTTAAAACCATATCATCATGCAGCTTTTCTGTCAATATTTTCCTCCTACTAAAAGCCTCTGGCAATGACATAATCATACA
Source organism: Metalampra italica (assembly GCA_949699065.1). NCBI lineage: Eukaryota > Metazoa > Arthropoda > Insecta > Lepidoptera > Oecophoridae > Metalampra > Metalampra italica. The sequence continues at coordinate 10,432,156 of OX452985.1, forward strand.
TAGGGACAGTCGACCGCACGTCAGTGGAAACACTTTGAACTTGAGCTGGCCTACACTTTTAGGAAGTTTTAAGAGACTGTTTTTTTTTCCACTGACGTGCGGTCTTTCGACTGATCTTTCGCCACTCGTGATGATTTCAATATCCAATGTCCCGATAAACTTGTCAGGACCTCTATTTTTGAATCGCTCTCCTCGACTCGAGCGGTCGATTCTACTAATTTTCCTTTAACATCCGATACAAAAATCAGTAGAAGCGAGGCGAGCGATTCAGAAATAGAGTTCCAGCCATATTTGTGATACATAATTAATCGTCTCTTAAAATAAGCTTTCTTGCAAAGTTGTTGTTTAACTGAGTCTTTTTTGACATTTTACAATACAAGGTAGTTTATTGTAGAAGCGATCCATTGCCCCGTGAACAATTTACTGACCTTATTGTAAATCTATATGTGTGGTGGTATACATACAAGTTTGTTTTTATTTCTTGTATCATTTAAAATTTGTGTCGCGAAGTGGCCGGAGTGGCTCCAGTAGTGGAGTGGTGACCTCAGCCGTGAGTCACGCGACCTGACGACGCTACTGCTTCAAGGAACACACACACTACCGACTTGCGCCGCGGGTTTGACCTCGATGTTGGACTAGAGTGCCAGACGCCATAAGTTTAATTTGGGGACAGAGTATATAGGTAATTGTAAAAAAAATTGCTCCCTTGCCGAGTCAATAGCGTCACCTCTGTCTAAATATGCCTTTTCGTGTGTCATCAACACTGCTGGGGCTCAGGCCTACCCTCTCAACGAGGCCGTTAGGGCTAAGTCCACCACGCTATCCCGTCCAGTGCGGGGTGGTGGACTTCACATGCGCCTGAGAATTTCTTCTTCGGCGTATGCAGGTTTCTTCACGATGTTTTCCTTCACGAGAACTTTCAGAAAAGTTTCGAGAGAAATCCAAAATGGTCTAATACGCGACATTCACCGTCCTGACTCGATACATGGCTTTTTTATCCAGTTTATTTTATGTTTAAATAACCACATCTGTCGGAGAACCGATAACCGCTGGGGTAGACGAGTTCTCGAGTGGAGGCCACGACTAGGCACGCGTAGTGTGGGACGCCCCCCGGCTAGATGGAGCGACGACCTGCGTAGAGCGGCTGGCAGTGACTGGATGCGGAGAGCCGAGGATCGGGCTCAGTGGCGCGCCTTGGTGGAGGCCTATGTCCAGCAGTGGACTAGTGCAGTCTGATGATGAGGGGGACCGACTGGAAAATGTAATGTGACGAAGTCTGTGGTGTCGGTGGGCGCCGGCGGCGTGCGGGCGGCGGGGCGGCGGGGCGGCGGGGCGCGCCGGCGCCGGCGCCACGCGTTACGCCACAGATGGGATCTGCGCGCGCGCCGGTTCATTTTGGAACAACAATACTGCGTGGCCGCCTTGTTCGGAAGCTCCTTGCACTTATCTACACTTGCGTTTCACATCATTTCTTTTATGGGTTTTTATGATGTAACTACAAATTTACGGTTTCTGGATTTTTTCCTTTACTTGTGCTTTAAGACCTTGCTTCTTCCCAAACTTCATGATTCTAACTCAACGGGCAGGTAGTACCCCATAGGTTTTGATGACCAATATACAAAAAAACGGCAAAATCGGCATTGTCTTCTTACTGCGTTGACTTAGAAGTTTGATTTTTTCACAGCTCCAAGGGATTGCAGACCTGAGTATTTGACATTAAATTTAACTTCATACCTCCACGCGTTCCTGAGAAAAAGGGTCCTAACAGACAGACGGACAACGAAGCCATCCTCTAAGGATTCCTTTTTTTCCTTTTTTGAGGTACGGAACCTTAAAATTAAGGATTAAGAGATACAATGTATTACCGATACTCTTCATAAAAACAGACTCATAAAAGAGTCCGTAAAAAGCAACTTTCATTTTATTACACAGATATAAAGTCCTCAATTTGCGAGAGCCCTAAAATAATGACAATACGATGCGATACGCTCTGACACAAACCATTTGCGCCCAAAGTACGGGTCGGTGCGTCCTCCATAATAGGAGTCCAGGACCGGTTGTTCCTTTTATGGACACATTTTTGGCTTTCGAAAACATTTGCAAGAGTCGAGAGGTCGTCCGTCGCCCCCGTTGACTTATAAAAGGTTACTTTACATACAGCCCTGCTATTCTGTAAGCGTATTTGTGCAACTCGATCCTGAATCCGCAGTGAGATCGGTCTCTAACTCAATGATTTACAGTTCAATACTAACTTTACTTCGCAAGTGAAGTGTTTATTGTGTAGCTTGTATTTGTTTACACAATGCGACATCAAGGTCTTTCATGATCGGATGCGGAGTGAAGTAAGTGACTTGCGATGTGATGGTCGAGTTTTAATTCGTACTTTACAGAATCACACAGCAGGTAGACAAAATCAGGTATACCTAATGTATATATTGCGTGGGTAGCCCCCGAAAAGTCGACTTGAAATAAAGCAGCCAGAAATTGCTGAGTCTCAACCCGACGTCAGGTCAAGGGATCGAAGCCTGTACGGATTTAGTAATACCTAACTAAATTCGTGACATCTTAAAACGTGACTTTAAGGAAAACCGAGAAAAAGCCACAAATAGCTCCGTCCAAGGATCATGGGGGACATATACATGACACCACTCTTTTCTGTTTGTCCCTCCATCTGCAATCGGGGGACAGACGCAAATTTTTATTTCATGTTTGTCCACTTTAGGGGTACAAACGGGTACAAACATGAAATGACTGGAAATTTCGTCATACAGAATTAAATCGTAAATGTTTTTACCTGAATTTTCCGTAATTTTCCTAGTTACCGGGCTATCGTGCAATACTTACTCGAAATGTCTAATCAATGAAAATCTATCCCATATAGAAAGTTCCAAGTTTCAGTTCAATAGGACCAGTAGTTTTTGAAAGTATTTATTTATAAAGAATTCCCGCGACCCAGCTGGATGAGGTTAGCGCATGACCGGTCGTCGTGGAGATCCCTGGGGGAGGCCTTTGTTCAGCAGTGGACGTCTACAGGCTGAAATGGTGATGTTTAGGAATATACAATTTCTTTAAACGTTTCCAATTTCCTTTGTTTTAAAACCCCAAAATTTAAAAGTGACACATTGTAAGATCAATCATACCTAAGTTTTCTAATTGTATTTTTATTTCTATATTTGTAAGAGACAATGTCGTTATTTAATCTGCCAGTGACACATAAAGAGAAGCCTGTAACGCATCATCCGTGGGAAAGGACCGTGAGAGATGTTTTCTCCAACCGAATCAAATACGTCCACAACTCGATAGACAATCCGCACTACGCTGTGAGGAAGGAGAAGGTCCCGAGCAAGAATCGCGTCAAGTTCACAGTCATCGGGAACAGAGCGACCGACGAATTCATTTACTGTTCGAACTTGGTTCGAGGGCTGCATAAGTACAGGTGGAAGCTGTTCGATTCTCCTGTTATACGAGGTGTGTTTGTTTACACCTTACACGAAACGATTAATCCCGTTCGAAATACGTCCCGCTACTAAAAATGATCGCATCCGCAAATGGTACTGTTCACAAAATGGTCCAATCCCCCTGAAACCTATTAGTTGAGGTGTATCATTGCTCAGTTTGCTGACACATTTCCTAGGACATATTGAGAATTCTACGTTGCAACAGGTGCTTGTCATGTAAGTTAGTGAATAGCTTAGCTAATAACACCTATAAATTGCTTTGTCCTAATAAAAAATACTTTCCTCGATAACTTTCCGCTCGAATTTGATTTTCACTTCGCCTTTATTTACATTTTTGAACGTCGATTATCGACTTCGCTTTGTCACGAACAGCACTAGCTGGCCTTGTCTCATAGCTGCTATTGTTGCAGGTGTGACTGATGTGGAATGGCCACATGTGTGGAACGAGCTGAAGCTGCAGCACGGCGGGCTGGCCTTCTGCATCCGTGGCCAGGCGGCCGTGCTGTACGACGGACAGTTCCTGGGCGGGCGGGCCGAGCTCGCGGACCTCGTCGCGCACAAATACAGATACCAGTTACACTTGAACTACGAGAGCGAGAGGGTCGCGCAGCTCCTCAGCTTCGTGAAGTCTACTGCTGTAAGATTGTGGAGACACAACTCGGAATCTGTACTAGTATAATATAGCTGAAGAGTTTTATTTGCTTGCTTGCTTGCTTGCTTGCTTGCTTGCTTGCTTGCTTGCTTGCTTGCTTGCTTGCTTGCTTGCTTGCTTGCTTGCTTGCTTGCTTGCTTGCTTGCTTGCTTGCTTGCTTGCTTGCTTGCTTGCTTGCTTGCTTGCTTGCTTGCTTGCTTGCTTGCTTGCTTGCTTGCTTGCTTGCTTGCTTGCTTGCTTGCTTGCTTGCTTGCTTGCTTGCTTGCTTGCTTGCTTGCTTGCTTGCTTGCTTGCTTGCTTGCTTGCTTGCTTGCTTGCTTGCTTGCTTGCTTGCTTGCTTGCTTGCTTGCTTGCTTGCCTGCCTGCCTGCCTGCCTGCCTGCCTGCCTGCCTGCCTGCCTGCCTGCCTGCCTGCCTGCCTGCCTGCCTGCCTGCCTGCCTGCCTGCCTGCCTGCCTGCCTGCCTGCCTGCCTGCCTGCCTGCCTGCCTGCCTGCCTGCCTGCCTGCCTGCCTGCCTGCCTGCCTGCCTGCCTGCCTGCCTGCCTGCCTGCCTGCCTGCCTGCCTGCCTGCCTGCCTGCCTGCCTGCCTGCCTGCCTGCCTGCCTGCCTGCCTGCCTGCCTGCCTGCCTGCCTGCCTGCCTGCCTGCCTGCCTGCCTGCCTGCCTGCCTGCCTGCCTGCCTGCCTGCCTGCCTGCCTGCCTGCCTGCCTGCCTGCCTGCCTGCCTGCCTGCCTGCTTGCTTGCTTGCTTGCTTGCTTGTTTGTTTGTTTGTTTTAACGCGCCTATCTCTGTAACTACTTGTCTGAATTGAAATAATTCTTTTCGCATTTGATAGCCCAATCGAACGATCGAATCGATCTTGACGAAGGTTATAGGCTGTTTAAAATCACGCTACGCGCTTAAGAGCCAAACAAAAATAATAAAGCCAGAAAGAACCTATACAACGCGGACGAGGCCGCGGGGAACAGCTAGTGAATAATAAAGCGACATTGACGTCATCAACCTTGGACAACCAACATGCAGAATGAGGCAAATTGAAGCTGTTCGTCTTCGTATTTCAGCGGCCGTGCGTCTACCTGCACATGTCTGTGGACGGGGAACACATTGGGACGATGATTTTTATGGTACGACATTGTACTATTGTATATTCTGTAGTAAGACACTATAGCTACATACAAGGGAGGAGGGGAGCAGCCCCTGTTGGACTTGTGCCTCCCCTGGGCGCTTATCATCATCATCAGCCTGCACTAGTCCACTGCTGGACATAGGCTTCCCCCAAGGCGGGCCACTGAGTCCGATCCTCGGCTCTCCGCATCCAGTCACTGCCAGCCGCCTTACGCAGGTCGTCGCTCCATCTAGCCGGGGGGCGTCCCACACTACGCGTGGTCTCCACTCGAGAACTCGTCTACCCCAGCGGTTATCGGTTCTCCGACAGATGTGACCAGCCCACTGCCACTTCAACGTGCGAACCCTTTGAGCTATGTCAAAGGCTTTGGTTCTCTGGCGGATTACATACAATAACCGGGCACGCCCACACGGCTCCTGATTGCAGCTGTATGCGGACATAGTGCCGAACACGTGCGCGAACTTCGCGCGTCTGTGCTGCGCGCGCCGCGGCGGCTACGGCGGCACGCCCGTGCACCGCGTGGTGGCGGGCGCGTGGGCGCAGGCCGGCGGCTTCGGCTTGAGGAGCGAGGAGCTGCCGTGCGAGAACTTCGTCGTGCCGCACGACCGCCGCGGCGTCATCGCCATGGCCAACGACGGCAGGTCTCTGCTAATATGTTTCGTATATCATCATCAACAGCCTAATAACACGTCCCCACTGCTGGGGCTCAGGCCTACCCTCTCAACGAGGGCGTTCGGGCTATAGTCCACCACGCTAGCCCAGTGCGGGTTGGTGAACTTCACATACGCCTAAGAATTTCTTCTTCGGCGTATGCAGGTTTCCTCAAGATGTTTTCCATCACCGTTTGAGAGCAGTCAGTAAATGTACTTAAGTTTCGAGAAAAAAACCATTGGTACATGGCCCAGCTGGGGATCGAACTCAGGACCTTTCGATATGCCACTGACGCCTTTGTTTCGAGCGTTTCTCTGTTTCGTATATATTTTTAATTAAATTTTAGCACATTTCTACACAAGTGAACTATCGTGACTGGAATGCACAACGCGAGACGAAGCCGAGGGCGTAATGAAGCCGAGTAGTGTAATGACCAATGCCCACAGCATGTCATACAACGTTTTAACACACTTAGCAAGGATAAACATAAATAAAATGACAAACTTATTTTCCTTTGATTTTTATGGCAACATATTATCAGGCTGTCACTTACATCCTGTCACAGAATATAATATTCTGCACCTTAAGAGACACTATAATGGCCACTGTGATGGCGCCGCTGCTGCCCGTCACGGTTGCTACATCACGGCGTTACCAATTTTGCCGCTACATTCGGTAAAGCACTGAGGGTTCCTCGTATTCATTCCAGAGACGTGGACTGCTCCACGCAATTCTTCATCCTGCTGCAGCCGATGCCGTGGATGCAGCACAAGTACGTGGCGTTCGGCCAGCTGATCAACGGAGACTCCGTCCTCAGGCAGATCGAAAGCGTGCCCACCTGGTACGAAGCGCCCACCTCCGAGATCATCATCCAAAGCGCTGGCGTCTTCAACCCAGACTGCCAGGATATAAGGATAAACCCGACAGCAAACGAGTACATTCGGGGACATGTTGAGGATCTGCTCGCGATTGGAGAACTGTTTGTAGCGGTATGTCATTTCTCTTGCTTTGGCATGTGTTCCTATTAATTGAAGGATCAGAGTCGCTCTACGTGGTATGGAAAGAGCCATGCTCGGAGTTCTATGAGAGACAGGAACCGAAACGATCTGCCAGAGAACCAAAGCCTTTGAGATAGCACAAGTTAGTACGTTGAAGTGGGATGGGTTGGACACATTAAGCCGGAGAACTTAACTGCTGAGGTAGATGCCAGTTCTTAAGTGGAGACCGCGACCGGACTGCAATGACTGGATGCTGAAAACCGAAGATCTGGTTCAGTGAACTTGAAGGATCAGAATCCAGGATACCCGAAGAGGGCCCACTTATAACATTTTAGTCGCATGATTTGCGTTGGGTGACTATAAATATAATGTGATGTTTTGTTTCGGTCTCGAAGCCAAAGGGTTGTTGACTTCTATTCTCGGCAAGGACAGACAAGCGGTCACCACCTGACGCTATACAGGCGAAAACATCGTAAGCTCTTATTCTTCTGTTGTAGATATTAATGGAACAAGTGTACCTGGAGATTGAGTTCAGGCGGATCCAACGTCTGGAGCCGCCTTCCGACGAATTTGGGGAGGAAGAGCAGAGAAAGAGAGACCTTCGCGCACAACAGAGGTAGTAAGAGCATCAGTGGCGTAGTGGGAAAGACGCAGCCTGTTATAACGAGACGTCCTACCTTCGATCCCCATTCGTGCCATGTACGATCGACCGCACGTCAGTGGAGACAAGACAAGTATAAACGGTCTCTCATAATATCCCTAGGTCAGCTCAAGGTCAAAGTATTCCATTGACGTGCGCTCGACTGTACCACAGTGTTTTTCTCGAAACATTAAGTGCCTATTAATTTGTACAATTTGAGGCCAACAGCAACTAGGTACATAACATATTATAGTTTAGTACTATTGTTGGTAGTTTTAGTAGTTTTCTCGCAATCGAAGTGAAAAGTAGAGTGTTTCACTCGTGACTAAAAGCCATTGATACTCGTTATATTCGATCTGCTTCGTTCGGGCGGCTCTTAAATTTTTATTTTCTTGTTATGCAAGTTACTATTGTTATTCAGGTACATTCGCAGAAGAGAAGAGATGCAGAAACAGCTGGAGAAAGCAATAACGGATACTATGGACAGCCACCGGACGTCGCCGGGCGGAAGTCGGCGGGCGCCCAGCCGCGAGGAAAACCACCAGTTCGACGTGGAAGAGTACACGTACGAGCCGGAGGAGCCGTCCTACCACCACCCCGTGTCCTCGGCCTCCAGCCCCCCGCCCAGGGAAACCCCCTTCTACATACCCCTGACCGACGTCCACTATCCGGGGGAAGTCGACTCCAACTACGATTTGAAGAAGTGGGTACACTTGTGACGGCTTTTTAACGTGGACACACAAACAGACAAGAGCGTCAGTGGCTTCGGGGATAAGACGCGGCCTGTCATATCGAATGGTCCTAAAGTTCGTTCCCCCGGCTGGGCCATGTACCAATGGGTTTTTTCTCGAAACTTAAGTACATTTACTGACTGCTCTCAAACGGTGAAGGAAAACATTGTGAGGAAACCTGCATACGCCGAAGAAGACATTCTTAGGCGCATGTGAAGTCCACCAACCCGCACTGGACTAGGGTGGTGGACTGTAGCCCGAACGCCCTCGTCGAGAGGGTAGGCCTGAGCCCCAGCAGTGGGGACATGATAATAGTCTATTGATGATAACTCCGTCGCTCAACGAAGGCCATGCTCGGAGTTTCTCTGAGATCCGAAACGAGATGATCCGCCAGAGAACCAAAGCCTTCGACATAGCTCTAAAAGTTAGTACGTTGAAGTAACAGGGGACTGGTCACCGGTCGGACAACCGATAATAACCGCTGGGGTAGACGAGTGCTCGAGTGGAGACCACGCGTAGTGTGGGACGCCCCCCGGCTAGATGGCGCGACGGCCTGCGTGTGGAGGCTGGCAGCTGGATGCGGAGAACCGAGGATCTGGTTCAGTGGCGCCTTGGGGGAGGCCTATGTCCAGCAGTGGACTAGTGTAGACTGATGATGATTAGCATATTCCCATCCTAATACCGTATTTTTAAATCCGAAAGTGGTTTGTTTGTATGTTTGTCTCGTCACAGCTCGACTATTCCACTTATCGCCATGGAATATTGAAAACAATGATTGGGTAGGTCAGCTCAAGGTCTCTATGAATCCGCTGACGCGCGGCCGACTGTACCTACATAATGTCCACTTCCCAAAGCGTCCACCCTTCCGAAACGCAACGTGTACTTTATAAATACTCTCACTGCAGGTTTGTTAAAGGCTACTACTGCCTCGAGTCGGATTTGCTGGAGAAGCCGACGAAGATGCCGAAGCAGAAGCTACCCTCATACAAGTCGGAGGAACTGCTGCCCGAACAGAAGGACGGCTTCGATTCTGGTGACTCTGACCGTAAGACATCCTGCAGTCACTACGGTCGACCGCACGTCAGTGGAAACAAAACCAGTATAAAGTGGTCTCTCGTAGTATTAAAACTCCGTTATAGGCGAGGCCAGCGTAAGGTCAAAGTGTTTTGACTGACGTGTGGTCGACTGTACCTATATGGAAATATATTTTTTAATCATCAATCATCAACAGCCTATTAATGTCCCCACTGCTGGGGCTCAGGCCTACCCTCTTAACGAGGGCGTTTGGGCTATAGTCCACCACGCTAGCCCGGTGCGGGTTGGTGGACTTCACATGCGCCTAAGAATTTCTTCTTCGGCGTATGCAGGTTTCCTCACAATGTTTTGCTTCACCGTTTGAGAGCAGTCAGTAAATGTACTTAAGTTTCGAGAAAAAACCCATTTATATATATTTTTTATATTATTAAAAAAATATTTTATTTTTATTTTATTTGTTTTAAAATAAATAGCACAGATTTATAAGTAATAAATAGTAATTAGCCTATTAGGGAGTTGCAATACTACAAGAGACTATTTTAAATAGGTACTGGTTTTGTTTCGACTGACGTGCGGTCCACAGTACAACAGACTTTACGCAACTGGTACATAACAGCGGTTAATAAACATGAGTCTGAGTTTAAAAAAGCGAGCCATAGCCTCATTTATTTTTCCTGGACTACTTATAATCCTATATATCCTGAGATACGCGACCTACTAACCTAGGTAAGTACTTATTTAGTTGCATTTTGAGATTCAAAGCTCCGTGTGGAAATGAACGAGCAATAATTCTGCAAAGTGCCTTGCAACACAATGTTATTGTAGGCGACCTGTCTAATGAGACGGCCCGAACAATACTTGCTAGGGTTGCTATTTATTAAAATAAAAAGCTGCAAAATTAAATTGTTTTTATACATATGTAATGTATCAGAATCACCCTATAACTTAGGTAGTTATTGTAGGTGACTGAGTGCATCCTGTATAAGTAATCTATCTAGTACAGTCGACCGCACGTCAGTGGGACAATTTGACCTTGAACTGGCCTGCCTGGGAGATTCAATACTATGAGAGACCATCAGGAGCTCTATTTTTAAATCGCTCGTCTCTCTTCGAGCGTTCGATTCAACAAATTTTATATGCATTCTGTATGGGATGTCAAAAGAAAACTAGTAGAATCGACCGCTCGAAGTGAGGCGAGCGATTCAAAATTAGAGCTCCAGTATTTGTGTCCGCTCACGTGCGGTTGACCGTACTACCTATCAAAATACCAATAGTAATAATGAATAAGTACTACTACGTGACAATTTATGTATCTCTTTTACAGATGAGCAGCTGGACTCTGACGAGGAATACGAAATCAAGAAATATATACAGTAAGTTAAAAAAACATGTTACAGTAAATTAAATAAATAAAATAATAATAAGTATAGTAGTATAATATCATTTGACGAGAAAACTACAAAAGAGATAGACAGAAGAATAACCAGAACATGGAACAGATACTGGAGTATGAAGGACATTTTTAAAAATAAGAAAGTACATGCTACAAAAAGATACTTGCGGATTCGGTGCTACTACCGTGCATGACATACGGGTGCCAGACATGGTCACTTAATCATAACCATCTAAGAAAACTGAGTGTTTGCCAAAAAAGCATAGAAAGAAGCATGACCAATATAAAGAGAATAGACAAAATTAAAAACGAACACGAAAGACAAAGAACTAAAGTTATAGATTGCACCGAATATGTACATAAACAAAAGTGGAGATGGGCTGGACATTTGATGAGAACAGATGATGACAGATGGACAAAAAGAACCACGGTATGGTACCCTAGACAAGACAAAAGGAAAGTAGGACGTCCGAGAAGAAGGTGGATTGACGACATTAACAATGAAACAGAAGCAACATGGCACTAGAGGAGCAGAAGACAGGAGGAGATGGAAGTTCTTGGGGGAGGCCTACGCTCGAAATAGAGCAGCTGAAATATGAAAACCATTTATACATAGATAATACGGTACTATATAATGAATTAATGAAATAATATAATAATGACGAAATAATATGAAAAAATGACATTTAATTTACATAAGAAATATATATAAACTTGAGTTGATCAGGTCAGATCAAGTTGATCAGAATAAAGACTTTTTTTTTATAGTAGTATTATTATATACAGTAAGTATAGTAGTATTAATAGCCTCTATCGCCGTAATGATTAGTAAACTAATTTTCAGGGACCTCTCAAACGACATCTCTCAAATGGTTCAATGAAGAAACCCAACCCTTAAAAAAAATTAAATCTTTATTGATAGAGGTTTTTTTTCTATTATGTCACCTTCATAAGTGTTCTGATATACATAGTTGCATACTTCATCATCATCATATCAACCGAAAGACGTCCACTGCTGGACAAAGGCCTCCCCCAAAGATCTCCACGACGACCGGTTACACCTACTTAATTTTTGAATCGCTCTCCTCGCTTCGAGCGGGCGTTTCTACTGATTTTTGTATCGGATGCCGGAGGAAAAATAGAATCGAGCGCTCGAAGCGAGGAGAGCGATTCAAAAAGAGGACTCCAACTCCCCTCCGCTTGTCCCTGGAGGTGGTGATAGAAGAAGCGCAACCTTCTGACCTTGTTCATTGTTTGTCCACACAGAAACAACTTGGATAGAGTTAGTTTTGCGGGAGGCGTGGTGAAAAGCATCGCGAAAACTCAACAAGGCATGCTCGACCTGTTTCAATACTCCAGGAAGTGAGGACCTTTACTGATTTTGAATCTTTTTATGTAATTATCACTAGCACTTCAACTACCTACTAGGTAGTGTTGTGTAACTGGGGAACTCGATAGAGTGAATGGCAGAAATAGGTATGTAGGTATGTATAAATTGTCTCAACAACATAGTGTTTAAAAATTAAAATACAATGTCTATAGTCTATTATGTAGGGTGACCATGGGAGTAATTATGGGACATGGGATAATAAAGGGACTAGCTAAACATTTGCGTTCCGAAATTTATTAAAATTAATAAAATAAACTATATCTATTCTATACTTATAATAAATCTGTAGAAACCGTGTGTCTGTACTTTGAATAAATTTATAAAAAAATGAGTGTGGACGATAAAAAAAGAGTAACAGAACACAAAAAAGCATTTTTAAATTTTTTTTGTCTTTCTGTCTTTCTGTCTGTCTCTAATCGCTAATCTCCGAAACTACTGAACGGATTTTCTTGCTGTTTTCAGGTAGATTAAGCACAGCCTGGCGCAACTTATAGGCTTTGTTTCATTGAAATCGGATGACAGCGAAAAAAGTTATCGTCATTTACAGATAAATCATTTAACGTAACAAGACGATGTCATAGACATAGGAGATATCAGTGTTTTTTTAACTGGGACAGTATAGGCAAGTCCGAAACCATAGGAGATCAGGGAAAGTGTCTTATGACATAGAAATTTTTTGGTCAAGCGTGTGTTGTCCATAAAAATGAGACAATTTGCACATATTTTTTTTAATGCGGTTCGACTCAGTTTCATGTAGGGATCACTTCATTATATCGGAAGAAAAAAATCTGAGCAGCAGAAGTTAGTCAAATTCAATAAAATGTTTTCTCATAGAACGCCAGTGAAAAATAATTTTTATTATTTTTAAAAAATGCGTATCGACTTAGTTTCATGTTAGAATCATTTTATTGTATCGGAAGAAAAAAATCCAAGCAGCAGAAGTTAGTCAAATTTAATAAAATGTTTTCTTATTAAATAGACTGTGCAAAGTACTTAGGAACTTACTACTTATTCATGCATGCCACCTGAACTCCAGCTGCTCTGATTACTATGTCAAAATTGTTATCACGAAAAAATACCTTAAGGTTCCTAAGACTGTTTCCCTGTATCTCCTATGGTTTTGGTTTTGCCCATACTGTATTAGTTAAAAAATACACACGTATAATAAAAATTGATATGAGAAGTCTTATGAGCAATAGAAGTGAAAACAACAATTTTTTAAATTTTTATCTGTCTTCACCAAATTGGATACGGTGTTCATAGTTTGTTCCTGAAGGTATGGTATACCTTAAATTATGGTGAAGGTACTTAGAATGATCCATTTTACCATTGGAAAATTATAACTAGACGATGTATGTCTGTACATAGCAGAGATAGGTACCTACTTCCAAAATCCTCGCGGACGAAGTCGCGGGCAACAGCTAGTTTAAATATAAAGTAAGACCAGAAACTTATTTTTATTATATGTACTACTTATTGTACCATTACCCCGATTCACTCTTATATTCATTCAGTATTTATATGTCGTTTTATGTACCGTATCAACCCCCTTTTGGTTTCATCTGATTGTAAACCTAACACCCCATTTATTGGTATAGTCCTACATATAAGTACAATATATAACTATTTCAGATCCGAACTAGTCACTGATGACCAGCTCAGAAGGGTTAGGTTAGTAAATTATGCATTTTTCCACTTTTCTTTCACTAATGAGAAGTTTTCATAATAATCTGTGGATCTGTCAAAAGGATGAAATGTGTCTGTCAAAAGAAAGGCAAGCATCTGTACGAGAATTGACCTCTAATTGCGTGGGGTTTCTTATAATTTATGGCACTAGTAGACGTTCCGTCCGTTCCGTCTACCACAGAATACAGTGACGTCTACTGTGCTAGTACCTAGAGTCCGTTAGGAACTAATAAGTAGTCTGTGGTAGAGTGCCACAAATTAAAAGAAAACCCCTCATTTCTCTGTAAGTAAATAAGACAAAATATAACACTCTTTTGAATCTGCGACTGATTGAACATTAATCGGCCAAGTGTGTCAATCACTCACAGTGGAGGGTTACGAATTTTAGTTTTTTACCCATGACTCGAAAAATGTTTGTCATTCCCTAGAGTGTTAAGAAACCCGATCGGGTCTCAAAATGTAATTCAAATACTAGACTTATGTAAAGTCTAGATAGAATTCTTTTTTCAAAACCAAAATCTGACAGCCACACTCATGATTATCCTACTTACAAAATGTTAATTACCTATTACCTTCCTTTTCACAATTTTCTTTTCTAATCCTTTTAAGATTGGCTTCGATTTCGCCAAACCAAAGAGAACTCGACCCCAGGTAAGTTCATATTGACAATAGGTAACTGCTTTGCGGTACGCGTCATACATTGTCTGGTACGAAGGGGGTAATAATCATGAATCAAAAAAATTTGCTACCGCGCCACCAAAGAGATTCGAACCTTCCTAGTAATAGTGGTACCGTCAAAAGTCAGCATTAACATTTTCGGTCAAGTAATCCTAAATTGAACTACAATGTAGTGCAGACATGTGTACATAACTCATTCTTTTTTAATTTTTGATTTGTACAATATTTTTTCCTTCTTTTTAATTTTTTTTACTTTATTATTCTATAATGCGCCGAAAAGGAAACTTACACATATTTTGTCAGTTTGTCTATCCGGCGGCTAACTCGAAAATTACTAGACCGATTGAGTTACGAATGTGGAAACTTATAATTCCGATTTGTAGGAACAAAGTGCGGTTAGCTTGGACTGGGGTCGAGTCGCCCCCCGCCAGGTCGGATGCGCACACGCACCGCCGGCCGACCGCATTCATTCACCCCGCGGAGCTGCTCAAATTAAAACTGGCTGAAGAAGACGATGATGACGATAATGATGATGATGAGAAGGACAAAGAAGAACATAAGGACATTGAAGAAAATCAGTCCTTATCTGTGTACGTACTTTTAAACCTAGTAACTATTATAATCCTCTATGACCTAGCATCCATAAAATTTCCAGTCTTTATTAGGTACTTAATATAAAAGGCACTGGCCTATCGTGAGGGAATGATTTACGAGAATAATGTTTGATTGATTGATTGATTGATAAAGTCTAATTGACAGGTACAGCCTGTAGATGTAACTGCCAAAGTATATTGTAGAGCGCGCCATAGCAAGTCTGAACTGTAAGCACGGGTCTGAACAGTCTCGAAATGTTCGGGGCGACGCTACTAGTCACAACACGTCAGTAGCGCTGATTGTTGCTCTCGCCGGTATTTATTTAGATTTGGAGTAATCATGGTGAAATGTGCAGTGCCAAGCTGTAAACACGATTCACGGAAACAAACGATCTAGAAAAAATCTATATAGAAGCGTCCATAGAACACCTGCTTACACTTGGCACAATGGGCAATGAGCGATGCGCGCGCTCTATAGCTAGTACATACTAACTCTATGATTGTACCTTACTGTATTAAATTATCACTAATACTGATGATGCAGATGAACAATTTATTGCTGAACAATCAATCATTCATCATTCAAGAAACAATGTAACGTCAAGTGGGGTAAATGTGACACCGGGGGAAAGAGGAACGACCTACTCTGGTCTTTTCCTTCTTTTCTCCCCGGTGGTGTCCCATTTCCCCCACCTGACCTTACATTGTATGCGAATTTTCCCCCCTTACCGTTCTACCCGAATCATTTACATAATATGTTTGTTCTTTTCTCCCGGTGGTGTCCCATTTCCCCCACCTGACCTTACATTGTATGCGAATTTTCCCCCTTACCGTTCTACCCGAATCATTTACATAATATGTTTGTTCTTTTCTCCCGGTGGTGTCCCATTTCCCCCACCTGACCTTACATTGTATGCGAATTTTCCCCCTTACCGTTCTACCCGAATCATTTACATAATATGTTTGTTCTTTTCTCCCGGTGGTGTCCCATTTCCCCCACCTGACCTTACATTGTATGCGAATTGTCCCCCTTACCATTCTACCCGATTCATTTACGTTTTGTTTCTACTCTCAGCAAATTCAGCATACAGGAGGATGAGATGCCTCATGGCCGCATCCAGCGGCGCCCGACGGCCTTCCTGCCTGTTGGGACCTTCAAGTTCAACTTCGAGCGCCTGGACGGCGATGACGATAATGACCATGACGATGGCCAACCCGACGATGACACGCCGTACATACCGTTCTGGACTACCTTGAAATGATCAACATAAGCACTAACCCTAGTAATTTAATAAAGCTGAAGAGTAGGTATGTTTGTTTGTGTGTTAATCTCTGGAACTACCAGTCGGACTCAAAAAATTCTTTTGGCATCACACTACGACCATTTAGCAGCCGAGCAAAAAGAAGAAAGTCAGAAATAAGTTATGAAACGCGGGCGAGGCCGCGGGAAACTGCTAGTAGCTATCTAAAGCATTCTTGTCTAATCTATCTCTTAAGGAAAGTAGTACTGTCTCACACTGTCTTCAAGTTCGGATTTCTGTAGAACTGCAAATACAGAAATGTCTAATAACGGGTTCATCATCATATCAGCCTGTAGACGTCTACTGTTGGACAAAGGCCTCCCCCAAGGATCTCCACGACGACCGGTCCTGCGCTAACCTCATCCAGCTGGGTCCCGCGACCTTCACCAGATCGTCGGTCCACCTCGTGGGAGGCCTACGCTGCGTCTTCCGATACGTGGTCGCCACTCGAGAACCTTTCTGCCCCAACGGCCGTCAGTTCTACGAGCGATGTGCCCAGCCCTCTAAAACGGGTTAATGACACGGAATTTCACAAAATTTCAACTTCACCTCAGGAAGTGTGCTTTGATAACTATAATTTCCGTCTGTGAATACAGAAAGGTGCGCTTGGCGCCGGAGGAGGTCGAAGCGACAAAGGACCCGCCTGCGCCCGCGCCGCCCCGCCCCATCGCGTTCGCCCGCAAAAGCCGCGACGACGAAGGCGACGTCGTCGAACAGAAAGTGCGGCCCTCGATCCTCGCGCGCCTCTACCGGACCAGCATGTTCGATGACGAGGAAGGTGGACCCACGTTGAAGAAATATAAGTACGTTGATATAAGCGTATCGGCGCGGGCGCACCGGGCGCGCGGTGGGGGTGACACGTTTGATACTCTCATCATTACGTTCTTAGCTCTCGCAGTGGTGAGACGTGCGCTGGTCAAGATGAAACTTAGAAATGAGCAAACTTGAAAGGACTCACACAATTCATTTCAAGGAATCAATGTATTTTGACCAGCTGCGTTTCTCAATGAGCTGCGATAATTTCCTCGATCATAGAAACTAGGTACGGTAATTTTTATTTAAAACGGCTCAAATCATTTCATTTCCAGGCCGTTATCCGAAATGCAGCGGAACAACATACTTCTGACGCATTCCCCCACACACCACATCAAGTACGAGGAAACAGACGACGTACCAGGAAAATTCATTCGTCCCTCTCTTCAAATGGAGGACTCGTACGGCCAGCTACACCTCCAGCACGGCAAGAGGGTCGTGGGGAAGGTATCCTCAGACTACGTGAATACAATCGAGCAGTTGGAGCGTCGCCATGTCGCTGGGAAGTCCATCCGCGGCGTGGAGTTCGCGAGGACCCGGCCGGCCATGTCCGTGAGCGAGTACCAGAGACGGAACCTCAAGTACCAGGGGGACCAGAAGCGCCCCTCCAACCCGCCATCAGCATCTAAGCCCAGCGGGCATAAGCCGGACAAAGGTATCTTAACTACTAGAACTTCCTCATTCGTAGTGTCCTACCTACGGTTTTGGGGGACAAATATATACTGTTGAGCTTAAAAAAAAAAACTATTTCTGTCGCCAAACCAAACGGCACGGCATTGCTGACTTAGGCCCGGTTTAAACACATAGGTACAATTCGTTCGAGTTAACTGTGCACCTGGCGCTGTGCGATTTCCAGCCAGCGAGGTGCACAGTTAACTCGAACGAGTTGTACTACCTACTAATAGCGAGATAACTTACGAATTTTGACAGATGGTACCTAAGTATATGTTTATTTACCTACCCAGTTATTTAAAATAACTGACAGGCGACCAGCTAATTTTCAATTATTTTTTATAGTTTCAGCTATTCATGCGATAACAATCAATATTTTGGGTAGAATTGTAGTAGATTGCTAGGGTCACGTGTCCTTGGAGAAAAAACTCTTGGGGGGGGGGGGGAGGTCATGATAGCTGGCTGTCGAACTCGGACGGTTGAGTTTGAAGAGTGGCTTGGATCTTAAAGTATACATACTGGCTATGTATACTCTCAGGGCTTGGATATACTGGCTACTCAACACAATAATAGTACATTGTTAACCTAGGTGTGAAAGTAACTTATTTAAGTCCCGAGACGGGGTTTGGCGCCCGACGCGTAGCGAGGGCGCCAATAGTTCGAGGGACCTCTAAATAAGTCTTGAACCCGAGGGAAACACTGTGCTTTTCATTAAGAATACACTGAAAGTAAAAACAAATACATAAAATGAGTGTTAATACAAATCTCTGCTATACGGAAGTATAAACAAAACTCTACAACTCGAAAAAACAAATGAAGATTGGATTGTCGCTTTCCCGTCTACTTTGTTTTTTTTTCTGTGGCCGGCCAGCTATTCTGCCATTATTTTTCATTTCCATCATTGAAAAAATTGTAAATATTTTGCCCAAATCTATGTTATTTTAAAGAAATAGTTGACAGTAATAATTATAATAAAGTCATTTAAAAAAATATATTCTTTAATTATTACATAACTTTATGTTATTTCAATTTTACATCGCGCTGTAATTGAGTGGCTGTATAGACAGTTGGAACATGGTCCAATAGAAATGTCAAAATAGTACTAGTTTTTTTTTTATAATTTGACAGCTGTCAGTTGAAAGCGATTCTCCCTAGGGCTGAGATGTATTACTTTCAACCCGCTCCTCAGGCAACTTCAGACCTACTTTCAGAGTATGAGTAATGAAAAACTAATTTTTACATTTTCCATGTCAGATACGAACAAAGAGCGCGGATTCGGCCTCCGGCTGCCGGGCGATTCACCTCTTTACCAAAGTCTAACTACTATCAACAATGGACACAAAAAAAGGAAATTTTAACTAAGTTGGTAAGTGCTAACGTACATTAACTGATAGGTAATTAGGACTTAATGAGTGACCGGGCGTTTTGTTTATCTTCCTTCAGCTGGGTATTATTTACGGTATTCCAAAATTACATTTGATACTGTGACTAGGTAGGTAATTACTGGTGTTGTAATAAAACTTGTTTATTTCAGGCATATTAAAGTAATAAACGTATACCTACGTCTCGTCGTTCGACCTTACATGGAGGATGGAGACATTATTTTTGAAAAAAAAATGCGTCGATTTCCTTTAAATAATATTTTAGAATAGTTTTTGATTTTAAAGATAGGTTTGAATGCTGACCTCAAATAATTTTGTATAGTTTTTAGTTTCAATAAAATTTAATTTACTAATTAAATGATAGTTTTCTTGAGTCAAGTGTAAGATAATTCCTCGTTTTACTTGGACCGGATGCATTGAATTCTCCGGACGCGGAAACGAAAGGTCCAGGCCATATTTGTCGACCCAGTAAATGGTGCCACGACAGGGTATCCATTTACAGGCGGGTCATTAATATTTTATGGACGTTTCGCGGGCGGGCGGGAATAATGAGAGGTAAAACTTGGGGACTTTATATACTCTGTGACGTTCTCTGCTAGGCGTAGAGCGTAGGCGTAAACGCGTAGAGGGTTATTGATATCCTTTCTATCTACGCTGCTGGGCAGCGCACCACTAACGGGTCCCTAATAAATCTTAAATTAATTAAAGCTACACACAACACTAAAATATGTTAATATTACCATTTTTCTTTAAAAAATCAAAGCACCACAATATTTGTGCCTTGACGTTAGTGGCGCCACCTGGTTGAGCTGAGCATACATAGCACTCCCGCGATAAAATTCACAACTTTTTATTTCATTCAACTCAATCATTCATTCATACTTTAGCGCTTTTTGGCGGTATTCTGTCAGAGACGATTGTCTTTTTAATTAGTTTTCCTAAAAAATGTAGGTATATTGTAGGTTTTGGTGTACCTATAATCTATATCTGTGATAGTTTTTTATGCAACAAGTGCCTATTAAAGTGTATTTTGTGCGGGATAGTTATATAAAAGCGTGTAACGATTCTACCGGATCGTTCCAAAATGTCGCTTGTTATTTTTCATTAAACCTACTATCGGTTTAATGCGGACATGAACCTGCAGTGTGGATCACCGAATGGCACTAGTTGTGCCCTCGTGGAGGCCGTGCTGCGGTTTAGTTGAAAATTGCCGTCTAACTCTAGTCGTGCTCTGTTTTTGTGGAGGCCGTGCTGTAACCTCCGGTTTATTAAATATAAGAAATAATACTTTAAATAAGACAGGGCTGTATGGACAAAGCTTCCCTTGCACGTCCTCAATAGAGGACAAATGAACAAAACAGCTGATTTTGAAGTTTGGTTTGTTTTTGTTTTTATTTCGTCCGCTCGTTGTTGTATTTACTTGTAAGTACTTTGAATTTTTGAATAATGAAACATCAAAATGTTTGCAGAATATGTTTTGAAAGCGACATTACTTTAGTTTCATTATTTTCAACACAAAATGGCATCTCTCCTTTTGAAAATATCGCCAAACTGAAGATAGACCTCATCGGAGATGGTCCATCCCTAATATGTTCCCAATGCCTCGCAGAATTAGATATTGCGCACAGATTCTTGGAAAAGTGTGAGAAATCTAACCGAGTAGTCGCTTCGCGGCAGAGATGCGTTGACAATTGTGCGCTGGACCCTCTGACTGACTGCCATGAACCTGATCCTGATTCAAATGCCAGATGTGAGTCAAGTTCAGTGAAAATTGATGTTGTGGAAAGAATTCCTGTGCCACAAGGTAATAAAGGTACTTGTAACTGTATTTATATTTATTTATTGTATATTATCTCTTTCAATATTACATAACAATATTGTGGTTATTAATTTGCTTATAATAATAACATAAAGCAAATTAATAACCACAATATTGTTATATAATAGATTTCCGCAAAGTAACGCCTGATACAATTAAATCTTTCAATATTTCCTCCTGCTTTTGGTCATGTATTTTTTAAACATATAAAATGGAATGTTTGCCATGCAATTGTAGTACAGAGTTAACTGGTTCATTGGTGTTCAGTCAAGTCACCATAGCCGATATTGTTGCAGAGGATGTGTTGAAGGAGCAGCAATGGCCAGAGTTGGCGACGTACGACTGTCAGGAACGGGAGGAGGCACCACCCCGGCATGTGTCCGGCTCTAGTCTAGTGGCGGTCCACACCTGCCCTCATTGCCAGAAAGTGTTCACTAGACAGCATAACTTTATTTCTCATCTGTAAGTGTCATCATTAAAGAGCTATGGTAGCCTAGATGGTTGAATAATGGTCACCCGATTCATTAAGTTGTAGGATCGAAGTCTGGCAGAAGTAATTTAATTGTACTGTCGACCGCACGTCAGTGGAGATGAAACCAGTGTATACTGGTTTGTCATACTATTGAAACTCCGGCTAGGCCAGCTCAAGGTCAAAGTGTTACCACTGACGCGTGGTCGACTGTACTTAATGTAATGTCCATATATTTGTATTTATTGTAACTTGTAAGCAAATAAAGACTTATTTATTTATTTAATGTCTAGCAAACGGCACTCAGCACAGATGGGTGTGGCTGCGGGGCCGGGGGGCGGGGTGCGCGCGCGCCGCGCCTGCCCCGAGCCCGGCTGCGGCAAGTCCTTCACCAGCGGCACCAACCTGGCCACGCACGTGCGCGCACACACCGGTCAGTGTATACGAATTTAACCATCTGTCTGCCCACTGGGTAACTCGAAAACTACCTAATGGGCAGATTGATCCTATAACATTACTTTTCCAAATATCTGTGGAAAACAGAAATTGACGAGTCGCGAATGTAGAAGTATAAAACAATGGGTGTGAGAAATCAACCGATTTTGAATTTCCTTCTATTTTCCACCCGTTATTGGCATTCACAGTTATAAATGAAAAACTATTTTTTTTTAATCTAGTTTCTAAGGTTTTTTGTTCTCTAATGTTGGAGCCCCAACTGACCAGTGTATGCGGGTTGGTTGCAGGCGAGAGGCCCCACGGGTGCCCGCAATGCGGTAAGAGTTTCACCAGCAAGAACACACTCACCAACCATCTGAGGATACATACAGGTAATAACTCCCTCACTTACGTACACCTTACATACAACTACTAAAGAAGAAAGATCATCATCATATCAGCCTGTAGACATCTACTGCTGGACAAAGGCTGGACTCAGGGATCTCCGCGACCCCCGGTCCCGCGCTAACCTCATCCAGCCGGGTCCCGCGACCTTCATCAGATCGTTGGTTCACCGAGTAGGCCAGTGTACAGTTTAGCAACAATAAATGTTTTTCTTTGTACCTTTAGGCGTGAAGCCGTACATGTGCTGGGTGTGCGGCGCGCGCTTCGCCACCAACAAGCTGGCGGCGCACGCGCGCGTGCACGCCGCGCCCCCGCCCGCGCGCGCGCACCCTTGCGCGCTCGCGGCCTGCGCGCGCACCTTCCGGTCAGTACAACATTCCTGAGCGCTTTCATATGCCTAAAAGGGCACAGCAACGACCCACGACCCTTTTGTACTTACACTCTGACCAAAAAACTCGCATGCAAAAACATATTTTGACCTAGAAACAATATATACTAAGTAAATGTTCTAAAGGTAGTCATCCTAAGATTACCCGGTTATATGGGAATGTTTCCTGGAGCAGGTGCGCGCGCGCGGCGCGTGTGCACGCGCGCACGCACGCGGCGGGGGGCGCGGGCGCGCGTGCGCTGGCGTGCCCGGCGCGCGCGTGCGCGGCCCGCTACAGACACTCGCAGTCGCTCAACAAACACATCAGGAAGCACCACCCACACATACAGGTACCATATACTAACAGTCGAGTGGTCGGTACAGCACATTCTGACGAGGGCCTCGGCCGAGCAGAGCACATATTCAACACTACTCGTTCACCAGACTATCTCCGGCTAGTTTAGATAGGGTAGATCAAGAAGTTTCAAATCTCTTTGGTCCCGGATTTAGTATCGGAACCTATGGTGCCATTTACAGGGGGGGTGCCATTTACAGGGGGGGTGCGGACAAAGGAAGCGGAGTAGCAGGAGGAGGTTGCTAATACAAATTTATATGGAGTTTGAAAATGCGAATGTGTGAGTGAGTCATAATTTTGTGATTATTTTGACACGATTTTGACACCCATAGAATGCTTTTATTACTCATCCATATGGGAGTGGCAAATTTTTTTGATTCATGGGGTAGATAATTAAAAAAAAATTAGGGATCAATAAGTCATCGATGTACCTACATCATATTTTTTTACCAAAAAAAAATCAGCTCATTCTTTATGGTCGTTTTGTTCATTTATATCCTGAAGCTAAAATCTTTTTGTGGGCGCCGATTCGACGTCTCCGACATTTTTGGTGGTGGCGCTTCCTTTTTTCAAGCCAAAATACAATACAAGACACTTCAAGCCAAAATAGCCCGACTGACGTTGAAATTTAGACTGTGCTGAACTGTTCTGTGATTTAATATTATGTTTGTCAATCAATCAATCAATCAATATGTCTTGCTTGCTTCAGAAAGTCCCGCGTACGGATGCTGGCGCCGCAGACAACCAAACAGCGGAGCCGTCACGAGGATCGTAAAGAAACATACAAGCAGGCAGGTACGTGTAAACTGAGCACAGATCTTATTTATATAGATCCACGCATTAATGAATAATTTAAACTAACCAAAGATTTAATAAGCAGGTAGAATAATAATAAATTGCTTCTCAAGTTCTAGTCTATCTTTGCATAAAATGAGAAATCGGTTTGAATAGTTTGTTTGAGTTCTAATAAGACCAGTGAGAATGTAGCTTTTTAAATTGAAACTGAAGTACTTAGTAGCTAAGATGACAGTGTTGCCATTACATGATTTTACATTCCACGGTGTTGCTAGCATTTTGTACATAGTTATTATTGAACTATTTATTTGAAATTTAAATAAAGACAAAGGTATACCAAGAACAAATACTACATAATATTTACTAAACTATAAGGTGACTCGACTGTACAAATATATGTTTTTCTTGGATTTATTTGTTTTATTTATTAATAAACAATTTTAAATTAAATAATAGGTACGGTCGATCGCACGTCAGTGGAAAAAATACCAGTGTAAGCAGGTCTCTCATAGTATTGAAACTCCCCAATAGACTAGGCCAGATCAAGGTCAAAGTGCTCCTATGGACGTGCGGTCGACTGTACCTATGGTTAATTAATATCTATTTGTAAGTATTTAAGTGCAAAAAGTATTGTAAATTGAAAAGTTGATTTACAAACTAATTTGTAAAAGCGACAACGCGACGCGGGGCGGTCGGTGACATTTTCAAACTCTTTGGGAAAACTAAATACAGGAGACAAGCAGACAACCATGTATGACAACAGAATCCCGATAGATAGACCTTGATATAAATCTGAAAGTCGCCGACGGGAGGTCAAGGTTGGCGCGAATCGATGGCTATACATCTAGCACATGGAAAGCGACTATAATTCGTCTAAATAACTACAATTATGGTTTTCTTTGGGAACTATTAAGTAATCTGTGCCTGAGCTACATTTTCAGGGCAACAATGAAACTTCATGTTTTTGTTTACATAAAAAAATGGTATAATAAAGATACATATTTTATTAATTACGTGATAGAATATGAGGCAGGTAACTTACTTTTTAGAGCGTCAGTGGCCTCGGGGATAAGACGCGACCTATCATATCGAAAGATCGAGGTCGATCCCCGGCTGGGCCATGTACCAATGGGTTTTTTCTCGAAACTTACGTACATGTACTGTCTGCTCTCAAACGGTGAAGGAAAACATCGTGAGGAAACCTGCATACGCCGAAGAAGAAATTCTTAGGCGCATGTGAAGTCCACCAACCCGCACTGGGCTAGCGTGGTGGACTATAGCCCGCACGGCCTCGTTGAGAGGGTAGGCCTGAGCTCCAGCAGTGGGGAGATTAATAGGCTGTTGATGATGATGATGAACTTACTTTTTAATTATCAATTTAGTTACTTTAATAAAGAGTAAGGTTTACGAAATAATAATTGCTAAATATGATTAAATTCGTAACGGTGTAGTACCTTGGGATACTTTTCAGATGCAGAGTTATATCAATAATTTATTCTGAAATGCATGTATGTATTGAAAGCGCTTAGAAATAAAAGCGCATTCGTAAATAGTGTCGATGGGACTTACTTATAGCCTTTGAAAGTGAAATACATTCGGGATTTAGGGATTTAACACACACCATATTTCGGTTCGTCATATCTCGTCGGGAGTACGGGTTATAGTCCACCACGCTAGCCCATATACCTACCTGTACCGTGTATTCTGTGGCCCAGTGCGGGTTGGTAGAGTTCACATGCGCCTATGAATTCCTTCATCGGCGTATGCAGGTTTCCTCACGATGTTTTTCTTCACCGTTCGAAAGCAGCAGTCAGAAAATATAGGTAAACACATGGCACGGCTGGAGATCGAATTCTGACCTCTCGACATGGCATGCCGCGTATTCCTCACTAGGCCACCCGCGCTCTTCATCTGTTACCGACTCCAAAATTAAAAAGGGTAATCTGACTGACTCGGTGCAGTGCAACATGGCCATTGCAATAACCTTGCGGCAACTGTGCCATTGCCCCGCGTGAAACGTCGCCAGTGACCGTATCTGTTTTCTACTCCATCTGGCGCTGGCCGCGCTCGGACCTTCACCCCGATAGGCGTCAGACGTCGACCAAATCGAATTTCACGCCCCAGCGGCCGCCGCCCGCCGCCAGAGACTCGCGGCTAATGAAACACAATTATTTACGAAACTGTTTTATTAGGAAACTTTATAGTAACAAATAGCTTACAACTAAGTATAAAAATAACAACACTTTGTAGTAACAATATGTAAACCAAAGCACGGACTAACTAGAACGAACATCACAGGCGGTTGCTACTTCTCGTGTTGGAGCCTCTCGATTTAATTATTACGTTACTATACATTTATAAGACTACGTAAGGTAGATATTGAGCGGTCGAGTGCGTGTATATTATTGCTTCACGACGAACAAAGTTCACAAAATTTCATCACGAGAAACTCATATAACGACTGTATCCTACATTTTACTGCAACCCTACATATTTAGACATTTTACGATTGTTCCAATTTCCCTGAGATAATGTCGATGGGAACGTCTTGAAATGTATTCAAATGTCGGTCGGTGCGGGCCTCGGAGCGGCGCGGGGCGCAGCCCGGCTTGTAAATAAATAATTATATGGCGGGGGCTCGCGGGCGAGCGGCGAGGGTGCGGGGGCGCGTCACGCGCGGCGCGGCGCGGCGGCGGCGCCGGCGGGCGCGCGCCGGGTGGCGGCGGGCGCGCGCGGCGCCGGCGGGCGCGGGTCCTCCACGCGCAGGTCGGTGGCGCGCACGAAGTTGTTCCGGTAGCCGGTCTCGCGCACGCGCGCGCGCGGGCTCAGCACGTCGGTGCGCTCGCTCGAGTCGGCGCGCTGCCGCTCGTCCGTGCGCTCCCGCTCCTCGTCGGCGCGGCCCGAGTCGTCCGCGCGCCCCGAGTCGTCCGCCCGCCCCGAGTCGTCCGCCCGCCCGGAGTCGTCGGCCCTCTCCCGCTCGCCGACCCTCTCCGGGTCCTCCCGCAGCCGCTCGTGGTCGTCGAGGAAGTGCCCGCCGCCGCCGGGCGCGGCCTCGACGCGCGCCAGGTCCGAGTCCGGCGTGGGCTCGGGCACGCGCAGCCGCCGGAAGGACTTCTCCTCCTCCGACACGGGAAGCTTCCTGCCGTAGTAGTCGTAGTCGAACTCGGAGAACGGGTCGTCCTGGTCGGCGTCGTCGCGGCGGACGGAGCGCGCGCGGCGGCTCTGCTTGCGGCGCCGCTTGCGCCGCGGCGGCTCGGCGTGCGGCGCGGCCGCGGGCGCGCTGTCCTCCCCGTCGGAGTCGTGGTCGCGCTCCTCGTAGTCGGGCGCCTCGTCGCTGCCGTCCTGGTGGTCGCGGTCGGGCGGCTCGGGGCGGCCGCGGTGCAGCTTCTTGGGCCGCTTCTCCTTGTAGATGGGCGGCACGCGCACGGTCACCGTGTCGATCTGGCCCGGGTTGTGCTCGGTGGGCGGCAGCACGCGCGGGCGCAGCGCGCGGCGCGGGTCCTCCGTGCTGGTGGTGCCCTCGCGCTCGTCCTCGCCCTCCGCCTCGGGCGGCGGCAGCGGGATGCGGTTGGGGTGCGCGCGGCCGCGCTGCAGGCTCTGGTGCGAGGGCCCGCCGGCGCGCCGCAGCCCGCCGGCGGGCGCGCGCTCGCCGAAGTGCACGCTCTGGTAGTGGTCGGCGGGCAGCTTCCTCCGCTTGCCGTTCCTGTTGTTCTCCCAGAATCTGTCGACGACGGCGCCGAACTGTCGGATGGCGTCGTCGCGCGACTCCTGCGCGTCCTCGTAGTCGTCGTCGTCGGCGGCGGGCGGCGCCTCCTCCTCGTCGTACGCCATGTAGTCGTCGCCCGCGGGCGCGCGCGCCGCCAGCCGCTCGGCGTCCACGGCGGTGACGCGCTGCGTGACGCCGTCGCGCACCACGAACGCGTCCAGGTACACGCGCGGCTCGCGGGCCTGCGCGGGCGGGAGGCGCGCGGCGCGCGGCTCTATGGCGATGGGCGCGAACTGCTCCAGGTCCTGGTCGTCGGCCGCGGGCGGCGCAGGCTCGGGCCGGTCGCGGTTGAAGTTGAAGCTGAGCTGCAAGTTGGAGGAGATGGTCTCCAGCGCGTCGGCCTTGGGCGGCGGCGCGGGCGCGCACGGCGGCGGCCCGGCCGGGGGCTTGGCGCACGGCGGCGGGGGCGGCGGCGGCGGCGGGGGCGGCGGTGGCCGCGGCTTGGGTCTCGGCGGCGGCACCGCCCTCGGCTTGGGGCACGGCGGCGGAGGTCTCGGCTTGGGCGGCGGCGGCGGGGGCGGAGGCGGCGGCGGCGCGCGCGCGCGGCAGGGCGGCGGGGCGGCCGCGCGCGGCGCGCCGCAGGGCGGCGGCGGCGGCGGCGCGGCCTGCAGCGGCAGGTCGATGCCGGGCACGGGCGCGAGCGGCGGCGGGAAGGCGGCGGGCTTGCGCGCCACGCTGTAGCCGAGCACGTCGGCCAGGCCGCGGAACACGATGTCGCCGAAGGTGCGCTTGCGGCGCACGACGGGCGCGTGCTCGCCCTCGGTGACGGTGATGGTGTCGTCTCCGACGACGATGGTGCGGTTGCCGTCGAGGATGGTGTCGTTGGCAACGCGCACCGCGCGGGCGCTAAGCACGAGGGTGTCGTCGAGCGCGGCGCCCGCGGCCGCGGCCAGCAGCAGCAGCGTCAGGGGCGGCGAGGCGCGCATGTCGCATGCCGGATGCCGAGTGTCGCGCGGGGCACTCCCGCCGCCGGTTTTGTCGCGCGCGCCGCCCTCCGCCCCGCCGCGGCCGCCGCGCCGCCACGCACTCCGTCACCACACCTTCATTTATTTATTTACTTGTTGGAAAAATTACAACTAAACCAAAAATAAAAAAATAAATGAATTATAATTAAAGTACCTACGTACCTATCAGAACTTATAATATTCCTCGTACCAGCAAATAGGATGCTGCCAGTACAAGGTAATTAACTGCGCAGCATGGAGTGATTTAGTGAATGTATGGAGGCAGTAGCTCTTACCTACTTCTTCTGTGCTGTACCTAGGTCCTTGCAGCGCTCACCGCAAAAGGACTTCTCATTCCCTTTACCAAAAACTATGATAAAATGTAAAACGGTTCGATCGCGCTCTCCCAACACCAGTTCCACTTCGAATTATATAGAACGAGATGATTCTTAAAGATCAGCTCAATAATGTTTAGGTATATAGATTGTTATGTTCTACAGAGAAATGAGAAAATATATCTCTCTTTTTGAGGCACTGTGACATGAACACAGCTTATGTTACAAGAAACAAAAACAAACTTGTACCACCACAGTTAAGGCTTAGTAAGGTCAGTAAATCATTCACGGGGCAATGTATACGCTTCTACAACAAACTACCAGAAGAAATCTTAAATATGAATGACAGAAAATTTAAGACCCACATTAAACAACAACTTTGTAAGAAAGCTAAGGACAGTCGATTATCTAAATGACAAAGATGCCTGGTGTTAATGTTACTTCAGCCTCGCACAATCTTTACAAAATAATGTTATGTACAAACTTGATTTTAAAAGATGTGTTGCGGAAGTTTGTTGCGCCGCTTCTTCTTCCCAGCTCTATATAACACCTTGGAGGCGGTGGTAGATAAAAAATTGACGTTGTATAAATGTACCCAGTGTACTTACATGCAATAAAATACTTTTGAATTTGAATTTAAGGCAAACATAATTGGGTACACCAGCACCTGGGGCCACCTTCTTCAGATCGTCGGTCCACCAGGGGCGGAGGGGCGTCCTACCCCCGGTCTCCACTCTACAACTAGTCTGCCCCAAAAATGTGATGCCAATTAAAAAGAAAAATAAACCGTCAGACAAATAATTTTATTTTTCCTGGACTATGTGTCGTCAGTGAGCGTCAGTGGCGTCGGGGATAAGACGCGGCCTATCATATCGACAGACCCGAAGTTCGATCCCCGGCTGGGCCATGTACCAATGGGTTTTTCTTGAAACCTAATTATTTACTGACTGCCCTCAAACAACTACGGTGAAGGAAAACATCGTAAGGAAACCTGCATACGCCGAAGAAGAAATTCTTAGACGCATTGTGAAGTCCACCAACCCGCACTGGGACTGTAGCCCGAACGCCCTCGTTCAGAAGGTAGGCCTGAGCCCCAGCAGTGGGGACATGTTAATAGGCTGTTGATTTTTTCTTTTATGTGTATGAGTGTGCGTGTAAGTAGTTGTTTCTGTAATCTAAAAAACTAACGTATCTAGTTTCCTCCTCTGGTTTCATCTAAGGTTGTTTGTTTTGTTAGTTTCCTACCTACAGTTAGGTAGGTACCTAGGTGCAGCGCTTTCCTTGACCGTCTCGTTGACCTAGTTCGGGCTGGCGGCGGCAGCGAACTCATGGGTCATGGGTTCCATCTTGGTAGTGACACTTATTTTATTTAGCCTTTTCATTTTTTGTAGCTCCATGCAGATAGGAAGGGCGGTAGAAAACAAAATGATTAAACAAAAAATTTTTTAAACGAGTAGGTAGGTACTTAATCAAACATAGTTACGTTAGATCCGGTACTTCCAAAAATTGTTATTAATTTTAATACAAGTTTTTTTTACATACTATGCAGTTTCCTTCACTTCAGTTCATAGTATGCAGGTTTCCTCACGATGTCTTCCTTCACCGTTCGAGAGCTGTCAGTAAATGTACTTATGTTTCGATTGTACAAATAAATAATTAAAATGTTACGATCTCACGTAAGTTCAATGTGTTTCCAATAATGAGATTGAAACTATTCGATTAAATAAATAATGAATGAAAGCCATGCACAGGCTGTTGGTAATTTCTGCAACTCTGGTGTCGTCACCATGGCAACTAATTTACTTTCCGTTTTATTATGATTGGCTCATTTCGATATTGTTTACTTTGCGCGGGCGCCGCAGACTACGGCAGCCAAGTGTTGCAAGACTCGAAACGTAATTTGAAGACTCAACATGATTATGCAGGACTCTGAGCGTTCTTAGCGTACCGAAGTCAGTATTTTATTGCATGAGTAGGTACACTAGGTACATTTATACATGTAAATTTTTATCTTTCCGAGTTCTGAAAAGGACTCGTCTTAATTTTAAAAGGACTCAAGACTCAATCCTTAAAGGACTTGAATTTTAAAAGGCCTATGATTATTCATAGAAAGGATGTCTTGACAAGGATTGGAGTTCTCAAACGTTACCGTAAAGGTAACTTATGCACTAAGATTTGACTCGGAGCTCGGATTTCATATATTAATTACTGCCAGTTGCCGATACTAGGGATAACAGTATCGATATTATACTAGTTTCCGAGGTCACAACACTACCTGTCAGTGTTTTCTCGGCGTGGTCCAGCACTTCAGCAATCGACTACTTAGGTGTTGATGATGAATCATGAGATTGATGACTGGTATGAAGTGAAGGATGATGATGGGGGATAGCATTTACCAATAATACAGCTGACATAATATAAAGCAACTTTACTGATCTCTGGTAGTACACAACAGTAATTCAAGTGGTACTACAAATAATGTGATATCCGTCAAAATCTAGTTATCGTAATCAGTAGGAGGTAGGCTGTACTCTGTATAGCCGCAGGTGTTTGTCAGGGGTCAGATCGGAATGAACGGAATTTATTTTTTCAAATGTCTCAGTTCTATTAAAATAAATCATCGCGTAACCATCAATAACAAATAACCCCAAATATCACGAAAGACTTGATTTTGACTCAACCATGATAAGGCACTATGAAACACATGTCCAGAATCCTTACATTTTAAATATAAAATACTACCTATTTATAGGTTTAACCTGATTACAGTTGAATACTAAATCATCATGATTATGGCATAATCCAGTAAAGAAACAACATAATCTAAAATTTTGCTAAGTACATAAACTCAACATGATCAAGTACACAACACAAAAATGATCAAATGAAATCAATGCCGTATAAAAAAAAACTTTAAAATGCTCCCGGCACAACGCATTGCATTCATGCATTGGTCCAAGCGTATTATTATACAAACTACAAAAATCAAACTCATTCTTAGCAACACGAAAAAAAAAGCCAGGATGTTTTGCATCGAAAGAATTCTATGGCGTCGTGAAGTCATCCGGCGGTCGTGTTTCCAATTCATTGATCAAAGATGCTTTTACTAACACTTCATAAGGAGTCATTGACCTGCGCTTGCACGTACTTGAGACAGGAGTGCAGGTCCTCGCTGTCGGCCGCCATGCCCTGCAGCCTGTCCTGCGCGTCCACCAGCTCCTCGTGCCCCAGCCTCCCCTTCCTCAGAGCCGTCATGCAAAAGTTGGTGAGCGCTCTGAAGCACTGCCTCCTGTGAGCGTTGTGCGGCTGGTTGTCCCACACCGGAGTGGCCCGGACGTAGCTCCACGCGAGGAACACGTACTGCAGCACCGATCCCCACTGCTGGGACTCCACCAGCGTCTTCCCCTGCTCCACCACGCACTTCTTGAAGGCCGCTAGATGCGTCGCCACTCGGGAGTACGCCGGCGAATCAGTCTTAGACGTCAATCTCGAAGTCGGCAGGCTCTTGAATATGTTTGACTTCAAATAGCTCAGTCTTTCCTCTAGCGGCGCCAAGTCCGGGGCCGGCATTTCGTTTCTTATTTCCTGTTCGATCTCGGGGTGTTTGTGGGTTATGGTCCTTATCATGGTTACCAGCTGGGTGGGGCTCAGGCCTTTCAGAGCAGAATCAATGGTGCCTTTAAAATCTACATCTAGTGTCTTCTCAATCCTGGGTCGCTTTATGGGCGGTGTGCCCTTGATAGGGCTGCTCAACTTGAACTTCTGCGGAGTACTGATGTCAGTGAAATCTAATTTTTCCGGTGTGAGTGGAATCCGTTCCGAGTCGCCCAGTTGGAGGCGCTTGCGGGGCGTGGAGCGCAGCGTGACGCCGAGCTTAGGCGGCGAGAGGCGGCCCGGGGTGCTTTTGGGCGGAGTGCGGACGATGGAGTGAAATGTTGAAGTTCTTTTTATTTCAATATCTGGAGACCACGTCACAGGAAAGCGTTTTCGTCCTGAAATTATATTTGTATTACTTGTATTTTTATCTTCTTCCAGCAGCTGCCAGAGAGATACTCAATAAGAAAGGCAGACGGTGTACTTAAAGAGTGCACAATTTTGTAGGAATCATTTTTTTTTTTTTTTTTTATATGGAAAGGCAGCTAAAGCTGATGCTTCCATATCATTTGACAGATAAATTCCCATTTTGTTTCAAATTCTTGCCCAGGCTCATGTGCTATTTATTTTTCTGCCAAACTACCCCGAGTACAAACTGGCGAGACTGTGGTAGTATCTCCATTATCATTTACAATACATCATTAATACCTCGGGCATTCATTTTTAATATGAATAAGTGTGGTGGAAACCAGGAAATATACCTGGGTGCATAAATGAGAAAATATAGATGGGTCATCATCAGACTGCACTAGTCCACACTGAACATAGGCCTCCTTCAAGGCCTAGCAATAGATGTTCAAACCAAATATCTAAGAGACCAGGCAGTCAGATTGAACCTCCAATGAATACATTGAAGATGATGCTTAGACCGGCATAAGCTGTAACCTGTAAATGAGAGCCGAGCTAGTTGGTTGTGCACTCGCCTCACGTTCATGAGGTTGTGGGTTCAATCCTGGCCTGTATCAATGAGTTTTTCGAAACTTAAGTATGGTTTATTAAAATACGACAGGTTTTTCGGTGAAGGAAAACATCGTGAGGAAACCTGCATACGCCAAAGACTGGTATTTACTATTCTAAGGCGTATGTGAAGTCCACCAAAAAATGGATTGGGGCACCGTTTGGCGGACAGGGGTTTGGCACAACAGATCCCATAGGGTCGAAGTGTCGCCAGGTATTCCTGGCCCCCTCTGAAGATAAGAACCTGTAAATGGTAGGGTGACTATTATTATTTGTGGTGGGTACTTTCAAGGCTTGTACAGCCTTGTATTACTGCGACCATTGCTGATCTACTGTGATCACCGCCTTACTAAGTTCAGTGCTAAGTGCAAGGCTTTGCATCTGTTAGGGACTTCAGCATGCTTGTTGCATTCATTTTACTTTATCAGGTTGGAGTGAGTTGTTGCCCAGATGGGCGTTTCTTTTACACATCAGTGCAATGGTGTTTCCTCTACTTCCTGGTAGTGTTCACACCTTAGTGTCTTGGAGCTTGAGGCTGAACATGTTTGTTGAGGCCGCAATGATGGTAGCCAGATACCTCTCTGCTGTATGAGGAGCTCGTCGGGCGAGTGCGCGGGGCTGAGCAGGCCGGGGGGCAGCGCGGGCGAGCGCTGGCGGCCCGCCGGCAGCGCGTGCAGCGGCAGCGGCTGCAGCGGAGTCACGCGCAGCTCGCCCAGCCGCTGCGGGATCTCGGCCAGAGCGCCGCGCGTGCGTCGCGCGCCCTCCATTACTACCCGGTTCTACAACTACTAAAAGGGTACCACTCCTTTATTCTAAATACCTACATACTTAATTAGCAGCTACCAACGTGTAACTTAAAAAGTTTGTAACTAGGTGTAAACAGCGATTTATAGTTCGTGAAGTAGGTAAATTAATACGAATGATGGAAAATATTAATGAACGCGTTTTAATTATCTTATAGTAGGGACCGATAGAACCAGTAACAGGGAAAACATTGACCGAGAAGTAAATCAAAAAAGTACATTTGCTGACAAATTTAAAGTAACATAACGCTGAAAATGGTTTATATAGTAGTATTAATTACAAGCAATTAATTAAAATGTGTGTACCTGGGTGCTCGCATCCAAAATATTGAAATAAACCCAAAACTTACTTGTAAAATCAATTTTAGTAAAATTAGAAAAAAGTAGAAATTGGCGCAAAGTTTGACAGTTATAGTTGACAGACTGCAAACAAACGGTTGGTGAACAGTGATGTGTTGTCAAAACATGTGGTATCGTTGCACAGCCGATTAATGTACCGCACCATTTCATTTCTCATTATCATTTTTTGTAAAAAGGACTCTGTTTCCAAAGTCGTAAATAAAAAATCTCAACATGTCAATGTCAGTCGTCAGATATTTTTTTTGTGTGTGTGTTGTATGAAAGTTTTTTTTTCATTCTCATTTCATGGTTGTTGGTGTACAGATGTGATACTGCATTGGAATTACCTACAACAAAAAGAAGAAGTGAAGGATCCTACTGAAAAGCCGCCGGTTTCGTTTGCTCGTTATGGTCAAATTTATTAATATAACCTACTGCACGAAGAGACTTCAAGACAAAACACAGTACCATCATTGTCATCAAACAAAACTAATTTCCCATAAAAAGCTTATAAATACAACAAAGTTATAACTGTTCGTATTGCTTTTCCTCGGTGATCTAACTATATGTGAAAGGCTGGGAAGTGGGTCAGCTTAGACCTAGACAGTGTGCGTGCCTTACGTGGTGGGTACATTGTATAACGATGGCTGCGTGCGGCGCGCGGTGAGCTGGCGCCGAGAGCATGGAGCGGCTCTCGCACGATCTGAACCTGGCGCTCGAGGAAAGCAACTGCGGTCGGCAGGAGCGCCGCAAGCTAGGGCTGCGGCGCCGGACCCGCTCTGCCGGGAATCTGCGTTAGTATTTTACTTATCTGTTGATAATTACCAATGTTTTAGGTGTTGTATTTTGGTTGTACGTATAGTTCTTAAAATATTACATACTTGGGACTTTTCTCCTGTACTATGGGAGTTAAACTGAGGATAGGGGTGATACACAAATATAACATCCAGACCAGGACCAGTACACAGGAGCGGTTGTACTATTATCTGCTCTGTGCCAGGAGTCTACATTTAAATAAAGTTGTGCTTTTCTTTTTTTTAATGGAAATGCAGGCAGCTTATAGCTGATGCTTCCATGTCAGTAGTCAACCTGCTTGTTATGTTTTAAAAAAATTGTCTAGTCTGTCTTTAAACATGTTTAGAGATGTGGCAGATTCTGACAGATTGATTCATTTGGATTTTCCTATTAATAATTTCACACTTTGTATAACTTTTATGCAAGTCAAACCAATGACAAAACTCAAAAATATTTGTTATGATTCCAGCGGCTGCAGTGTCGGTGAGCCTGGTGGAGGACGGGAGCTCCAGCAGCCCCCCGCAGGCGCCGTTGGTGACGCAGCCGCTGTCGGACTCCGACGACCCGCACCTCAACCTGCACAAGCCGCCCAGTCTCAAGTCCCGCCATTACTGTCAAATTGGAAACTTTGAGTCGGATT
This sequence comes from Metalampra italica, assembly GCA_949699065.1. Lineage (NCBI taxonomy): Eukaryota > Metazoa > Arthropoda > Insecta > Lepidoptera > Oecophoridae > Metalampra > Metalampra italica. The sequence goes on from OX452985.1 coordinate 10,468,231, forward strand.
CCTTCAATGAGAACTTTTCCCCCACGCGTCCGGCTAACGCCAGACGGAAACGGAAGTTTAAAAAAATGCCTGTGGAGTACATGGATGGGAAAAGGTCACCGCCGGTGGAGATTTTAAGTGTCACTGCGGAGGTGAGAATGCCGTGACTACTTATAGTTAACTAGCTGTTTCCCGTTGAAAAGTTTTTCCTGTGGGAAGAATATAGATTCCTATAGAGTCTATGTTATTCTGATGAATCTATTTTACTGTAAAGTTTCATCAATATCTGTACTGTAGTTTGTGCATTAAAAAGTAACACATTTACACATATAAACATTCCAGCTCACAAACATCCTTACAAACTTTCGCCTTTATCATATTAGTAGGTTTATGAGATGAGAAACTAATTCTATAACCATTTTCAGCCTAATGCGTTGCCATCTACAGCTGTGTTACAAAGCGAGGCCTTCTCACCGGTGATGCACACAAACAAACAAAAGTCTCTGCTGAAACAAGAAAGGTTAATATATTTATCTGTAGGACAATAGAAACCTTTGTATGTTCATCCGAAAACAACAGTTCTAACAAACTAATTTTCTATATCTTTCAGAAATGCTTTCTGTGGCAAAAGAAAATGGTCACACAGAGATGTCTGTGAAATGAGGGAACGGTCCTTCAGTGGAGGCTGTTCATCCAAGTCTACATTCTTCGCGAAGGGTGATTTCAAGTCCAAAAGATACGACTTGGAGAAAAAGAGAAAGGATTTGGTCTTGCAGCCTGGAAAAATTGTTTTAAAATCACAAGCTGTGGAAGGTACCAAACCATTCACAAACACGCCGTCATTACCAGGCAGCTCCAGTTTCAATTTTGTTTACAAGAATTCTTCCAAAAATGGTACTCCCACTCTGTCCAAGTTGACCGGGTACAAGGTGGCCACTGACTTGCCTCCGTTCTTCAATCCCACAACGAGCACCGGCAGGACCGGCTTAGATGGGAAGTATCACAGGAAAATGAAAATTTTAAACAAGTCTCATCCACCCAACTGTTTGAGAAACCCTTTACAATTCGACGACTCGAGCGGAATGGAGTGCGCGGGGAACGAGTCCAGCTCGCTGAGCAGCAGCGACTCGGACGGAGTGGTGACCAACGACAGCGACCGAGAGGGAGACGACGAGCTGACCGACTGGCCCGGCATCGAGGAGCTCAAGGTGTTCAACAAAAGTTTGACCTTCAAGTCTTCCAAGTCTATGAACAACAACAACAGCTCACCGAAGTCACTGAGCACCATGCCGCCCCCGAAGCGGCTGAAGAAGGAAAAGTCCCTCGTCAAGGGAGGCTGGACGGGATGCAAGAACAAGTACAAGAAGAAGCGGGCGCAAGTGGACTCTGAGAACGACGACGACGCGATGATGTCGGACTCCCGGACGGTGGTGGACGCGGAGGACGACGCGATCGCGAAAGAGCGAGACATCCTGCAGCCGCACTCGTCCTTCTCCAGTTTCAGCGACGTCAAAAACGCGGGCGTGTCCGGCCAGAACGCGAACGAGTCGTTCTTCCATTCGTTCGAGGCGTTCCAGGAGAGAGCGGGCCCGCCGCAGGAGGAGCCGTTCGGCCAGGCGCCGCGGACCAACTTCTCCCTGCAGAAGACGTCGTCGAGCGACCTGAACGCGAGCGAGAAGTCCCCGCAGAGCGACCACTACTGCAGCGAGCACTCGGTGTCGCTGGGCCCCGCGGCGCCGGCGGAGGTGCGCGAGATCCGCGCCGGCTGCCGCCGCATCCGCGACGAGCGGCCCGGCCTGCTCATCCTCAGCGCGGCCAACGAGCAGCTCTCCAAGTTCCTGCAGGACTCGTGCCAGACGGAGCTCAAGCTGCCCAGCTTCCACGACCCCGACGAGAGGGAGAAACTTGAGTCGTTGGCCAAGCTCTACTCCCTGGAGATGCAGGTGGAGATGGGCCGGCCTGTGCTCCGGAAGACCAGGTAAATTTAATGGCTCCGTTCTTTCTGCCTATCCCGACAGGGACATAGCGTATGTAGTAACTTTTCCCGCGTGGAATGAGTTTACCGCGGTAAAAAGTAGCCTTTAAGTTATTCCAGGATATAAGCTATTACTGTCCCAAGTTTCATCAAAATTCGTTTAGCCGTTATAGCGCGGAAGAGGAACAAATATCCTCACACGCTCACAAACTTTCGCCTTTAGTAGGACGGATATGTTGTATGTATGAATGAATGAAAATGTTCCATTGCAGTAACACGATGCAAGCGATCCGCGTGGAGCACTACTACTACGCGATCCCGTCGGACCACAAGCGGCGCTGCTACGGCGAGGAGGCCGACGGGCCCACGCCGGAGCACCCGCAGCACCCCCCGGAGCACCCGCCCGCCCTGGGGCTCGCAGACACCTTCTCGCACTCGCTCGTCGACAAGTCGCTCTTACATCCAGGTGATATAGATTGACTTACAATACGTTTTTGTTACAAAATTTGCCTGCGTTTAGATAAACGCCATGACGGGATATGTGTAAAATATGCAACACTTCATGGAGACCTGGCGAGTGGTCGAGATTAGAATTTTGTATGAATGAATGAGATTATTTTATTGCTGGTTATATATAGGTATACAATATGGTATAAAGTATTTTTGTCCAAGCTACAACCTGCTATATAAAGCATGCAATGAAAGTTACGTATATGCGCTTTCAAAGTGGATTTGTTTTACTGTGTCGCGCCCACGGCGGCCGTGACGGGATTTCTTAAGTCATCATTCTTTGGAGTAAGACACTTGTTGGAATTTTTTTATACAAAAAATTATGTCCATGTAATTTTTGCGACTTTGATTAAATCATAAGGTAATTCAATATTAATAATATCAATATTCATAAACAAATTCAATAATAAGGATATATTGAATACTGAAATTATTTTATTTGCGTGTAAATGAGCATCCGGATGATACTTTCAACATAGGTATATGCAGTGTATGGAGAGCTTTATGATGGTACGTTTCGCGCTTTGTATTCATAATTATATAATTATTTACGGGTCTTACACACGAACAAGTTTTATTTACCTTTGCCCGACGTTCGTGTGTAAGACCCGTAAATAAATATATAGCTTTATAATGTACTGGTGAATGGGGTTCGCCTATGCATTGTCAATATGCGTATTTGTCATTTCGCGCATACGGCACTATGAGAATTTGGCATTTTGCGTACCGTTGTACGTCTTTGGCATTCCATTGGTCTTGTTCCCAAAGTATGATGATGCAGGAAAACCAGCTCGACCGCCGGTCTATATCTGTCTCATTTGTTTGTTAGCATTCATAGAATTTAATTGACATTAGTAAGATATAAATAAATACATAAGTGATTCTCAAATAATAATTAATTTTATACTCTGTCAGACATTTCAACCAAACCGAATATTTTGCTAACTGACATGCGTAGAAAGTATCTTAGTAGCTACAGGATGTAATAAAACACCTATAGTGACCGGTATCAGATACTGAAGAGCTTCTAATGAATAGCTTTTGTATGAAAAGTGTTTTTTAACTCCCAAAAATTGACCCGTTTATTATACCAAGTATATAAACAAGTTATTTTTTAACCACAAATTATATATACTGTGCCACAACTTACTACTTTTAGTATTCTATTTATTGCACAATAAATTTACATGAAAAACAAACAAGAAAAAGGAGGACTTATTTAACAAGAGATCTCTTTCACTGTTGTTTCTCGTAGATATTACATATAGGGAATGAAAAAGACTTAGAAAAATTTCACTTTTTTGGAGTACTGTCGCTCGCTTCGCTCGCTCCAAGGGTCACCAGTAACCTAACGAACTTAACCTTCGGAGTGCTCCGACAGCTAAATATCACACATTATCATTTTCAAAAAAATTTCCTCAGCGCCCCCTTTTCTCCACTCCATCCATTATTTTTTATTAACATTTAAAAATCTCTGCCAACCGTGTAAATAAATATGAATAGACTTCTCTACACTAAAAGTTGTAGTGAAAAGTATTTTTAAAAAATAAATAGGGACCAAGGTATTTCTTTTGTCGTTCACCATAATCTATGTACATCTATATATAATGTACTCTGTGATGTACATGTATCAATTGGCCGATACCGACACGAGCCGGCGCGACACTAGTGTTGCGAGCGAATCGATAGTCTATCGATACTATCGTGACCTTAAAAACTGGTCACAATATCGATATATAGTACAGGCAGTATGAAAAGTAGCTGAGGGAGAAACATGTCTTTATAGTCTGACACCTGAGAATTTCTAAAGTACACAAAGTTACAAAATAAACTAATATCAGAATATAGAAGCTACTAGCTTTTGGCTTCGCTCGCGTAGACAAGTTTTTCCTGTGTACATTGTCAAACAGCCCCTCTATGTAGGTGTTTTGTTACTTAGGGGACGCCCCGCGACTTTGTCCGCGTTAAAAAGTAGCCTATATGTTATTCCATGATTTAAGCTATCACTGTACCAAGTTTCATCAGAATCTGTTCGGTAGTTTTTGCGTGAAAGAGTAACAAACATCCTCACATCCTTACAAACTTTCGCCTTTATAATATTAGTAGGATTAGTAGGATTGGATAGTAGGATATTAGTAGGATTCACTCGACTAGTGCCGTGCCGGTGTCGTGTCGGTATCAGCCAATGACAGCCAACTCAATACACATCAGCCTATCGCAGTCCACTGATGGGCTAAACTAAAGTTGCACCGAGGCCGAGGCATTCCATCCTGGTATTCCTAAAAAAACCGGTCAGCGTCGCGTGCGCACTGAAGTATGTATTTATTTAATTGCGAGTCTTTTGGCGGGAAGCAATGTGTCATGTGATCTCTTCTACATATTTTATTTTCCCTAAAAATGTGTATATTGCGGGACTTATTTAATGTATAAATGTGATTATACAATAAGTGCTTGTGAATGTGTAGTAAGAGAAATAATAAATTGTGCGGGAAATTAAAATATAGATGTACCAAGTTATCTGTGAAGTGGCAGAATCGGGACCTACGCAGAATGTCATAATTATATAATTATTTACGGGTCTTACACACGAAATAGTTTTATTTAGTAGTTTCGACCAGGTTACACTGGCCGTGGTCACGAGCTGACTGGAGAGGCGAGCTGTCATTGTTGATCGCTGTGAGTAGTTTCTGAAACTACCCTCTGCTGATCTTGTATTATTGGAAAGTCACGGTATCCGCGGGTGTATTCGACGATAAGTCACGAGATTTAAGTTTATCGATCACTGGATTCCACGACGGTGACAATTTAAAACCATCTTCCCTATTGAAATTTTTGAATTTCTTGATTTCAATAGCTTCTCGCACTATCCGCGGATAGTAGTGGCGATCGGTGGACAGGATTTTAGGTTGGTGGAGCTCAATCCAGTGATCAGTCCCAGCGTTAATGACAGCTCGCCTCTCCAGTCAGCTCGTGACCACGGCCAGTGTAACCTGGTCGAAACGTCGGGCAAGGTAAATAAAACTATTTCGTGTGTAAGACCCGTAAATAATTATATAATTATGAATACAAAGCGCGAAAGTCTAAAATGTACTACGCAGAATGTCATTCGGCCGTCAGCACAAAATATATAGAATGACGGGCATGGAACGGAACGATGGCAGAGAGACCCTTCAGTTCACAGATAACTTGGTAAGTCTATAAAAGCGTGTGACAACTCTTCCAGTTTGATCCAAAATTGTCCTTAATGCGCGGATGTAAACCTGTGCAAGTCGTTAATTAGCTCATAATTGTGACTTCTGGTATTTTTGTGGACTGGCGTGCTGTAACCGCCGGTTTAATAAATAAGAACGTTATTTCTAATGATATGGCTTAAAGGTCTAGTAACTAAGCCAAAACCTACTTTAAAATAATTTGCGAATAAATGTCAATGTCACACAATGGGTGCATAAGAGTTCCTTTACAATCGCATATCTCTCTCTCACCATTTTTAAACAGGACATGAGATTATTATTGTTGCTACCAGAATGTTTTTGCTGCGGGCGCTTGTACAGTCGACTGCAAGTCAGTGGCTATTGCGGAGTTTCAATACAATGAGAGACCATCTGGTATTGTTTCCATTGACGTGCGGTCGACCGTACTATGTTATTTACTGTCAGTGGCCTAAATGTTTAACACCTTTGGGTTTGTATTGTACAATACAAAAATAATGGGTATAAATGTTGTTTTAGAAAAAGTTGATTTTAACAAAAATGCTAGAAAAATATAGTTATTTTCGAAATAACTTTATACATAATATCGATAACGGTCGATAAGGGTCTGTCCACACCATAGAGTTAGTATACTAGCTATAGAGTGCGCGCATCGCTCATTGCCCATTGTGCCAAGTGTAAGCAGGTGTTCTATGGACGCTTCTATATAGATTTTTTCTAGATCGTTTGTTTCCGTGAATCGTGTTTACAGCTTGGCACTGCACATTTCACCATGATTACGACTGCAACAATCAGCGCTACTGACGTGTTGTGACTAGTAGCGTCGCCCCGAACATTTCGAGACTGTTCAGACCCGTGCTTACAGTTCAGACTTGCTAACGCGCGCTCTATGTATACTAACAACTCTCTGGTCCACACTTATCGAGGTGGAAACTATATGCAGGAATGTCAACAGCATTTTTTCCATAGTCTTTATTCCGTTAAGACAAGCTGTTTTTGACCAGTTTAATCAGATCCACGTGGATAAGTGTCGGGTGGGGACACTTTAAGGTAAGTTGTAACTTGTAAGGCAGAGGCAGCAGCGTAAGTGATATAGCGTAAGTCGCAGTTGAGTGCAAATAAGTGCTTGGCAAAAAAAACTGATTACTAAAAATATTGATTACAAATGTTAACCGGTTTCCGATCGGAAACCGGTTAAAGTTTTAAACCGGTTTCTTAATCATAATCATTTTATTGCATTCCACAATGTAATATTAGGTGGTAACTTAAAAGTAGATCATTATGGACCCTCGTGGGAGAGGAGGGCAAACTGGTAATGTTTACTTACTAATTTGTTATCATACTTATTATTATTATTAATCTTGTCAATACCCTGAATCGAATTAATGATAAAAAGAATTAGATCTCATGTCCATTCCGTTCAATGATGGTAAAGAAATAGATATGACAAGCTAACCGGTACACATTCAGCCAAGCCTGAGGTTCGCTAGAGATACAACATGATACGGAGCGGTTCCCCGACCTTCGATGCCGTGTTATAACGGTTTATTTAGGTTTCGACGAGTTTAAAATTCCGTGCTCCGTGAAAACCTGACCAAAATGAATTCGCTAGGGTTAAATTGAAACCGTTCGTATAACCGGTAAATCAGTAGTGATATTTTACCGGTTTTATGAACAATGTGCGATTAGCAGTTTCAAAACCGGTCCCAAGTTAGGTTACAGTTAATTTTACTTAATTTTTTGGAAGTCTCGCCCAGCCGTTGTCACATATTTGTACTCAACTAAATGAAGACTAGAATGTTCGGTGATGTAATTATTTACTGTTCAAAGCTACTGGAAAATTTAAAAAACTTAGTAAAAATAATGGTGTAAAAATATTTGGTAAAGCGGCCCTTATTTTGTTTTTAGTAGTACGTGCTAGCTGTGTCTGCATAAAAGTACATTGACCCCGTCTGTGACCTGTCATACTTATCACTGTGAGGGAGATAGACATTCGATTGTAGACTTCCTTCTCTTTTCCACCCTTTGCGTATTATTAGCATTTAAATAAAAACAACATTATTCGTAAGTCATTCGACTTGGTACAGATGGGGTCAACGCACTTTTATGCAGACATAGCTGGCGCGTTACTACGAGTTATTATATTAGTTGTTGTTAAGTATAATGACATGTATATAGTGAATAAACAGACTTGAGTCATGGATGAATATACATTTTATATGAATAGGTTGTTATGTGAGCGTGGGCGGACTATGATCAATGTTGATTGCTATAAGATATTTAATACACATACTTTTTAAATGGAGGTGTTCCTTTTATTTTAGACGCAGTGACAGTCGACCGCACGTCAGTGGAAACACAGGCCTTGAGCTGGCCCAGCCTGTTAGGGAGTTTCAATACCATTAGAGACCTGTTTATACTGGTTTTGTTTCCACTGACGTGCGGTCGAACGTACAACGCCACTAAGGCTCGAGACTTCCACATTTTGTTTCCGTACAAAAACAAAATTAGTATGGGAGGAGGCATCTTTTAGTTTCAAACAATGCAGAAATTATTAAACTTTTATTTTTAAATAAAAATTAAGATATAAACAATGAAAAAAGTTAACAATTAAACTGAAAATAACAAACAACTGTCGCGCAATAAACACTAAATCCAAATTCATTCGATCGTGAAACTCACAAATGTAATAATAAAATTGTTTTAAAAATGTCTTTTTTTAGTAACAATCTATACTTAATAAATTCAACTCATCCTTAAATCTACTTAGGGTCAATTATAATCGTCTTTAAAAGTATAAGGGCCTCTTACACCGCTTGCTGATAAAGTCCCAGATACGCTATCTGCAGGTTATCTGACAGATAGCCTATTTTTTTGGTTTCACAGGTATCGGATTGCCTATATCTCATATATTTTATATAGACTATCACACAGATTTATCTGATAGATTAGTTTATCACTAAGATGACTATCTGTAACAATATCAGGAAAGGGTGAAAGAAGCCCTTAGAATAAAGTTTTGAACATACACCGCTATCCGCTGGATACAATTTACTCATACTATTTTGAACTTTATTCCTATACTTGTAAGGCCGAATACAAGCGATTTTCTAGTAAGTACCTGTTTAAAAGAAACGACAGATCCAAAAACGATAGATGGCACCATAGACTTACCAAGTTATCTGTGAACTGAAGTCTCTCTGACATTCCATGCCCTATTGACATTCAGCGTAGTTCCTGATTCTGCCACTTCAAAGATAACTTGGTACATCTATTAATACCGACGGAATCGTCAATGTCAATTATGGCGAGAATGTTGGCAAAAGTCTGTGAAGCTAGGCCATAAAATTGTTTAAAAAGTCTACAGACAATTGGCATGTTGGGCGCCTAGAATAATAAACTTGGCAGCTAATAATTCAAATTCAAGGTATCTAGCCTAACCTACCCAGTTCAATATTTTAGGTGCCACTTATGATTATTATTTGCCCAGACAATTTGACGTTGTCCATAAGTTTTCGAGTCTCGATTGACAACTGTCAGATTGATTGATGCATCGCCATCTTTTGACAACTTTAGGAACTATAGGCACCTACAAGAAAATCGCTTATTTACCTAATTAATATTATTCACAATCCCCTTTGTACTGTGATGCAACGTGATTTCTTTTATAATAATTCTCGACAACATTATATTATCACAGGTTGGTAAAGTCTGTTTTTTAATTAAACGCCGAGCCAATGACAGACAACGGGTGGAAAAGAGAAGGAAATTACATTTCCTTTACAGTGTTGTGTCTCTCACACCCATGGTGGTCACTTTGACAGTCATTCATATTGAACTAAAGAACAAGGATCCCATAGAACCGCACTCAGCGTATAGCATGAAATAGCAATAGTCTTTAAACCCCAATAATTTGAGAAGACGCTTCTTATATGGCGGGGTCAAACTGAACAAACACTATCTATTTTAGTCGGGCTGTTGTTTGTTGACAGCATCAAGTATTTCTTGTCTGTGATTGTTTGTTCCCATACGTAGATAGAGATAGAAGATATTATATCTGTCTAGCTTACTCTTACCATCTTTGTAATAAGTGTGTCCCTCTCTGACTATTATTGTTATTTTGGCGTCTGTTCTATGGGATTCTTTTTCTTAGTATTGAACTATAAAAAATAGACTTAACATTTCACTAATAAGGGAGCTTCCGTAAACGGCTGCGGAGAAACCACCACATTGGTTTATGAACGCTTCCTAATGCATGTCATTTAGTGACATTCATACATTTTCTCAAAAACAAAAGAACCTAATTTCGAATACAAATAAAAATTATACTAACGAATGTTTAATTTACAGATTCAATATTCTAGGAACGTTTTCTCCTCACACTTTAGGTATGTCTTTGTTTTTAGTTAAATGCCTAAAATTATAATTTTATTATGAAATAAAATAAGTATTGTGCCAAGAACATACCCTCCTGGCTTGGCCAGCCTGCCTGGACTACATCTACACCGTGTGGCACATAGTTTGAGCCTTTTATAGACCAACATATTCTTTATCATTCTTCTAGCTATCGCGTTTGAATCAATGCTGCATCGCGTTTGTATTGATGCTGCATCGCGATTGAGTCGAAACAGCATCGTGTACGAATCAATGCTGCTTCGAGTATGAAACGATACCGCATCGCGTAATCGATGCCGTATCGCGTTTAAATCAATGCCGCATCGCGGTTTAAATCAATGCCGCATCGCGTTTTAAATCAATGCTGTACAGCGTTTTAATCAATGTCGCATGCGTTTTAAATCAATGCTGTAAAGCATTTTAATCAATGCCGCATCTCGTTTTAAATCAATGCTGTATCGCGTTTAAATCAATGCTGCATTGCGTTTGAATCGACACTGCTTCGAGTATGAATCGATGCTGTTTCGAATATGAATAGATGGTATTGCGATTGAATCGCTGACTTATACTTAAGTGGCATGGTGAAGTTGTTGGGGAGTGCTCACTCGATGGTGCATATGAGGTCGTCGCCCTCGAGTTTCTGCCCGTTGGTGGCGACGACGGCGAGCACGCGGCCGGCGCGCGGCGCCTGCACCACCATCTCCATCTTCATGGCCGACAGCACCGCGATGGGCTGGCCCTTCTCCACCGCCTCGCCCTCCTTCACCTTTATACCTGCAACACACACAACATTATTATTATAAAGAAAGCTAGGGTTGTGAAAAAAGAGCTAAAAAAAGAGAGTCAATTATTTCACAGTGGCAGTCTGATTACACGTAAACTAGTAATGATGAGGGACTCACTGAGCACGGTGCCCGGCATCGGCGCTCCCACTTGGTTCTTGTCCCCTTTCACCGCTTTCGGATGGATCTTCATCTCCTGGAAACAAACAACACGTCAGCTGCAAGGGCTACGCTAGATAGGAGTCATATTCACATTTGACGAAGTTGTTGCACCTAGGAAGCGGTGGTAGATTAAAAATAAGTAGGCTCGTAGGCAAAAAAAATATATTATTCTGAGTTTGAGGAGGTAAAGAACCATTAAGCGTAACACACTGGGCGGCGGCGTTGCGAAAGCGTTGCGGTTTTTTTCTGTAATGTTCGAAATAGTATGAAGCCCTTTACATCAAAGCGGCGCGGCGGCGGTGCGACGGCGAAAGCGACAAAACCGCGCGCGCATATTTGACGTTTTGATTTGACAGATTAGCGCAGACAGGCGTTGCGGAGCGGCGGCGGCGCGATGTATTCCTTTGTAGTGTATGAGAACCCCTACACAGAGCGGCGCGGGCGCGGCGCGGTGCGGAGCGTTCTTCATACAAACCGCCGCCGCCGCTAGCGGTATTCCTGTCTGAAGGGCTCGCTTTTTCTTCGCTTTCCGCAGATTCGCCGCCGCGCTGTGTGTTTTACGCTTTATTGTTTTTATCCGTAGCAGATGAAGACATTATTAGATTCGGACACGACCAGCGTCTTGCCGCGCTCGATCCCACCTCGACGTCTCGCGTCATATCGCTACACGAGTAGGTAGGTAGGTACCTTGCTGGCGTTCTCGTCCCTGATGAACACGGAGCGCAGCTGGCCGTTGAGCTCGAAGAACACCTCGCGCTCGCCGGCCGCCGTCATCTCCTCGGACACGGCCAGCGTCTTGATGTCCAGCGTCTTGCCGCGCTCGATCTTCACCTCGATCGTCTCGCCCACCTGTAAGTTAGCAACGTACCACTGTACTTGCACTGTGTGACAAGTGACAGGAATGTGTATGTCAAGTGAGAGAAATGTATTTAGAAATGTGTGTGTAAAGTGAGAGTAATGTAGGTATTTGGAAAGTTGGAGAAATGTGTGTGTAAAGTGAGAGAAATGTAGGTATTTGGAAAGTTGGAGAAATGTGAACGAGAAGTGAGAAAAATGTGTCTGTCAAGTGACAGAAATGTATTTGGAAAGATAGTAACATTTTAATTTAATTTATTTGTAGTTTAGTTTTAAAATAATAAGTTATTTTTAATTTACTGTTGTACCTAATGACTAAGTACATAACAGTTATAGTGTGTAATAATTATTAGATTAACAATGTAATAAATAACCAACTAAAGTAATATATCTATAGAATGTGATAGAATCTGGAAAGTTAAAGAAATGTATTTAAAATTTGACATGCAACTGTTTACCAACAAATTAAGCTTATGCAGTGTGTGATGTGTGGAGTGAGGCGGGTGTGTGTGTGTATGTGTGGTCTCACCGTGGGCCCGACGAGGAAGGTCTTGGTGTCGAGGTGCTTGACGGGCCCGTACTTGTCGCGGATGCGGAAGAAGTCGTTAGCCACCTGCGGGTACATCGCCGCGGACATCACGTCCTGCTCCGACACCTGAGCACGACAAACAACACCGGTCAGCTTTTTTTATAGGTTTTACGGACATGGAAGCAAAGTGCTTCTAGGCCAATCACAGTTTTAAAATAATCATAAACAAAAATATACGGTTGCAGCACGGCACGACTAGAGTTAGTCGGCAATTTTCACTAAGGTTTACATCCACACTATAGCGATAGTAACTTTAATTGAGATTTCGGAACAATTTTGGTATGAGCTGAAAGAGTTGGTAATATGTAACTACACGCTTTTATTATGTTTTCCCGCACAATATACACAACCACTTTATGTATAAAATACTATCACAATTATACACTAAAACTCACAAAACACATATTTTAGGAAAATAAAATAGAAGAGATGAAGTGGTTGCGCTATCCTTTTCTATCATTAAGCACTCCTCTCAACGGTCGCCATTTGCGAACATCTTTTATTTTTTATTTAACAACAATTTATTGTACACACAAAACATTAACAAGATACAAAACAAAACAGAAAGAACATGTACAAATGGTGAGGCTTATCTCTTTATGAGATTTCTGCCAGCCTACCAGTGACAGGAAAAATGTGTGTTAGGGCAGACAGTGTGTACTAATATACTAAATAAACTATATTATATCAAAAATATTCATAAAGTATAATACATACAAATATTATCGTACATACTTACATACATAATGGATACATAAATATATACACACATATGTATAATATATATATATGCTTATGGATCAAGAGAGAGGTAATGCTCCTTCACTCGCTTTCTAAAGATTGCGACAGACTGGCTGTCGCGTATGTCAGAAGGAAGTGAGTTCCACTTTATATTTACATAAAGTTCATCTTTATATTTACATAAAGGTGTTCGCAACTGGCGACTGTTGAGAGCAGTACTTAATGATAGAAAAGTGTCACTATCTTGTGTCCCCCAAAAGCAGTAAGAAGACAACAAGAGGAGTGTTGGTAGAGGGAGGACTCACGTCGGGGTACGTTTCGAGCAGGTCTCGCTTGAGCTTCTCGAAGTCTAGCGGCGGGAGCTCCGCCCCCGGCCGGCCCTCGATACGCTTCATGTCTTTCAGCACCTTAGACCTGCGCGCACACATGTACATGTTACCGGCAAATTAGTACCACGATGCTCTAGTGTTCAACTACTCGACTACCGCCGTTCGCTGCGGATTCTATTCTCTTCTCAGTCATTGTTTAGAAATACTTAGTTATTCTCATTATTCTATACTATACCGGGTTCGTCAAGTCTATATTTAATAAAAAATAGTACATTATGATGATACAAGCGAGCTAGGTTGGCAATTACACACAAGACTGGAACACAGCACGAGCCGAAGGCGAGGGCGTAATGAAGCAGAGTGTGTAATGACCAATGCTTACGTGTGTCACAATAAAGAAATCGAAAAGCCGTGACCTCGAATAAATGACTACTCGCCGTCAGAGCGCTAGAGTCGTCTGACGGGGGTTAAAGAATAGTTCCTCAGTTTAGCAAAAGTATTGAGAATCCTTCAAAAAATCGGTAATTACATGTGCTCGATCGAAATATATGGGGTAAGACGAGGTTGTGACTCCATTCGGACATTAGTTTCAGCACACTTTGCTGTAATAATAACAATGGACGTCTCTGGTACGTGGGCACGGTGTTGCTTGTTACCTGAGCGGCTCGGGGAAGCCCCCGTGCGGCACGCCGATGGCGCCCTGCAGGAACTCCACCACGGACTTGGGGAAGCTGAGCTCCTCGGCGCGCGCCAGCACCTCGTCCGCCGTCAGCTCGTTCTGCACCATGAACTGCGCCAGGTCGCCCACCACCTTCGACGAGGGCGTCACCTTGATGATGTCGCCCAGCAGCAGGTTCGCCTCCCTGCAGCCATTACACCAACTCAATAATTTACAGATTGTCTTTATAGACGGCAATCTGTGTGAGCGAGAGACAAATAGGAGGGCCGCCATTTTCAATCTCTTTCTTTAAATGACCTAGTTTATTTACACCATAACGATCTGTCGGCGCGCGCAGTCAATGTCACCGCTCTTCAAACAGAGATTAGCGCGATCAAACAAACGTTGGTTAGTTTAGACAGTAAAGCGACCAAGTGTGTACCGCACCTGTAGGCGTGCTTGACCTGCTCGAAGTGCTCGCCGAGGCCGAGCGAGAAGGCCTGGAACTGCAGGTTGGTGTACTGCCCGCCGGGGATCTCGTTGAGGTACACGTCCGCGTTGCCCGACTTGAGCGTGGCCGTGCACTCGAACGGGCCGTACAGCCTGCGCGCCTGCTCCCAGTACGCGCTGTACGCCGACACCTGCTCCAGAGGGATCTCTGCAACATACCAACCACAGCACTCGGTGTTACCTGGGCAGACTCGCACTTGGGTAGACACACGTGTCGATTCGACGCACGCCTTAATTTTAGTCCCTTGTATTATTTTTTTTGCTTTTAAAATAATAATAAAATACTGTCAAATTTGTTCAGTCATGTCAGATACAAGAAAAGACTACAGGAAGAGTTATTATCTGCGGGGTACCCGTTGTCTGGTAAGCAGGTGGTGGGCATCGGTTGGTACTGACTGGTGTCTTGCGGCGTGCCCTGCAGCGAGGCGACGAGCGCGCCCATGCTGGGCTGGCTGGTGAGGCCGGAGACGGCGTCGGCGGCCACGTCCACCACGTCGGCGCCGGCGCGCGCGCACGCCAGCATGGCCGCCACGCCCGCGCCCGCCGTGTCGTGCGTGTGCACGTGCAGCGGGATGTCAGGGTGCGCCTCGCGGATAGCGCCGATCAGCAACCTGATGTTTTATTTATTAGAGCATTGGCGAATTCCATCAGCAATCTGACACATCAGCCAACAGAGCAACCACCAAAAAGCGAAAAAAAAACCAACTCACTCTGCCGCCTGCGGCTTGAGCAGCCCCGCCATGTCCTTGATGGCGAGCACATGCGTGCCCGCCTTCACCAGCTCGTCGGCCAGCTTGGTGTAGTACTTGAGGTCGTACTTGGTGCGGCTGGGGTCGGACACGTCGCCCGTGTACGAGATGGCCGCCTCCACCACGCCGCCCGCCTTCCCCGCCGCCTCCATGCCCAGGATCAGGTTGGGCAGGTAGTTGAGCGAGTCGAACACGCGGAATATGTCCATGCCCGCTTTCACCTAATAATCAACCACCAATAGTTTGATCACACACCGCCGAGTTGGGATAAAGAGATGATAAGTTGTAGAGAAAGCGGGTGAGATCCCCATTGGGGGTTTCCAATTAAGTGACCAGTTCTAGCACCTATCTACTAGCTGTTTCCCCCGACCTCGTCCGCGTTTTGTAAGTTATTTCTGACTTCTTTTCTTTTTGCTTGGCTCCTTGGTCATTTGATGGGGGAGTAGAGGGGGTGGGGGGTGTATACTCACGGCCATGTCGCAGAACTTGAAGACCGCGTTGTCGGGGTAGTTGGTGTAGCCCACGGCGTTGGCGCCGCGCAGCAGCATCTGGAACGGGATGTTGGGGATGCGCCGGCGCATGTCCTCCAGACGCTCCCACGGGCACTCGTGCAGGAACCTACACGGTATTAGTGATTATGGCTTGGTGACTACATCTATAAGCCATCCTGTCACATCTCTAATAGTATTGTGACGTAACAGAAATAAACATATCGGGTCGGGCGCACCGGGCGCGCGGTGGTGATGACACTCGCTAGCTGTCAGCCGGGCCGAGCGGACGGGCGACCACGACCGTGGTGATATTAAAAGTTGTTGTCTAATTTATTCTGCCTACCTAATACCACAGAATAGATCTAATACCCACTTCACCACGGGCGTACCCAGCTTTTGATCTGGGGGGGTTCCTAAATTTAATATGAGTTCTAAATGAAAATTTTGAAACCTATAAATTTTACTTCATCATTCTACAATTCCATTGGCAACCACAGTGGTGAAGGCATGTCACCTGAGCGCCACGTCGAAGGTGGCGCCGCCCCAGTTCTCCAGCGAGTAGAGGCCGCTGAAGTGGTGCGCGACGTAGGGCGCGACGGCGAGCAGGTCGTGCGTGCGCACGCGCGTGGCCAGCAGCGACTGGTGCGCGTCGCGGAACGTCGTGTCCATGAGCAGCAGGCCGCGGTGCGCGCGCACCGCCCGCGCGAACGCCTCAGGACCCCCCTCCGTCAGCACCTGCTTGAAGCCTCGAGGCGGCTGCACCGCTGTGGGGGTCACCACCACATCACACTTATTTATATTTCTTACACAAATACAAACTGAGGAATATTTTCAAATATATGTACCTATACTTCCGTTCTTTTTGCCTACCCCGCCAGGGACATAGCGTGAATATATGTATCTACCTATCATCTATTCGTTGTTCTTCATGCTTGCTTACTAATTTCTATTTGAATGTGAGACATTTGCTATACCCTAGCAGTCATGTTCTAATCTGTATGTACATTGTAAGACCTTTTCTATAAATACTTGTAACATGACTGCAATGAATAACTACAATCTTGAATCAAATAGGTAATACAGTTTTGAAGCAACAGCACAGAGGAATTAATAGTCTCCAAATAGATAAATATACAGTATTCTCATCGTCTTTGGTATGAGACTGGTGCCTATATTAGCTCAATGTCAAGTGTGACATACGCTTTTCTCAAAGTTTTTTTATAAACTCCAAAATAAAGTTATTTATGGCTGAATTCCCAACTCCCGGCAGCTACACTCACCGCCGGGACACTCAAGTCCTTTCCCGCACTTATCTATGCGTGCTAGTGATTGTGAACACTGCGCATGTGTGCGTGCGTTTCAGGGCGCTTTTATGAAGTTGCCGCACTCTCGTTCACCCTGCTCATACTGACTTTACTATGATATCTTCGCTATGATTGTGTGTGTGTATGATGGTCTCACCTGTGTTCTCTCCGGTGAGCTCCTGCCGCCTGACGGCCTCGGGGGAGAGGTCTGTGGAACATGGCGGCCGCCGGTTAGTGCGGGCACACGCACGCTGTGTTACATACAACTAATGTACACTCGATCGCACGTCACGGGTAACACTCTCGCCTTAAGCTGGCCGATCCTATTAGGCAGTTTCGATACTACGAGAGACCAGTTTATACTGGTTTTGTTTCCGATGACGTGCGGTCGACGGGAATGGAAACATGAAAGTAAAAATCGACTTAATTTTTACTCGCAATGAAATGTTAAAATTAATGTGTGGCCTCCCGACTGCCGTCGCATCGACAGGCTCTAGAATTAGTTACAACATTAAACAACTTACATTCTACGAATAAAACTTGTGGTAACATTAGAACACAGATTACGGATTTAAACCCGGTTACACCAAGGATTAAATTTATATTGTAAGGCGGATGTGAAGTCCACCAAAAAGGGATTGGGGCACCGGCGGTGGACAGGGGTTTGGTTCAACAGATTCTGTAGAGTCCAAGTGTCGCCAGGTATTCCTGGCCCCCTAAGAAGATAGGATAAACCTTACGAAGGATGGCAAAAAGAATCCCCAAATTGAATATAACAAAAACTGAAAATTACCAAAAGTTTTCTATCGGAGTATCTATCTAAACAAACATTACCACAATTTTTACTTTTGATGAAGCATGAAATTTTAGTTTTGTACACTGCGTGGGTAAACAACCAAATTAATACTTACATTAGGTACAAAGATACATTAAAAACAAAATACCCGTGCTCTGAGGCGAGAGATGTGCTCCCAAATAAAAATAAAGCAATATTAAAACATCGCAAATAAATAAAATAAAGTAAAATGATAGTTTAAACCTACCATACCCAGAGCGGGCTGTAAAAAAGAAATTGAAATCATTCACACATTTAACGATTCGCTAGAAGAACTTTTTTTTATTATTATTAAAATAAATAAATAAAAATAATTTACTTCAGAAATTATCTCTCTGTTCAATCGAACTGACACTTCGATTACGATCGCGACAAAAAAATAAAATTTCATCCTCCGATCGCCGCAACTAGAGATGCGATAAGTTCAGAACATTACCGAATAAAAATATTTTTTTATATAAAATAATTTTTTTTATAATATTATATTTTTTTATATGTTCAAGTGTTCTTTCTTCAAACTCAAACGAGACTTTAATTTATAGATATTTGTAGGTCTCTGCTTCTAGTAGAAGCAGTTCTAGTAGAAGCAGAGACTTTAGTAGGTCTCTGCTTCTAGTAGAAGCAGAGACTTTAGTAACTTTGAAAAGTAATTAAAAAAACATGATATTATTGGTCCTATCGATTGGTGTCACAAGCATACAGATGATTATTTTTCGCGTTTGTGTCGGTTTTATTCTCTGCTTAGACAAGCTTTTTTACATGAATGCAGAATTCATATAAACAAAAAAACAAAATGAAAGTATCACATGAGTAAATTTTGCATTCAAATATTTATGGTATTTCCCTATCCTGTAGCGTTCGTCCTTTGATAAACCGCAACTCGGCCGAATATCGAAAAAATTCATTGCTGTGCTTTGATCGCATCTCTAGTCGCAACACAGGCATTTATTGTATAAAAATATCACCCATATGAATGGCCAATAGTGAAATATACAGGGCACAATGAATAGGTGAAGGAGTTGGCTAAAAATCGAGTTCAAATGAAATTTTGACTAAAAATACAAATTAACTTAAGCTGTAGTAGTACGGGCTACAGTAGGACTAGAGCGGTAGGGCTAGGGCTGTATGAGTAGACGTAGGGTTAAGCACTGACCGAGGGGTCTGAGATCGGCGGGCGGGGTTCCAGCAGCGAGCACCTCCTCCAGGAAGTGGAGGATATAGCGCAGTAGGAGTAGAGCGGTAAGGCTAGGGCGGTAGGAGTAAAACGGTAAGACCAGGACGGTAGGAGCAGAGCGGTAGGAGTGGAGTAGAGCGGTAGGTCTGAGTAGGGCACTAGCTAGCCAAGCGGCGCGTAGGGCGTAACGTGTGCAGGCGGGATGCCGGTGGCGAGCCCATTCACCCATTACGTCTCGCAGTAAGTGGAATCAGGGGGGCGGTAGGAGTAAAACGGTAAGACTAGGACGGTAGGAGCAGAGCGGTAGGAGTGGAGTAGAGCGGTAGGGCACTAACCGAGCGGCACGGGCGGCACGTAGGGCGTGACGTCGGCGGGCGGGATGCCGGTGGCGAGCGGCGTGGCGGGCCCGTTCACCAGCACCTGCCCCAGGTAGTTGAGGATCTTCTGCGCGCGGTTCTGCGACGGCTTGAACATGAACAGCGCGGGGTGCTCGTCGATGAAGTACGTGTCCACCACGCCTGCAGACACACACAACCATACACGTGTTACATACAACACACTACGCGTACCACTTTATGTTTGTATGTGTGTTCGTTGTTCGCTGACCGTTGAGGAACTTCTGGTTCTCGAGCACGTTGAGCAGGAAGGGGATGTTGGTCTTGACGCCGCGGATGCGGAACTCCCGCAGCGCGCGGTTCATCTTGGCCGCCGACGCGGGCAGGTCCTGCGCGTGCGAGATCACCTGCGGACCAACGTCACACTGTAGAGGCCCCGTTCAATTTTTTGGCGGTTAAGTGAATATAGTCACAGATTGATAGCACATCGCTGCTGACAGTGTTTACAGTCTATGTGTGAGTAAGCGACTTAATGCGTAGAGATGTCTAAAAAGTTATTCGGTTGATCGAATCAATGAACTATTTCTTGAATATGAATGAGCGTCTCTAGTGAACGCTCGCACTGCTCCCCCTTTGACACCTAAAATTAGTCACTGAGCAGGAATCATCAATCTTCACATAACCGCCAAAAAGTTTTACGGCAGACATGCCGCCTGCTTCCTTGGGGCAAGTTTGGAGCTGTTGGTCGTTTAGAGGCTGAGCTTCAAGCATAGTGCGGACGTACCTTGACGAGCAGCGAGTCGTAGTAGGGCGAGATGACGGCGCCGGCGTACGTGGACGCTGAGTCCAGACGGATGCCCATGCCCTCGCCGGACCTGGGACCACACCACAGATAAAATAAAACACCAGCATAATTGACACATGGTGGCGGAAGGAAATAATGTAGAATAATGTAGACAATACTACTAGAGAGAGATCCAACTGAGAACTGACTCTAGCTAACCAATTAGGATGCGCCAATGGGCTCATGCCTAACAAGACATTTTAGTATGCCACACATTTTACTGAATATTTAAGTATGCCACACATTTTACTGAATATTTTAGTATGCCACATATTTTACTGAATATTTAAGTATGCCACACATTTTAATGAATATTTAAGTATGCCACACATTTTACTGAATATTTAAGTATGCCACACATTTTACTGAATATTTAAGTATGCCACACATTTTACTGAATATTTAAGTATGCCACACATTTTACTGAATATTTAAGTATGCCACACATTTTACTGAATATTTAAGTATGCCACACATTTTAATGAATATTTAAGTATGCCACACATTTTACTGAATATTTAAGTATGCCACACATTTTAATGAATATTTAAGTATGCCACACATTTTAATGAATATTTAAGTATGCCACACATTTTAATGAATATTTAAGTATGCCACACGTTTTACTGAATATTTAAGTATGCCACACATTTTAATGAATATTTAAGTATGCCACACATTTTACTGAATGTAAAAAAAAAGTGACGGGATTGTAAAAATAAACGGGGAGAAATAAATAAATAAATATTTAAAACTATATTTTATTGCATACTGGTACACTGGGCGTATTTTACAACGAAACCCAACTATGAAAAAAAAACATATTTTTTAATTTTTGTCGCTGCTTATTTTATCCCATCAAAAACATAAATGTGAATATGAGAGCCAAGTTCCTAAGAATATTTTATACTTGGACGAAAAATTTTCGTACAACTATCGATCGGAATGGAACATAAGACGCTGCGGCTGCACCGAGTACAGCCTACCCCTATTTGTGGATCACGATGGTGTGGTGGGGAGAGAGGACAACTGACCGGAACACCTCTATCCTGCCGGTGCTGGGCTGGAAGTTGTTGGCGGGGTCCTCCGTGGTGACGCGGCACTGGATGGCGTAGCCCTGCGTGCGGATGTTC
Source organism: Metalampra italica (assembly GCA_949699065.1). Lineage (NCBI taxonomy): Eukaryota > Metazoa > Arthropoda > Insecta > Lepidoptera > Oecophoridae > Metalampra > Metalampra italica. The sequence goes on from OX452985.1 coordinate 10,489,790, forward strand.
TCCTGCGCCAGCCCCAGCTCGGGCAGCGTCATGCCCTCCGCGATGCGGATCTGAGACTGCACCAGGTCGATGCCCGTCACCTCCTCCGTGATCGTGTGCTCCACTTGCAGTCTGGACACAAGTCAAGCCTATTAATACACTACTCCAAACAAATAAGGACCTTGGGGGGTTTTCATACATGCGAGGGTCTAAGGGCTCAAAGTACGGAGTAAGAGTATGGATGGAGGTCCAGAGAGCCATATAGATAGATACCTGTGATCAGGCAAGCCGTTTCCGCTATAGACTAGACAATTGATATTATCAGCTAACCCTCGTATCACTGCGACCATTTTTGTTCCTATAGTTCAGTGCTCAGCTTTGCGTCAGGTTGAAGTGAATTGTTTCTTCTGCGCATCAGCGGGCCACACTCGCACAGAAGGTGCGATGGGGTTTCCACCTCTTATTGGCAGAGTGTACATACTTTAGTGTCCCGGAGCTTGGGGTTGGACATGTGTTTGTTCAGGCCGCAATGTCTGGTGAGTGGTCTCACCAGTGTGCGCAAGTTCTTCCTACTGAGCGCTAAGGCGGTATTAAGGTTGGAGTAACATTTAAGAGTAGTTCGAGCCTGTGGCTGGCTGGCTGGCTGTCTGGCTGGCTAGCTGGCTGCAGCGGGCGCTGCGGGGGAGGGATGGAGCTACTCGCCTGGCGTTGACCTCTATGAAGTAGAAGTTCCCCTTGTCGTCGAGCAGGAACTCGACGGTGCCCGCGTTCTCGTAGCCCACGTGCCGCGCCAGGTGCACCGCGCACTCCACCATCTTCTGACGCACCTGCAACCAACCAACCAACACATCACCTCATCATCATCAGCTGCACGAGTCCACTGCCGGACGTAGGCCAAGGCGCGCCACTGAACCAGATCTTAGGACACAGAGTTTGCCGGTTTCTGTCAATTATTTTTTATTATTTCCCGATGAAATATCTCGATAAAACATACATTTCTAGGGTTCATACATTTTTGGTCCAAATTTAAATAGATGGGGAAAAAATGCTGTTTCTGATACAACTTTTTCCAAACCTTTTCGCATTCATTCATTCTTTTACTTTTTTTAATGTTAAAGTAAGTAATGGGCAAAACCTTTTCCGTTTCTTACTGAAACATGTTAAAAATGACAAAATGTAAGAAAATACAGATTTTCGAACTCAATTTTTAGAGTCGAGAGAGGTTTTTCTGATTGAACATTTTTATATTTGGATATTTTTCTTCTTTGCCATTGTTCTAGTTGTAAGTCACCTGCGGGTCGAGCCTGGGCGCGGGCGCGATCTCCACCACCTTCTGGTGCCGGCGCTGCACCGAGCAGTCCCGCTCGTACAGGTGCACCACGTTGCCAGCCTTGTCGCCTGCACACACACATACAATCATCATCATCATAATCATCATTCCATCGGTCCACTGCTCGGACCACGTGGCGGTAGTGATGAAACGTGGACTAGTTCATAATAATTGAATAGAAATAATTGAATACAGTATTTAAGTAGCATTTAATGGACTCTGACTCCAAAACCCGATCTTGTTAAGTATATAGTCATCTTGTATCTTGGGATTCAGTGTTCAGAGTTCCAAAACTCAGTCACTCAACAGAAGATGAAATTTGTTTCCTAGAAGGAAATACCTTGGGAGCCAGTGTTCAGAGTTTAGTCTGTCTACAGACTATGGAAAGAGTGTCCAATGAGCATCCAATTCGCCATAAACTCCATAAAAAAATAAACATCGTTGTTTGGATCGCCGACTGGCAATAGTTGTGCTGAATATTAGTAACTACGACTGGCCTAGAAGGCTTTAGCTTCTAGGGCCGTAAAATCCATAAAAAAAAGTGAATGAATAAGTGAACTGACCGAGCAGCTGCACCTCTATGTGCCTGGGCCGCTCGATGAACCGCTCTATGAACATTGAGCCGTTGCCGAAGGCGCCCAGCGCCTCGGAGGACGCGCGCTCGAAGGACTCCCCCACCTCGGACATCTCGCGCACGACGCGCATGCCGCGCCCGCCGCCGCCATACGCCGCCTGCAACCACACACACAATAAATAAATAATGTTTGGACAAATTCACACACGGCTGTTTAGTCCCAAACTAAGCCGAAGCTTGTGGAGATGGGTTCCAACAGCAGATAAACATACATGTATGTATAAATAAATACTTAAATACATACAAAGAAGAGTCCGACAACCAACAGATATTATCATCACAAAAATGTTGGGCCCGAGTGGGAATCCAACCCACGACCTCTGGTTCCAGACGTACAATGGTGAGCAAGTAAATAATCCTTTTATTTCAGAAAGAAGTTTTCATCAATTCAATTAATTTGTAGTTTAGTTTTAGTTTTTAAGTTATTTTTAGTCTTATATAGTTATTTAATGAAATAAATTTAATAGTGCCTAAAAAAAATTCAATTTTAAATTTTGTAACATTTTGTATGCGTAGGTATCGACTATGATTCAGTAGGTATAGGTACTTTGCATTATGGCCTTTTGTATGAGAAAACAATTCACTTTTGACTAACTTCTGCTGCTCAGATTTTTTTCTTCCGATATAATGACATGATCGTCACATGAATCTGAGTCAATTCGCATTAAAAAAAATTATTGATCAAAATGTCTCATTTTTATGGACAACACACGCTTGACAATTGTTTACACGAAAAAAGACCTAATGGTTCCTAAGACCATTTCCATGTATCTCTTGTGGCTTCGGATTTGCCCATACTGTCCCAGATTAATTTTAAAAACTTTTACAACTTAGGCAATTTGAGTTTTAGGCCAATTAATACTTAGGCATTCTACAATTTAGACATTGATTTTAGGCATTTTGCGTTTTAGGCAATTGCTTTTTAGACGGATTGATCATAACCGTATAATACAGCGTGTTGTTTGTTAGTTAGTTACCTTGAATATGACGGGCAGGCCGTGCTGCTGGCAGAACTCCAGCGCCTCCTCCTTGGTGTTGATGGGCCCGTCCGTCCCCGGCACGATGGGCACATCTGGGGGAGTCAATACATACCAATATAATAAACAAGGGAAAGTGTTAATTAATACCTTATTATCCAAGATATGAAAAGCCCAGCAAATAAAGTCATAATGAATCTTCTTCTAATCTAAATATATAAAACAAAGCCGTGTTAGTTACACCAATTATAACTCAAGAACGGCTGAACGGATCTTGATGAAATTTGGTACAGTGATAGCTTATACCCTGGAATAACATATAGGGTACTTTTTACCGGGGTAAACGGTTCCCGCGGGAGACTTATTTCACGTGGGCAAAGCCGCGGGCAACAGCTAGTAATATATGAAACAGCTGGTGTTGCTTGTGTTGTTATGATATAAGCTGCATCTTACTGGCTTCGATAGCGGCCTTCCTGGCGGCTACCTTGTCTCCCATCTGCTGCACGACGCGCGGCGACGGGCCCACGAACCGCACGCCCGCGTTGATCACAGCCTGCGCGAAGTCAGACCTGCGCACACGCAACCAAACACCCCTTATAGTCCACCGCTGGCCTCACTCGCCAACAAGTCCCGCGACAACCAGGACGTTGTATGGGTCACCAACAGCCTATTGGGAAACCCCCAACACGGGAACAAAATATTGTGTATATGGGGTCCTTCAAGAAGAGAGTCAAAAGAGCCCTTCAACCTTGGCCGGCGCCGCACCAGCGCCCCCCGGGTGTTGCAGGTGTCTATGGGCGGCGGTGACCTCTTAACATCAGGAGGCCCTGCTTGTTGCAATAAAAAAAAGTATTGAATATCAATTTTTTTAAAAGGTAATGAAGTTGTGGGGACACAAGATATTACTATCTCTTTCTAACGTTAAGCGCTCCTCTCAACCGTCGCCGGTTGCGAACCTAATATTGTAAATATTATTATTTACAATTGTAAATAATAATATTTACATACAATTGTAAATAATAATATTTACAATATTAGGTAATATTAGGTTCGTTTACAATTGTAAATAATAATATTTACAATATTAGGTTCGCAACCGGCGACGGTTGAGAGGAGCGCTTAACATTAGAAAGAGATAGTAATATCTTGTGTCCCCACAAAGTATACATGCGGTTTACCTCTCTGAGAGCAGTCCGTATCCTGGGTGCACGGCGTCCACGTCGTTCTCCTTGGCCACGCGGATGATCTCCGGGATGCTGAGGTACGCCTCCACCGGCGGCAGGCCCTTGCCCACCAGGTACGACTCGTCCGCCTTCTGTCTGCAAACCAACCAACAAATTATACATATTTTCAACCGACTTGAACAGTAGTACTAACAACATTAGATCTTCATTTACAAATCGATATGGATTTTTTTCTTATTAAGAATAGGCCCATGACTATATTTCGAGGGTGGTGCCATTTCAATTTGAAAACAAATTTTCACCTCTTAAGGTTGTAAAATTAGGGAATCAATCAAAATCGTCGATGTACAAAAACAATATTTTTTACCAATAATATGAATATTCATAAATAATTAATTATCGCTATCACAGGAAACCTTTGATTGGTTATCTGTTTTTAATTTATGTTTTATTTTTCTGTATTTCTTATGTAACTATAGGTTATCCTAAAATATTAAAATAAAATAATATTAGTAAGGATTGTTTGAGCATCTCAGTGTTATTGTCGTGGCAGGGCCAGAGGGAGGGGGCACCTGTGCATCTGCAGGCGGTCCTGCTCGCTGTAGATGGCGACGGAGCGGATGCCGAGCTCCGTGCAGGCGCGGAACACGCGGATCGCGATCTCGCCGCGGTTGGCCACCAGCACGCTGCGGATAGGCTTGTACTCCACAGCCTTCGAGTCCTGCAAACAAACAACCAGCCAACCAATCAACCACACACATCATCATCATCAATATATACAAGAGAAGAATGACTCACTGATTGACTGATCACCATCATATCCTCGACGCCCAGATCGTCGGTCCACCTTGTGAGAGACTGATCAACGCACAGCCCAAACTGCTGAGCCTAAAGACTTGAAATTTTACACAGAGGTTCCTCAAATAGCTCTGACGTCCACTGAGGCCGAAGCTGCGGGAAAAAGCTAGTCTTTTTCATACATTTGAGGTCACTTTGAGACTTTAGATCTCCGTCAGGGAACGGTTCGCGTGAGATCTGGAGGAGGTCCAGAAATCCTCACTGATCAGGCAAGCCATTTTCACCATTTTTTTTACCACAAACGTACAGTCGACCGCACGTCAGTGGAAACACTTTGACCTGTTAGGGAGTTTCAATACCATGAGAGACCAGTTTATGATGGTTTTGTTTCTACTGACGTGCGGTCGACCGTACTTAAATCAACTTTCCTCGTAGAGGTACTATACTATGATACTCGATGTAGGTAATCCTAATTCGGGAACCAGACGTAATGTCCATGTGCTTGTGTACGCAATTGTACAAATTTGTTCAAGCGAAAATGTCCACAACGTGGGAGGGGAAACATTACCTACGGCCGATGACGTCCGTCATATTCATAGTCCAGGAAAAACAAAGTTGTTCAAATAAATCGCATTAAATCAACTTCCCTTTACATCTGATCTGATGTAAGTAGATAATGTATTTAAAAATATATTTAACTAATGGTAGTTTAGGTTTGTAAAAATGTAGGTTGTAAGTCCAATATCAAGGGTCAAAAAACACAATGCATTTGTAAACACGACAGATATCAGATAACTGAGCTTCGGTACACTGATAATTGTTATCTAAATATGATGTAAATACACATCTAAATAGCACATGTCAATACTACGAATAGTATTTCACCATCAGTTGAGGAAACGAGACACCTCGCTAAGGTTTAACATGTCTGCTTCCTAAAATGACATTTTCCCTTATTGTCTGCATTCATATAGTGAAAGAAATGGTCAGATGTACCAAGCTCCTGACCTTCGCAACAGATTTCATTTTAAAAACCCACAAATGTGATTGTGTCACTTTTTAAAAGGGGGGTTTTCAGAGCCGAACTCTCCAAATGGACGAAACTTTGTAGCAATGGAGAGCTATTCGATTTTGGAGAGTTCGGCCCCTAGTTAGACCGTGATAATAAATAAAACTCACCGAGGCGGCGTTCCGGGACTTGGCGCAACTCCATGCTTGAAACTGCGCCGCGGTGCCTCTCAACGCGAACCTAGCCTTAAGTATCTGCATTTTCACTGACTATTATAAACGAACACCTACACAACACCTAAGTAAATAAGTACAATAAATTAAGCTTAAAGTGTACAGCACCGATTTATTTCATTTTATTTATTTAATTGTAAAAATATAAGTCTGACTAGTATTAATTTCGAGTCGAGCGTAGGCGGGCGTCGTATGGTCGATCTGTAACAAAGGAATAATGATCATTAGAAATTATATAATAGACATAATTGTTGTAATAAAATGGTAATGTATTGGTGTGGTATTAATAACTGGAACTTGGCTTGACACGCTGCCGCTTATAACAATAAACGCGACCCACTCCCGCGTTAGTTAGGATTCCCTCCTCCCTGTGTCGCGGGTGGCATGGACACATACAAACACAACAACAAACATGCAAAACGTTTATCGGTTAGATAAATGCTTCCCCGGCCGGGATTCAAACCCAAAAAGGGACGCGGCATTGGTGCTACATTTCAGAGTCGAAGTGCTGGCAGTGGAAGGAACCTTTCACCGTACTATCGATAATGTCTAGTTCGATGCATTGTTTTGCGATTATCGAAACACAGATACCTAGTCGATAGAAATTCCTAAAACACTTGAATCATAAATCCCATGGAGTGCATGATGGCTCAACATAAATGATTGTAATGAATAAGAATTATATGTATGAAACAAAGTGGCCTGTTATGTGGGTTTGTTGCTGTTTCTTGAAACAGACATAGTTTTAGACAGAATTGACGTCAAAACGAGAATATTGTACTCCAATTTTAAATAAACATATTTTTCATCAGTTTCACACTAATTTGCAAGTAATCAGAGGACAAAGCCAGAGAGGGCAACGAAGGACATTGTAAGTTGGTCAAGTGAGTAAGCGGGTATACGAGCACTTCTTTATAGTTGCGTGGCGGCCGGTCACGTCCATTGCCGCTGCTAACAGCCGGCGCGACCTGAATGACATTGCCAACTGGAGCTTGCATTATTACGATAACTTCATTAAGCCAGACAGATATACGTGCTGGTTTCGAGCTAAGTCAGGACTAAAACCTCTGAAGTTAAATAGAGTTCTGTTGTCCTTTTAAATATTACAGTTTTCCCTCTACAACTCGATGTGTTCATCACAAGACAGGAGTTTGTTAGAGACAGTATTGTCAGTAATATAAGACCTTACGCCTATCATCAGTAGACAACGTAACCATCGCTAGGGACTACGTAAATACTGCTATCTATTTTCAACTAATTACGAAAGACAGAGAGATATAGATAGTTTTTACTCTAGCGATTCGCTAGTAAGTATTGGCATTGTCAACTCATGTGGTAGGCGTACTGGTATAAGACCTATACATGATATTTATTCTACTATTTCACATATGAAAATTATAGTCTAACAAACCGAATAAAGACCATTCATTGTCGTTTTGTTGTATAACAAATAACGCGCTAAATTCCTTATACGGCCGGCAATAAACTGCGCAAACGTTCGTCTAGACTAGAACGGACGGAGGTACTGACACGTTATCTGTACGGCGCTAATCAACCAGTAGATTGTTCGCGATGGACTCTCGCGCCGGTCTAAACATTAGCGACCGCTATCGTGTTACATTATTTAGTCCGTGGCACTGGACCGGTACGACACCAGGCCTTGGGAAAATGTTCAGGACCTCCAGAAATGAAGGCAGGTTTACGTCGAAAGAACACGACGAAAGAAGAAAGAACACGTCTTAAGGCCGTTTTCCTGTCACGCGTGTTTGCGCCAGCGTCCTGGTCTGGCGCGCATGCGTGCCGCCCGCATCCTGTCCTTTCATACAAGCCTTTCCTTTCATGCGTGACGCATGACAGGAAAACAACCCTTACGGTCTCATAAAGGTATCAGTTCTACACGTTCCGGAACTGGTAATAATATCAAAGAGAAGACCGGATATTGGAATAGTTCCGGAAGTCCAATGAGCTGCATAGCTCCAGATAACCTATCTATGGTTACACTTGTCAAGGGTTTCAAATACAATACGGATTGCTTAGATCGCTACTGAACGTATGCTTGCGTTGACTATCAATGGAGATTTCTGGAACCAAACTTCAATGATGGTGACACAGTCCGCAAAATCTAGGACCTGAGGCCCAAAGGAAATAGGTAATTATTTGCAATGACGTGGATACAATTTATGTAGAAACAGATTCAACATGGGCACTGTCTTCAGGAAAACTGCATTGATTTTATATGATTCATAATTTATGACTTTTAAATGATCACTTATTGAATGTTTTCTGTTACCCAGATGTATTCTAACGCAAAGCACAGAACAGCTAATCCTTGGGCGCTGGACACAATCTGATTCAGTTTTGAAGTCAACTGGTATTTATTATATAGGCGCTCCGTTCTACTGCCTTCCCAGTCAGGGACATAGCGTGAAGATATGTATATGTACCTATGTATGTAACACGTCATAAATAAACAAAACCCACGGGTAGAACTTACTAATAGGATACCCACAACAGTGCTAGGTAGGTACGCAGATAACAAATTTTATCAGACGAAAGCCGAATTTACCGGTCAAATATAGGTAATACTCTGGGCTTTATCTGAAAAGGCGGATTATTGCATTGCTGCGACAAAATTTAAAGCGATAAGAACGGGCGGTGGATTACTGACGATACCCCTCGTCATCCATTTCAGGGTTTCCACAAAAATTAAAACTTTTAATAAATTCTTTGGCAAGTTCAAGGTCCAATGCAAATATTTAATTAATTAGCCAGTTCACATCATAAGTAGGTACTATATCACGCACTTGTGGCCATGACTTGATTACAAATGTGGCGTGGTTACAAATGCGTATGCAGCACAGACGAGACTGCTCTGCGATGCGGCCGTGTACGAACACAGTAGATGCAACAAACCCAACTATATTACACTAGGTATGTCGTCGATAGAGTTATTTAGGTGTATGCTAGTTAGGCAGGGTGACTGACAAGTCCCTGAGAACCCAGAAAATAACTTGGAAAATTGTAATTATTTAAATGTATCACCTCTGTTTGGTGGAAGGCGGCCGGAAGCGGCTTGATGCGGAAGGCGGAGAACCGGGTGTGGTGGCGTTCATTGGGGAAGCCCTATGTCTAGCAATGGTCAATAAAATGCTGATATGATGATGACCGCTGTATTGCAGCTGGGTACGGACGACTGTGCGACGTACACAAGCCGCTGCAGCACAGACTGTGTGGCTGTCTGTGGTGCAGCCGCATTTGTAATTACGCAGCCCGGTACGGAACCGCGCACGTGAGTGACGTACTTTGCTTTCTTTTGTAGTTAAATAATAAAAATACAATTATACACGGATTTCAAATGTTCCGCCTCTCTCGGCCAGACGGACGGACGGACGGACGGACGGACAGACGAGGCAATTAATACAAGAAACAACCTTGAACGCGGGCGTTCACGTGTTTGCTTCAATCAGAGATAAGACTTCCAAAATGGTAATTTATGCATTTACTTATGTCTAACTTACTGACATTACTTAGAACAGGCTTAGAACTGGACCAACAAGTACATAATAAGTACAACTGTTGCCAATTGAAATCTAATCATCACTTTCTGTGTCATCAACTCATCAGTGATCACAAGCAAGATCAAAGCTAACGGATAGTTAATTTATTTTCATCAAACTTGCTCGTAAATGGTCATATTATATGCATGCATACAGAAACACAATGGCCTATATTATACACCCGTGGAAGTAAAGAAAATCAGTACAACATTATACCCCTAGGGCTGTAATGTGTAGCTGGCTGTACATTAAGTTACATTGAGTAGTTAACTTGACTTAAACTTGACTAAATTGACTAAGTTGACTAAATTGACAAAACTTGACAAAATTGACTAAAATTGACAAAACTTGACTTGAGTTATATTAAGGTAATTAAATTTAACTTAATTAACTTCAATAAATTCAGCAAAGTCAAAGAAAATAAATTTGTTCCCTTGTGTCGTAGGTATTTTTTCCTCGCAAATGTGATGAAAAACATTGTGTGCATGACGGGTAGTAAGGGTATTACAAACTCGAGTCATTAAAATCCCTCCGCCTTCGGCTTCTAACAGCCTCTTGTTAGTAATATCCTACTTACTACCCTTATTGCACAATGTACTATTATTATTATTGTATGCCTGATATAGGTAAGAACTAAGAACATAACTACGAATATTAAAAGATCTATAGAACTATGCTTCTAACTAGTTCTAGATATTTCAGATTTTTTGAAAATCCGTCTTCTATCCACCTGATGACGTTGCGCTGAAGTGAACTTTGGCCATCTCTCCATCATCGCCAGCGGCTTATCGCAGCTCAAAGTCCACCAAGTTCCTTACAGATCCGGCGACACAAACAAACCTTGTACGTACTTACCTATCTATGAAGTTACGTATAGGTTTTTATTAGGATAAAGTATTTTGTTTTATGGAATGAAAATGAAATGAAAAATCTATACAAATATAGTAAAGTTTGTATGTTTGTTGTTTGTTTGAGCGCGCTAACCTCTAGAACTACCAGTCGGATTTGAAAAATTATTTTTGCTATTGAAAGCCGAATTATTGGGGAAGGTTATAGGCTATATTTTAACATCACGTTGCGACCCTTATTAGGAGCCGAGTAAAAAAGTCCGAAATAACTAATAAAACGCGGGCGAGGCCACGGGCTACACATGGTCAAAGATAAACATAGGGTTATTTTATAGAGCCAACCGTGATATGATCGCGAACTGAATGACGATCGTGTTGTCCAATAATAAGATTTCCTTTGATTGTCCCAACGAGAGCAATCACGAGCAATGATTGTGTTGTGTAAGACTTCACAGCTTCGCGCGGAGAGCTGGTGTGGCACCACCGCACCACGCCACGTCAGGTTAACTAGCTACGGCCTTATTCAATGGTAGACATATTTTAAATACTTTTTAAAAAGGCGGTTACGTAAGGTGCAGATTTGGAAATATTTTTTTCACCTCACAAGCTCGGAAGGGTATACTTTCTCATTCGACATCTGCGTGGAAAACTGCACCTGGAAAAAAACTTTTTAAAATTTTCTTCTAATTTGTAGAAGGTGGACATTTAAAGAAGTGGTCAATTCTAAATGTGGTTATTTTATTTGTGGTTCTAAACCGCCGAAAGGATTCAATTCACCTAGTATTTTCCTCGCTGTAGTGAGGTGAAAAATTGGGTGTTGCGCTCGGCAGCAAAGTTATTTTGCGTCTCGTACCTTGAAACCGTAGCTACGCTCAGGATTCTATCTTTGAACCACTCCCTTCGCTCATGGTTCAATCCTAGAACCCTTCGCTTGCTCAGTTTTCAATACTAGTACTCGCACAAAATAACCAACTTTGCAGCCTTGCATAACAAATAACTATTATTTCATTTTCCTGGAATATGTGGAAACACCTTTTTATGTTCCAATGTTCAGCGCAATCGGTCCTGCAGTACCTATACTACCTGCCTATGACGGACAGACGGACAATAGCCTTCTCTTTAAGGGTATTCGCTTTGAGGAATTCTTAAAAAGGAACGACCGAAATAAGCTTGAAAGTAAAAAGAATAAAGAGGCGGCAGGCGGCGGCGGCGGCGCGATCCATTTTCTACCTTTTGGAATAATTTCGACAAACGTCATATCATGACGTGCGCAGTGATCCAACTGAAGGTTATTTTAGAAGCACTTAGGTAAGTAGTTAAAATTTAACAACTACAAAATTAGCTCTCTTGACAATACCAGTATATTGATAGCTGTTCTGTGACAAAACTAGGAATAAAAACTCGGCACGGAAAGGCTTAGTCTTCAAGCTGTTGGCCCTAAAAACAAACTCGACCTGGCGTCCGAAAAAAATGCCTGAAGGCAAAATGTACTTATTAGGCCCTAGAGTGTAGAGGTGAGGTGTTTCTGAGACGTGTCGCAGATTGCGTTAAGGCCGTGACCGGTCACCTGTGGTGTTCGGCGCCCAGATGCCGGCGCCGGCCATCGAACCCGCAACCTGTTTGTTGACTGCTAAACACGCTCACTAAACGGACTATCGAAGTTTGGCACCGCCACCGCCCGCGCCGCGGCGTCGGTGCATGCCACCGATGCTACAAGGAAAACCACCAAAGTGTCCGGATTCAATTTGATTCTGATATTATAATATGTTGTAGAGTATACCTACTGAAAAATAAATTGAAAATTACATTTTTTTTGTAGCAGCCCATAATCAATGTAATACCTATCAGTTATCAATCTATTACCTAGTAGACGTAGGTATGAGGAATCGATCGTCTTAACAAGTGACTAAACTTTTTGAGAGTTTTGTTGAAGCAAGATGAATGCCTATGTAAACAGGAAAAAATAACAAGTCTGAGAATGAAAAAAAAATTCAAATAAGCACAATATTCTCTTGTTAATGTCAATTCTGTCTAAATCTATTTGTTCCCACCGGTGTCCGCTATAGCCGAGGGGAAGAATCAACAGCACAGGGTCCTTTTTTTGTTCATTACAAATATTTACCTATGTTGCCCTCAGGCACTCCATGGAATTATATCAGTAATCATTTAATTTATATTAGGCTTTTTTGCACAAGTTTGATTTTATGGACGACTTAAATTTGTTCTCTGGTTTGTTCACGTAAACACATATGAATTTCAAGACCGATATAAAAAACAAGGGTCTTTCTGTAGTGCCTACCCACTCTACAAAATGTTATTACAATGAATCAATTCGGCCGGACACTTGGGATGGTGTACCTTCTTCTTGTTAGATAACTTCTCGCTGGTTTCCTTGAGGAGTGAACAGACAGTTATGAGGAAATGTTTCAGGAGCTGCATATAGGGACTTCCGCTAGATTTTAGTAAACTCTAATATTGCCTCAGCAAGTGGCATGGTCTTGTGAATTTGGTGAACTTTTATAACTTGAGCGTCCAACACTGGCAGACAGTTTACCTGATGGTAAGTGGCCACTGTCGCCCATCAACCCGCGCAACCTTTGGATTGCCAAGCCCGAAGTAGACAGAGACCCAGCCCAATTTAAACAATTATACAGATACGGTAAAGTTTACAAATTAACACGCAATAAGTAAAGGTTAATTAGCCATTGGTTACACGACGGGCAGACGCGGTCAAACACTAGTAAATTATTATTACACTACCAAATTCTTTGGTAACTAATACATTTATAATAGCTGGTATTATAACATAGGTAGCTACGTGCGAAGACGCATCAATTAAAACCATAAGTTGTACGCACATAGGTTAACAGAGATAAATAATGGAATGTTAAATAATGAATGATAATATATAACACCGCGAAGGTCATGCAACAATTACATAATAATTGACACCAGTTAACTTAAGCAGCCTCTCACGGAATCACGCTTCAAACATGCATCCTAATTAGTAAAAACATTTAGGTTACCTTTCGTCCTCAGAATATAGGTGAGTAAACAAACATAGGGGACGTGGACACGTGCGTGCGCCGCGGCGGCCGGCGCGATACTGACAGAACTTAGTTTGTATGTAGTTGTATGAATGAAGTGTATGGCAGTGACAGACTGACATAACCAACAAGACAGGTCGCAACGACCTCTAACGTCTTATCGCCGGGTTCAATGCTGGGGAAGGGTTAGCCTTATCGCGCTGAAACTGTGACGAGACTTGCACGAGTCTTGCAGCCGGGGTCCATCAGACGGACACACCGCCTGATGGTAGCAGGGACGAGTCCTAGGTCCGAGGCTGGTGACCGACCATATTCGGAACATCGGAATTCGAAAAAAAGTACTTTAGAAATATATATTTCAATTAATGGAATGTACATTCCATTGCAGCGCAAGCCGCCCACAAGGTGGACCGACGATCTGGCGGGATCCGGCTGGATGAGGTTAGCGCGGGACCGGGCGCCGAGGAGATCCTTGGGGGAGGCCTTTGTCAAGCAGTGGACGCCTACAGACTGATATGATGATGAATAGGAAAGTATTATATTCCAAGACAAATCATCTGCCGATGATCATTTGTATACAACACCGCGGCGTGTATATTTAAACGCATTGCAACTCCCATTAGGCCAGTGCCAAGAGCAGGCGCATCTAAAATAGATTATAATATGCATACAGTACACATAATACTACTTGCATTATTTTATACAAAGTAAGTATTATGAGTAGGTACCTGCTAGGTCCAATTTTCTTCTTTGGTGCCAATTATTAACAGATTCAGAAATTTTCCTCCCGGCCGCCATCGCAACTAGTTTTCGTAACCAGGATAAGTTTTCTCCGAAACTAAAATATACTTTTGCTGCTTTCGAAACTAGCGGTCGGGACTTCTTGAAATACGACACGACATTCTGTTCGGGCGGGGATTCCCCAAGAAGACGACAATACTCTAACGTAGTTAAAGCAATTCTTAGTTGGCCACTGGTTTCAAATATGGAAAAGTTATTCCTCTATCGCAGCTGCTTACGAAGCTAAATCATAAAGACGTCCGGTTAGGGAAAATTACAATAAAAATTATAAACAAGTTTATTCTAAAATTGATACTACTACCTATAATACTAAAAAAACATTACAACATTAGTACAGAATGAATAAGGTATAACGGCGGACTTATCTACATAAGAAACGGATTTCGATGACCTTTGGTGTCGATCGAACCCTGGGGGAGGATATGGGCTACATATTGCCGCGGGATATAACGGGAGAAGCCGCGGGCGACAGCTAGTCAATCATTTAACTGATGATTAGAAATAGGACTACAAAAAGGCAAAAAAGTCATGAAAATGTAAAGCGTTGGCACAGTAGTGCGTGCAGGTGAAGGAATCTAGCGGGCCTTCACCCACTTCCACGACCACGAGCCACTGCTAAACACAATCATACAAGTAATGATCATACACACATATTATACACAGGGTTACATTGAGCTCGCCGTATTCCTTTTAAGGCTTACAGCTCATAAGCAACTATTACTTATGCCTAAGCTGCCTTATACCTACCAAGGGGGTCCATTTTCGAGATATTCCAGGTCCATTTTTAGGGAATACAACCCGTTTTAAGAGTTCTATTTTGTATTATAAAAAATTAAAAAGTTGCAGCGCCCTACCAGGGTATCTTTTTCCACCCATAATACTGTTATTATGCAATGAAAACAATCTGAATTTATTATTTTTCAATATTATGGAATGACCTTCCCTCTGACGCTTTCCCACGGCGCTACGATATGGGGTCCTTCAAGAAGAGAGTCAGAAGAGCCCTTCAACCTTGGCCGGCGCCGCACCAGCACCCCCCCGGGTGTTGCAGGTGTCTATGGGCGGCGGCGACCTCTTAACATCAGGAGGCCCGGCTGCTTGTTGCCCCCGTAAGCAATAAAAAATTTTTATCAGCTCTGTTTTTAATGTTCTTGATTTTTTTTAACTCTTAAAAAAGACTGTGCAGAAAAATGTTATGTTGTGATGAAAATCAATAAAATAGAAGTTTAAAATATTTTTAAGTGCTTTGGTCCATCTGATGACGTACATAAGCAAAAAAAATCTTTGCAAAAATTAGTTACTAATGGGACAAGAACGGTTAAAAAGGAAGAAACGCAGCACACCTTTGTTTTTATTGCAATTTACAAAAAAAAAAATTTAGACATTATTTTTATGTGAAATCTATTTATTTCACAAATGTCCAAACTCTATAAAATAATACTAACTATATTCATAACTCACCTATAACATAACTCAACTATATAAAATAATACAAACTCTATAATAATTGGGCTGGGAGAAAAATAGGGCAACCATAAAACACATACAAAATAAACATTTAAATTCAGAAATGATTGAAGTATTTATATTATTATTATTATTTATTTAACTATTATTATTTATCTTACACTCATAACAGTTTAAAACCAAAACGACAATGAAGCAAATATTCAATTTAATTATAGGAGACAGCAATAAGTAAAAAATGAGCTAAAATATATTTAAAAAGTTGGATTTGCAGTTTTTGTTTTTACATACAATTTGGCTAGTTTACTTTGTTATTTTAATTATTTAATCAAAAACAATACTGTACAATTGTTGACAATTGAATACCTACAGTATTTATGTAGCATACAATAGACCTTGACTCCCAAAAACAGGCCAGCCTGTAACTTGGGGGTCAGTGTTCTCCCGTTTATAACAGTATGTAAAAAATGATTTTGATGATGGATTTGTTTGTTATTTAAATATCTATTTATGGTATTAGGTAACTAGGACTGTAGGACTCCTCAAGGGACATGTCACAGGATATGACAACTTACCATGTGGATGTGGGCTGCCACTGCTTGTCCATTTGCTGTTCCATTCTGTAAAAAAGTTACAAAATATTTTTTTGACTCGCTCGTCCCAAATTTCTTTACCATTCTTCAAATTTGGAAAATTCTGCAATAATTTCACCGGTCACATTGTTACAGGTAATATTATAAAAAATATTTTCATCTGCAAACTGTTTTCACGTCCACTGCTGGGACATGGGCTTTTCGCCAATGAATGCCACATTACCTGATCATGATCAGAGGCCAGAGGCCGTCCAGCCTATCGCATTGTTTTGAAAGAGACCGTCCAGCTGTGGACTGTTCATATGCAATTTAATTCTGTAAACTTGACTTGGCTTTATGTTTGGTAGGTACTACTGTTTTTAAGTGAGCTGTAATGAATACCAATTTGAAAAATACTTCTTTCGCAAATTCAGGAGAACTAAGTTGTCTATTTTGTCTAAAAATCGACTAAGTACTATCTAGGTATTCACAATAAAATATTGTTGCGTATCAAATTAACTAGACAATAAATAAACTAAATTTAATAAAAAAAGCTTACCGTTAAAACTTGTAAACCATCGATTTCAAAATAATTAATTTGAGATTACACAAGAAATATTTAAAATATTTTCTATTTTAGTTTCTCTTTCTCTCTCTCTCTTTCCTCTCTCGCTCACATACATGTCAGGCCCCTTAATGCATGACCAGAAATGACCGGCCTGAAATGCACAGCCCGTTAGACTCGACCAGTGATGCTCAGCCCTGTAATGCCCAGCCCGTAATTCGAAAGCTGAACACCCAGCCAGTAATGCGCGGCATGTGTAGTGTCTGGAATATATTAGGCATTTACCAATAAAATACTTTCAGAGGATAATCGACATGTTTTATTTAAAGAGCACTTGACAGTCAACCGTCGTGAGTTGCTATAGCTACCACAATGACCGACCATAGATTCACAACACTCCGCCTCACGAAGATTTCGCAATGTGGATAGAATCCTTGATGGAAGATAGCTTCGTGCCACTCAGTGCCTTGGTCAGCATATCTGCTATCATCTGCTGCGATGGGATATATTCAATGACTATTTGTCCACTTGCAATCACTTCTCTTATGTAGTGTTGCTTTATATGAATATGCTTTGACTTCGCATTTATTACTGGGTTTTTAGCCAGCTTTAGCGCAGCTTGGTTGTCATTAAATATCTTGACCGCAGTATTACTTATGTGAAGATCCTTTAACAGGTTCTTTAAGTATATTGCCTCTTTGGCAGCTTCTGTTAAGGACATATATTCGGCTTCGGCCGTTGACAGTGCAACTGTACGTTGCTTTTTAGCTTCCCAGCTAACTGGTGTTCCACCCATTGTAAATATATAACCAGTATATGAGCGTCTATCAATTTCGCATGAAGCCCAATCAGCGTCTGCAGCGCCTTCTAATAGTTTTCCTGTCCTTTTATAGATGAGCCCCTCTTCTCGCGTTCCTTTCAAATAACGAAGAACACGCTTTGCAGCTGTAAAATGCGTTTCATCAAAACAGCTATTAAATTGGCTAAGGTAGCTCACTGCAAAAGCTATGTCTGGCCGTGTGGCTACAGCCAAATACATTAGTGTTCCAATGAGATTTTGGTACGGAAGGTCTTTTTGGCATGTTTTGGCCTTTTTCAATTTAAGTCCGACTTCTAAGGGAGTTGTCGAGGACTTACAATCCTTCAGTCCAAACTTTTCTAGACTCTGGTCAATGTATTTCGTTTGACTTAGTTTCATACCGCCATTCTTTTCCTTTTCGAAGTGAATTCCAAGACAGTATTTAATCTCTCCGAGATCTCTTAAGTCAAATTTCTTAGCAATATTTGCTTTCACTTCTTGGATCAATTTTTTATTCTTACTTGCGATGATAATATCATCTACGTATATGCTGAGTATGACTAAATTGTCTAAATCTCCGCCTTTCGCTGCATATATGTAAGTGCAAGGATCAGTGAATGATGGCTTGAATCCAATTTGTTTCAGGTTCTCGTCCAGCTTTAAGTACCACTGTCTTCCTGATTGTTTTAAACCATACACTGCTTTGTTTAATTTACATGCAGTTGTAATCTTTTGGTTCTTTAGATCTTCCTTCATCTTAATTGCTTTTTCTTTTATTTCTTTTTCTGCATTCTCATCTTTTATTATTTTATCTAAGTATATTTCTAACTTATTTGGTTTCTTCATATAAATTTCTTCTAGAATGTCACCATTTAGAAATGCAGTACAGATGTCAATTTGATCAATGTACATGTCAAAATTGACTGCAATAGAAATTAGAAGTCTAATTGAACTCAATCTCGTTACAGGGGCAAAAACTTCTTGGTAATCTTGTCCCGGTATTTGAGAAAAACCTCTGGCTACTAATCGCGCCTTCTTCCTATCTAATTTACCGTCTGGTCCAAATTTTTCTGTTAATATTAACTTACTGTCAACCATATTTCTTCCAGTTGGCAATTTTTGGATAGTCCAGGTATTATTTTTTAGATGTGAAGAAATTTCTTTTTTAATTGCTTCATCCCATTCTTCCATTCTATCATCTATCAGATGTGACATATCATAGTCATTCATCCATACAGGAGGTCTTATGACTCTTTGTGGTCTTTCATGGATTATTTCTGGTGGTACCTCATCATTTTGACTTTGCATAATTTCAATGTTTTCTTCTTCAGTTTCATGAAATATATCATTAATTGATGAGTCAATATCTTCAGATTGTTCGGCTTGAGCTTCAAATCTTTCATTCATGATATTATCGTTTTCCACCAATATCTCATTTACTTCTCCTTGGATTTGAATGGGTTGTTTTTCTTGTATTATATTTTCACATAATATTTCAATTGTGCCGTTTTTATCATTCTGATTTTTCATTTCTTTATCTTTATTTTCATAGTACATTTTCTTCATTATTTTGACATCTCGGCTTACCATCAGTTTATTTTTGTCCGGTATCCAAATTCTGTATGCTTTACATATTTCAGAATAGCCGATAAATACGCCTTCGAAGGTTTTTGCACTAAATTTCTTCTTTTGTTGTCTATGTTTTATCAGAACGAATGCTTTTGCACCAAATATTTGGAAATGGTAGATGGAAGGTATCTTTCCAGTCCACATTTCATATGGAGTTCTCATTTCTATGACTCTACTTGGAGTTCTGTTTGCAATGTAGGTGGCGGTTGTTACTGCTTCAGCCCAATATATATCTGGAACATTAGCATCTAGCATCATGCAACGTGCTTTCTCCAAGAGCGTTCTATTTTTTCTCTCCGCCATCCCGTTTTGTTGTGGCGTGTAAGGGCAGCTTAATCTTCTTTGTATTCCGTTATCTTTAAGGAATTTATCGAATTCTTTATTGCAGTATTCGCCTTTACCATTATCGCTTTGAAGATATTTTTTTTCTTCTGTGAAAATTTCTCCATTTCTCGTTTGTATTCTTTGAATTTTTCAAGAACTTGATTTTTTCGAGTTATTGTATATACTCTTGTATACCTTGTATGCTCGTCTATAAATGTGACGAAATATTTAGATTTTGCGAACGACTCTACCATCGGCCCACATACATCAGAGTGCACAATTTCGAGTGGTTCCGATGTTCTTTTTTGTTTTTCGGGCTCTTTAGGGAATGGTAGTCTTGACATTTTGCCTTTGATGCACACTTCACATTCTGTGAGTTTATCACTTGCATTAAAGTTTAGTCCGCGCATAGCTTCCTTTTTCATGCCTTCTTTTAGGTCATGTTCATTTATATGAGCTAATTTTCGATGAATGTTATCAATGTCTGTAAGAAATACAGCTTCCTCGTCATTTTCATTTTGTATTTTATGATCAACATCAATATAGTATAAGCCATCAATTAATTTTGCTCTCAGTCCTACCTTTCCGGTTTTCAAATTTTTAATTGTTGCATTTTCCTTTTTAAATAGAACTGTATGTCCACATTTGGTCATTTTTGCAATTGACAGGAGGTTCGTCGATAGGTTAGGTACATAAAGGGTGTCTTCCAGTTGATATGATTGATCTGCATGCTGGAATATCACAGTTCCTTTCCCTTCTATTGCCTCAGTATGCCCATTGCTTGCGAGCTTCAATTTGCCTTGATTACTTTTATTGAGTGACGAGAACATCTTTTCATCGCTACACATATGACTGGTTGATCCGCTGTCCAAACACCATTCGGCTTTCATTGCAACATTTTTATTTGCATAATTTGTCTTTTCTCCTTTCTGAGTCTTATTTCTGCAGTTTTCAGTTTTATGTCCAAATTTATGGCAATTTTGGCATCTATCTTTGTTACGGTTATTATACTTTTTGTATTTTTGTTTCATATTCTTCGAATATAATGCCTCACCTTCAGTTTCGACTACATTGTTTTGCCTAGACTCATATTCTTCAAGGATTTTTATCTTAAGTTCTTCTGGGGTTGGTAATTTATCGCGGGACTCTATCGCGATTCTAAAATTTTCGAAATTTGTAGGTAGAGAATAGAGCATGATGATACTAAGCAGATCTCCATTTATTTCTACTTCCATGTTATTTAATTTGTCTACTACATCTTCGAATTTGTCTAGATGGTCGCGCATGTTATCGCTTTCCTTACATTTTGTAAGTGTAAGTTGTTTTAACAACGATGCTTTGCGGGCAGGTCCCTTGCTTTCATAAATTTCTTTAAATTTATCCCAGATTTCTTTGCCTGTTTGACAGTTGCGGACGGCTTTTATTTCGTTCGGCGAAATTAATAAAATTAATTCAGATCGCGCTAGAATTACCTGTTCGTCATATTGTTCTTTTTCTTTGGTATCTGTAGGTGCCTTTTTTGTTTCCGATATGTATTCCCACAGCTTACATTTTATTAAAACTGCTTGGGCTTGGATTTTCCAAGTATCGTAATTATTTTTATTTAACAGTTCGATTTTATATGTATTTATATTTCCCGACATTATTTATATTTTTACTGGTCCCATAACCTGTAGTGTCTGGAATATATTAGGCATTTACCAATAAAATACTTTCAGAGGATAATCGACATGTTTTATTTAAAGAGCACTTGACAGTCAACCGTCGTGAGTTGCTATAGCTACCACAATGACCGACCATAGATTCACAACAGCATGCATTATTCAACCCTTATGCTACGGCCTAATATGTGTGTCCGACCCGTGGCACCCGTAGGTACAGTCCACCGTATTTTGACCTTGAGTTTATTAGGGAGTTTCATTATGAGAGATCCTGTTGTATATTTATTCTGATTTTGATTCCACAGACGTACGGTCGCCAGAGAAAACCTCTCTTTGTCGGTAGCGGCAAATGCTTGGTCGGTCACACATATTAGCATTAAGGGTTGAATAAAACATGCCGTGCGTTACTGGCTGGATATTACAGTTTTTGAATTACTGGCCGAACATAACGGGGCTGTGCATTTCAGGCCAAGTGTCAGTGGCCTTACGTGACGTGTGGTGTGGACAATACAATAGTGGAGTGGCCTGACGTGACGTGTGGTGTGGACAATTATTGACTATTGTATTATCCACACCACACGTCAATAGTGGACATTATTTTTATATTCTGTGGTGTGGGTGGGTAGACATATTTATTACAACGCGATGGCTTAAAGGTCTTGCAACCAAGCCACAAACTCCTTAAAAAAAAAAAACAGTTCTTATTTTTCTTCCTTCCTTTCCTTGTCTTAGAATTTTATTATTATGAATGAAACATGGATTTACAAATGTGCCGGGTCTGTTGCAAAAATGAAGGTGTTACAAATATATTCAGCGCAGCCAATGAACTTCAAATCAGTGCCCAGATCAAGTACTGCTGTTCAAAGATAAACATCACGGAAGGTGATGGTCTGCCGTCGCGAATCTGTGGCATGTGCGAGACTGAGCTTACGGCTTCCTACCGGTTTATACTCAAATGTGAAGCTGCAGATAAGAGCTTACGGCTCCAGGTCGCTGCACGGTGTCAAGATACGCCAACTTCTGAATACAACCGCTTGTTCAAAGTTGAAGTGAAACTCGAAGAAAGCAGTCACAGCGACCATGATAGTCACTATTACAATGTTACCGACAATTATGAACCTCTAGATCTGAAACAGGACTTGGAAATTCAGCCGAAAACAGAACTGAAATCTAATAAAGAAGGAACTTGCAAGAAAAAACTAAAGTATAAGATTAAAGAAGCATGCACATGTTCAGTTTGTGGCCGTAGTAGTGCCAGTCGGTCGGCCCTGGTTATTCACATGCGCAGTCACACGGGGGAAGTGCCCTACCCATGTCCGAGTTGTGAGAAGAAGTATAAAGATCAAGGCAGCTTGAAAAGGCACATCGACAGGCATCATATTGAAGGAGAAAGGCAAAGAAACTACATCTGTGAGAACTGTGGCAAAGGATTCTTCTCCAAAAATGATGTAAAGATCCATATGCGCACCCACACAGGTGAAACTCCATATGCATGTCCCGAATGCCCGATGAAGTTCACACAAACAAGTGCTTTACTGCGGCACAGGAAAAGGCACTCTGGAGAAAAGCCCCACGGGTGCTCGACTTGCACAAAACAATTCTGCACCAAAGAGGAATTGAAACTCCACCTCAGAGTCCACACCGATGAGAAAAAATTTCACTGCACAATTTGCAACGTACTTTTTAAATACCACAACAGTTTGAAAAAGCATATAATCCTACATTCTGAACCAAATAGTTTTGTTTGTAACTATTGTGGACGAACCTTCAATCAGAAAGGCAATCTGAAGAGTCACATAGACAGACAGCATTCTGAGAAATCCGGATACTGTAACATTTGCTGTAAAAATATGTCAAATATTGAAGTTCACATGTGGCGACATACCGGGCAGCGGCCTCTTAAGTGTGAGCTGTGCTCTAGCAGCTTTTTTGAGCTGAAGTCTCTGGCACGTCACGTGAATTATCGGCACAAGAACCCTGACAAGTTCAAGTGCGTGTATGAAGGGTGCTCTATGACCTTCCCTTCACGCCCGATGCTGGACTTCCACAAGGCCAAGCTCCATGATACTCGCATTCCATTCCCTTGTGACCGATGTCCCAGAGGCTTTTACAGGAAGAATGATCTCGCCAGACATAAAATTGGCACTCACAAAGAAAGACTTCTAAGCTAATGCTCTAATTTAATTATACATAATTTACTTACAATCTAGTCATGTATAGCAGTAATGACAAACTGCAGGCAGTAAAATGTGAACTATATCATAGTGTGATAAATAAAATGAAGCTGCAAATTGCAATTGAAATGTAGTCCAAACTTTATTATATAAAATGAATTCCAGATCCTTGTCCTCTCATCAATAGACCTCTAGGTTTAAGCTCATTATCTGCAGGTAGCATTTGTTTGCATGCGAAAGTTTGTAAGGATGTTTGTTACTCTTTTCGGAAAAACTACGTAACAGATTTTTGATTTTTTCCTTTGTATCCATAGGCTATTATATATTCTGTGCCATAGGCCTCCGGAAAAAACTTTTCTACGCGGGCGAAGCCGCGGGAAACAGCTACTTAGTTGAGCGAGCTACTGACGGGTGAAATGAAAACTATTTCGTACATTATATTTTTAAATGATTTATTTATACATACTGTATTTATATAAAATAAAAATTGCACATTACAGTAATTTGTGATCCAGTCAAATATATTAACTTCAAAAATGATTACGTACAGAAACAAATTATAACTAAATAAAAAAAGCTTGCAAACTTTATATAAATTATGCAGTCACGACTCAGTCAATAATTATTCTAATTACATTTAATATTATCTAGTTTTAGAATCACTGACGGTGCCGGTGCGTGCAACACGTAACAGACTCAACAATCAGCCGACACGGACAACAAATACCTCTTATATACAATTTCCTATAGAATAGTTTCTGCCTAAGCGAATATTAGGCCGTCACAGCAAGTTTGGTAATTGGGAACCAATTGTCCTGTCCAACACAACATCTATCGATGGCAACGTCCGCTGGTCACCTCACCTCACCTAGCGCCATCGGCAAACTCAGCACACTGGTCGGCTCAGCAAAGTCAAAACATAATAAGTTGCTAACAAGCCGGTGATACACATGCGTTACTCGCACAAAAACATGCCAGTAGCGGACAAAGCAAGCTAAAAGTTTGTGCCTCTGGTAAAGTACTGTCTAGCTCAGCATGTGTATTACGGCCTACAACATGAATAATAGACCCGTTAGAAGGCGTCTGGAACCCATTAACTAGAGCGAAATATATTTGCAAAAAAACGTGGCTAACCTCTGCTGCCTTGGAACAATCCCTGTAAACTTGCTAGCCTGTAGTTTGCGGGTTCATAATTCATAACATTACGTAAAGCTCATTTGTTTAAAAATTGACTCGGACCTCGGTAAAAATTCATATAAATTACAGAAATCAGCACCAAAGGAAATAAAAGATAGTAAAACATCTCGACTTAAAAACGCTATGATAAAATAGAATAGGAAATCAACAATCTAATACGTAGCTATGCTTGAACCAGCGCTTGAAACGACAAAAGTATAATAAAAATATATGCGTATAAACTATATATGGTGGCCGTCGTCACACTCCACACAACAAACATATCATTTTGTACAGTAACCTAGTAACACGTAGTGGACTTTGTATTGTTTAATACATTAGGGCGCTGCCCAGTACGAACCCAGTCAAACAATTATAAATAAATACATCATTTCTATCTGAAACCAATAATAATTCTTAGCACTATATACAATTCATTTCATATAATTCATAATAAGTCAATAACATAATAATTATCCTTATATTAAACGTGCGCGTATATTTTATTGCAGAACTCACATTAAATAAATAAACATAGAGTAGTAGTTGATTCAAAATTACTGTATTTGTACAGTATAAATACAAAGATTCCAATTTGAAACACCCTTTTGTAAAGCAAATATTGATTTTTGGTCAGCCCACTTCACGCCTTCGCAAAATGTCCCACTGGTGAAAACATAACCAGTTCACGAAATGTCCCGTTCGCAAATGTTGTTCATGAAGACGTAAACCGACGGACGGAAAGACAGTCACACTGACCTTCGCAATAAATACTTTAAAATTTTTCAAATTAATATTATATATTAGTTTGAAGAATTTTAAAGTATTTAATCGCATTTGTAGTCCAAATAGTATCGCTAGGGGTGTAAAGTCAGCGTTCAGAGCAGACAAGTCGCCCTCAAATAATCCGAGAAGGGAATTTATTGACGGGCCGTTTTGAGAACAGGACATTTTGCTAACGGGACATTACCGTCCGAAGCATAAATAAACGGATGCCGCGTTTTATATGTGTCACGTAAACGTTTGAATTGAATATATTTACAGTGTCATTCACTTCACCCAATTCCGGTCGATCGAAGCCAACGGAAACGCATGGCATTAATGTCTATAGTTTAATCGAGTTCGATCCTTCAATACACCGCGTTCCCATTTCGAGTCACGTCTCAATGTATGTACAGAGCGAGTGCGATTCGTCAAACGTGTTGTATTTGATACAGGGTCGTGGACATTGAAAGGTGTTATACTTGAGGTCATTTGCAATAAGTCAATTCCTATCAACTAGCGGTCCAAATTGAGTCGTTTTACATTTTAAACTTATGAAAAATTACTAAATTAATACTTCTCTGAGTGTTGAAAAATGGAAAAGTAGATGCAAAAAAAATAATTAAACCACTCAATTTTGACCTTTTTGTCCTGTTGGAAATGACCCAAAAAAGGAATGAGTCCAATTTCAAGTCATCCGATATACTCCATACCGACCTAGATGCGTCACGAGAACCAATAATATTTGCGTTTCGGCAACAAAATAACACAGCTACGCCGACGGCAAAGTTAAAGTGGTATTTGGTAATGGGTCGCGTCACGTGCATATCTCGTGTCACCGAATCGCGCGCGCTCAGTTGATGGCCTGCTCCGTCATCTGCAGACAGAGCGCGTCCAGGCTGGAGTAGTCGTCGGCGGGGGGCGCGGGGCGCGCCGCCGGCGGGAACGGCGGGTACGAGTGGGACTTGCCGCGCGGCGCGGGGGGGCCCGCCGCCGGCGCGCCCGCCCCCGCGCCCGCCCCCGCCGCGCGCGCAGGCGGCCACGCGCGCTTGTGCACCGCCTTCTGGTAGCCGTTCGGCGGGCCGATGCGCCATCTGGAGACACCATTTGAAACTGGATTATCGCGTTGAAGAAAAACAGGGCATACTAACTATTCTTGTTGACAGGGTAGGGTTGGTTGAAACCCATATGCCCAGATACGACCTAGGCTGATAGGACCAAAAAAAATGATAAGAACATATTGCGTCATGTGAAACATGCATAAGATCTTAGCATTAAAATTTGTAACGGAAATTATTTGGGTGGGCGAGCTCACCGAGGTAAGTTTAAAGGGCTGCACAAACCGAAGGCAGCACAACGCAGCTTTAGACGTTGTAACGTATGGAGTAGTATGGGAGAAGTCACACCAAACGCGTATTACGTAGCTGCCCACCCAGCGCTGTGCTGCATTCGGTTTGAGCAGCCCTGAGTGCACTCACTTGGGCTTGAGCGTGCGGCGCGCGAGCGGCATGTCGCACACGTGGTGGAAGAACTGTCGCGGCGGCAGCCGGTGCCGCAGCCGCTTCAGCGCCTCCTGCAGCTCCGGCGGGCTGAACGCCTCGTGGTGCAGCGCCTGACACACACACGGCAATACACATTAAGTTGTTTATTTTATTGTTATTCATATAACAGTTGATCAATTTTTAAACAAAATCTATTAACGCAATAAATTACGCAGCGACAATGTGTGTCCAGCCAGAGAAGCCCCAATGGGATATACAGCCCGTGCTGGGGCTACTGTGACGATGTTAGGTGCCAGGGCGGTATTTGTTCAAGTTAATAATAGAAACTTTATTATACACTAAAATGTATCCCTATACGTTAGCATCACATAAGGCCAGGCATACCCGGGTGATACCTAGTCGACCCTATGTGCTAAAAAATTTAAATTTTAGTCTCTTGTCTTGTTCACTTTTATTAACTTTAATACTAAGAAAGAGATGGCACGCATTTTAGAACTGTAAAATTAATTCTGTCCTGCTCGACAGAGGCAATTTAACCATGTTAAATTACAATAGAAACGCGGTACATTTTCTTGTCTGATAGGACTATACTAGTTGACAGTTCTAAAACTCATGCCATGCTTATAATTTTAAAATTAAAAATAATCACAGATGAGACTGAACGTTAGTTAAAGCGCGCGTTCTCAGGTTTAGGGTAAGTGAATGAAGGTGTGCTCACGCGCTCGACGAGCCAGCAGTGCAGGGAGAGCGGGTCCACGGGCGGCGCCAGCTCGTCGTCGGGCGCGGGCGGCGCCAGCGACAGCGGCGGCGGCGGCGGCGGCACCGGCGGCATCGCCGGCGCGCCGTTGCTGCCGCCCGCGCCGGCGATGCACTTCGACGCTGCAACATATACTAATGAGGCCCAGAAGGACAAATCTCTCTACTGAGATCCGGTACGTACTTACGACGTCTCGCTTCATAAGCAGTTACATGGATTACACCCAACACACATCTCCGATGTGCGGCCTTCCTGGCATCTCCCTTCACCGTTTGAGCAGCCAGTGATGTACGTAGGTCTCGATCAAACCTAACTAAACGTAAAGGACCGGCATGTCACGGCACTCTCACGTTCATGGGTTCGAATCGTACCAATTAGTTTTTCTGAACAAATTTATTGTAACTCCAGTCTTCTAGATGGAAGGAAACACCGTTGGTGGTTGGCACAACATATGCCACAGGGTCGAAGTGTCGCCGGGTGGTACTGACCGAGGTGCAGCGCGCGCACAATGGCCGCGGGCAGCGGCGACGCGGCGGGCATGGGACTGACGAGCACGGCGCGCAGGCGCTCCAGCGCGCGCAGCGTGCCGCCGCCCGGCCCGCCCGCCAGCTCGGCCTCCGCCCCCGCCACCGCCGCCTCGCGCTCGCTCAGCTTCTTGATGGACAGCAGGATCTTGTGCCGCGCGCCCTTTGTTACACCTGCACATTACATACACACACATTTTATTCACTGACATAACACAAACTCACAAACAAATGACTTAAACTAAGTTAAAGTAAGTGAACGCTTCGCGGGCACCCTACAAGACGCCATAGGACTCCTACAGTTGTCCTGACGTTGGGAGCACGCTCGTGTCACTGGAAAGGCTCTGACTCCGCATGTGTCGCAGCCGGCGGTGGACTGATAATTCTGCTGACTGGCAGCCATGAGATCATCTATCTGAGATAACAGGACGGGGCACAGATAGATGATGGTTGTGACAAAACGTTTGTATTTACGACCACGCATGCTACACAAGAATGTACTGCACCAATGTTTACCACTAAGGAACAGGAGACACAATAGCAGGGTAAACTCACCTAATTTTTCTAGGTACTTATCATCTATGGCCATCATCTGCTCGTAGCTGATGTTGGTGAACAGCCACACATACTTGTGCAGCCGGAGGCTCTTCAGCCACTGCGCCACCGTCGACATGCCGGGGTGCTCCAGGAAGTTGTTGCACCGCAGGTCGTCCAGCCGGGTCTCGCTGCCCGTCGTCCCGTACATTATGCTGATGGGCCTGATCTGACTGAGACTGTGCTCGCTGGACAACGAGAAACTCCTTGGCTTCTGTACAAAAGGTTCGTCGCTCAGATTCTCCGCTGACGACGACATCTGCATGAAGTTAGACGAGGGCGGTGTCAGGCTGTTCGATCTTTGCGACTTGGGCTGCGAGATGGCCGCATCGAAGTTCAACTTCTCCCCCTCTAAACTGATTTCCACGTCCCTGCCGTTCTTCGAGAAGGATTCTTGAAGTAAGTCTGTGTTGAACGTCGTGTCCATCGCGTCAATGATCCCTCTGAACTCCACGTTCTTGCCTATCGTTCGCCTGAATGGTTTGTTTGTGCCCCAAATGTTATTTTCGCCCAACAGTCCTGGATCTATCCTCTGCTGCCACACGGTCTCTGTTGTCCTGTTGCCAGAAATGTAGTTTTCTAGGTACCGTAGCCATTGTGTCAGTGATCTGTAAAGAGAAAGATTCATGATTAAGACTTACACAAGGAGCTACGATAACACTACAAACTTAATAAAATGTTAACTTCTTGCGCGTTCTTGGATATGCAGAATCAGTTCAAGGTCTCAATTAGATCTCTTTCTCTGCATTACTACCACATTTCCGGGCATGGAAGAGGGGAAGGGCATACACTTTTCTAGTTACCGACATGATTGTTTAGCACGAGATCAAGGTGCTAGTTAATGAACATGCCAGCTGCTTTCGTCTGGACTTAGGGTGGTATTATAGCGAGCGGAGTCGAATTTTGTATGGGATCTACGAGTGGCGTGGGTGGCGGCGTCGCCGCTGCCTTTAAGTCTCGTAACAGCGGCAACGCCGCGCCGCGCCGCCGCCGCTCACTACAGTACAGCCCTTACAGTAAGTTTTCAGTTAAGATCTGCATAGTACCTCTGGTCATTGTGTGTGAGAGCCGGATGCACCAGCAGATAGGAGAGCAGCTGGCGGCACAGCTCGGGCGCGGCGGCGGCGGGAGCGCGGCGCGGCGCGTCCACGCAGCGCTGCACCAGCGCCGGCGCGCCCGCCATGTACACGTCTTTCGCGCGCTCGTTGTCCGTGTGCAGCAGGGGCAGGAGTGTCAGCAGCTGGCGGAGACGGTCGCCTGTACCACATAGTAAAAGTCAGCAAAGTAGATATTCAAATATATATTTTAATGACTTTTATATCACAGCCTTGCGTTTTACACACAAAGTTCCAAATTTTAGCTCAATCGGTAATAGTCCAATTATCCAACGAACAGACAGACAGACAAATATGGGTTTTGATTTGATGTAACCTTAGAAGTCAATTAGAAAAGTGCTGTAAGGTGGTAGGTAATATATGTAGTGACCGTCGTCATCGTCGTCGCTGGGCGGCGCGGCGAGGAGGCCGGCGAGCAGCGCTTCGTCGTTGGCGTCCCGCTCGAGCCGCTCGTCCTCGGCGTGCAGGCGGAGCGCCGCCTCCACGGCGCGCTGCACGAGGCGCAGCCCCGGCCAGGGCACGCGCCGCGCCAGCGCGCACGCCACCACCGTGCGCTCGCACGCGCCCCACTGCTCGAACACGCCCGCCACGCCCCCGAGCTGCTCGTAGAACGTGTTCATCGCGAACACACCATAGCAAACCGACGGAACCTGGATTTGTTTGTGTTCACGTCAAGGGTTCGTGACAGCTGATTGCGGTTCGCAGCTCACTCAATGTTTGGACGCTCGAATATTTGCTAAGGCGACCGACAGCGGAAGGCGCGAACGTGTGCCGTCGTTTTTAAACTCACTTTTTTAGCTAAAAATACAGGTAGAACAAAAACATTGCAATTTCTTTTCCGAAGATGATTGATATTAAAATCCAAAATGGCGGACTCGAAGACCCGAACCGGACCACAGATAAGATGCTGTATCGTATCGAGCCACAGGTGAAAAAGATGTGGTGAATGAATAAAGATAATCCCGGTCGAACATTACAGGTCAGACAAAACACGGCACACATCTTGCCACAGGTCGAACAATACGCGCCACACCTTTTGCATCTTGAATTTACAGGCTGAGCATTACACGGTTGAACAAATAAGTCTGCAGGCTCTCTGCAGGCATTTATTAGGGGACTGCTAGGTGATAAAATTTAAAAAAAAATGTCATGTCATCATTTCATGTGTGTCATGTCAATGTCAAAATGCTAATGAAAGAAATGAACTCCATCCAACCAAACAAACAAAATCTCCATTCCTTTTTATTACGCGCTCTATAAAAATGAGGTGACGTGAATCCAGAACAAACAATCAATTACTTATGCATTCCAGTTTGTCGCATTTAGTGTTGTAAAATGGCCGGCGCTCCATTAAAGTTGGGTTCAATTGTTTCCTTTTGCATCGTGCTGTATGCCGTGTATTACCGTAAAAATGATATCGGAGACTTGAGGTTATCTCCTGTGAAGGAACAGCTGTTGTTTTTGGAGAATGAGAATAAAGTGGGCGTTGGGAACCTGCAGCCTAAAGTGGCCTTAGGTTATGGCGCGTGCCACGACCTGTTCGTGAACGCGACGTCGCTGCTGGACCACAGACAGCTGAGAGGCAACCCGGAACATTTCAACGAGATCGCCTCGCACGAAGAGTTCCTCAAAAGTTTTGCGTATTTTTTCAAACATGGTGCAGCGGCAGAGTAAGTTCCAATCAACATTGTTTCCTTTTTTGTGTCTCTCACAGAACCTCTTTTAAAGTTTTGTATTATGTTTCAGACGTTTTATGTCCAACAGCAAACTGTATGATGATTTAATAGAGCAAGCGTTGAAGTTGCCCGACTCTAGATGGACGATCGGCGGCAACGCGCCGCTCATGGCGCGCCGGTTCTTCTCGGAGGGCTGGAAGGTCCTCCTCGCCGCCAAAATGAGTAAAAAACTCAAAACATACATTCCTAAAGAAATACAAATAGTGGGCGGCGAAGTGAGTGAGGAAGTGAAGGATGATGTCCACATGATATTAGAGTACAAGGCGGACGAGGACTTCGGGGCCTATAGAGCTCCTCGTGCTAACAGATATATCGTACACAATGACGAGAATAATCCACTGTTGAGCTCCTTAGAGAAGTTTGGAGAACATTTACCGCAGTTCAGTCCAAATCTACTAGTCATTAGTGGACTGCAAATGATGGACAACTTTCCCTTCCAAAAGGAGGGCAGAGGTATGCGCTCTCATAATGTATTTATGTATTTTGTACGTATTTGCAAGGATTTACCGACGTATTTCATTACTTTTATATTTGTTTTGCAGATTTAAGAGCAGAAAGACTGGATCTAGTCAGAGAACAAATTTTATCCCAACCGCTGGATACACTGACTCATTTTGAAATGGCTAGTTATGTAGATTTGGAGTTAGTTCAGCACTTGACTACAAAAATCTTACCATTTGTGGACTCGGTAGGCATGAACGAACAAGAACTGTCTAACCTATACAATGTATTAGAATATGGCCAAGTCACTGTTGTAGCGGACTCCAATCCACGAGTAGCCACAGCCTTGGACCAGATGCGCAAAACATTCCAACTGATACGAATGAAAAACCAACAACACGGAAGCAAGAGGAAATTGACTCGTATTCATGTACACACACTGGCGTACCAGGCCATTTTGACAGTTAAGGCTTCTGACTGGAAGAGAACAGAAGCAGCGGCCGCTAAAGCATCTCTCACTGCACACCGATACGTGTGCAACACAAACAATATTGCCCTGGACAAGTCTAAGCTATTGCTAGATGATAGTTTTTCTACAACTACTGAGAATGATAACACTAGTAGGGTATTCTTTGAGCCGACAAAGCCGGTGTCTTGTTGGGATGAGGTGGTGGACGGTGCGGGCGTAGACATATGTGTCGCGCCAGTGCTGATATGCACTGAAGCGCAGCTCACTGCGGGTGCAGGGGACAACATCTCTGCGGCTGGCCTTGTCTTGCAGGTGGAGAAGTGAACCTAAGTCATTTTTAAATATTTGAACAATGATTCTTTTAATAACCTTATGAATGTTCTTATGTATGACAAAATAGACTATCTTTTTTTTATCCATTCCAAATTCTATTGACTGGTTATAATGTTGTTAATACAAATGTATTAATGTTTTGTAGAATGTGCTATAGGTACCTACTTGCCATTTGGTCAAAAGTACAATTTGTATCTTTAAGGGTTATTTATTATTTAACTTAATAAATTATTATTAAATCTTTCATCAATATTGTATACAGCAATAATTAATGATATTTATGTGACTACTTATGAATATTTTCTACATTCCAATGAAATTGTATTGGATTTGAAATAGATCAAATAAAAGATAACTTACACTAAATGTTTTATTTAAGGATAGATTCTTAAAATGTAGTAGCTGTGTCATATTTACACATGATAGTAGGTATGTAATCTCTACATACTATAGAAATTTAATATCTAAATACATTTACAACTGTTTTACAACAACAATTTTATTTTCCAAACTGTAGGGTAAAGTCTGTTTTAGTGATATCTGAAACTAAGTTTTTGAAGATAAACTGTGATAAAAATTTATTCTTTAGCTTTAATACTAGTTGTTTCATGCGGCTTTGCCCCCATAGAAAAGTTTTTTATATATATTATTGATGATTTTGAATACCTATGAAATTATATCAGTTTACAACAAAAGGAAAAAAAAATTGGTAGGTTACTAGCCTGCAAACAGACTCAAAGAGGGTGGGTAACTTATACTTATTGATAAATAAACTCTGATGCCAAAATTCAGTCTTCATCACATATTTATCATGGCGAACCCCATTATTTATTCATAGTGGCTAACATCCAATCCAATCCAGTTATTCATCATTGTCTTCAAACCGAATCTTTTTATTCTGAGGTTTGGCTGTTGCTTTGTATGGGTCGTACAGACCGCTTCTGACAAATCGTTTCGCTGCTTCGATATGTATGGTGGGTCTCTTGTCACGGTCTTTAACTTCTTCCCATTTCATCATAACGGCTTTTATTCGTTGGAGCTCGTCTTTTATGGGATGTTTGGTGGGATCTACACCTTGTATCCGCAGGTGTACCCAGTGCAAGGAGTTGAGAGTGAAGGACAGAAACAGGTCGAGTTCGATCTGCGCGGGCAGCGGCATCCTGTCGTACTGCTCCCTCAGGGGCAACAGCTGGTCCAGCACTCGCTGGAGCTCCATCAGATTCTCTTTGAGATTCTCACAGTTGTTAACGAAGTCCTTGTCGTTAGATAACTCGCCATAATTCAGATTCCAATCCATTTTGACAGCTCTATACGGTGAACAGACACAAGTTTAGTATTTAACTATTATATGTAGAGGTAAAGAAGGCTCTGAGTATCAAAGAGAATATAACAGAACCTACGGCTATAGTAATGTGGTATTTAAATATCCAAGAAATAAAATTATAGCACCAATTAATTATATCCATCCAGCACGTTTTTTTCCGATTTCTTTTTCAAAAGTTTCTTTTTCCGTCAGGATGAAGGCCTGAAGGCAAAGGTTTCTAAGAACATACAGCTTTGTTAGCACCTCTACTGATGCATGTCAATGAACAACCTTAATATTATATAACATATTCTTCACAATATCTTTTTATAGACATAGAAGAGTCGATGAGTTTTATTATAGCGACGTTTTCAAGAGCGTCGTCGGTGGCTTAGTTGGGAAGGAAGACGCGGCCTGTCATGTTGAGAGATCCGAGTTCGGTCGTACCTTGCATGTACATA
Organism: Metalampra italica; assembly: GCA_949699065.1. Classification (NCBI taxonomy): domain Eukaryota; kingdom Metazoa; phylum Arthropoda; class Insecta; order Lepidoptera; family Oecophoridae; genus Metalampra; species Metalampra italica. The sequence continues at coordinate 10,524,551 of OX452985.1, forward strand.
CACAATGGGTTTTCCTCGAAATAAGGAAAACATCGCGCACGAGGAAACCTGCATACCTCCGGCACATGTGAAGTACACCTACCCGTACTTGGCTAGCGTGGTAGACTATATATATATTTTTTAAGAGAGACTATTTATTAGCATGTACGCCCAGGGTAGGGCTGTGCACCAACAGTGGGGACATATCGATAGACTGTTGATTTCATTTTTTACAAACAACCTAACGTTCAAGCAATGATTGATTATACCATAGAGCGTAGCGAGCTTTTTCCGTGTTCTGTGGATTATACACAGTGATGGCATCTCATGGGAAGTTACTCCCAAGCTCCCGAAATGATGCGATATGCTGATCAATCGAGTCGGCTGCTTGCTAAGAAAAGCCCTATAGAAAGACTACCAAACTAGTAGTTCCGTGAGAACAGTAGACCTCGCCAGCCCATATAAACCAAATCTAAAAGAAACCAACAAAAGTCAACTTTGAAGTTGGAGACAGAAAAAGTACCTACTAAAGTGACAAAAATTAGCATTTTAAAGCTTAATATTTCGCAAACGGATCCCTGAATCGAAAAATGTTTTTCATACACCCGCGATATTTTTGAAAGACCCATCCAACGATACCCCACACCATGAATATCACGCGGAAAAATATAATTTTCCATTTTACGTATGCAGTTCTATGAACATAATTTATTTTTTCAACTTTCATAAGTCGATCCACTATTACTCAATAACTAATAGAACCTACTTAGCCGTAATAGTTTTCCTTGTAACTACGTTATATATGCTACTGCCATGAATTTTTTCACATTTCTAGAAGCAACCGTTTAGCTGGCAGGGGCGGGGGGGACGGACACGTGACTAACAAAAATTACCGCTTTAAAGCTTAATATTTCGCCAACGGATCCCTAAATCGAAAAAATGGTATTCACACACCAGCAATATTTTTGAAAGACCTATCCAACGATATCCCACACTATGGGATTCACAAGAAAAAAAAAGTTCACTCCCACTTTGCGAGTATGGTAGGTACTCTAAAAAAATGTTTTTCAAAATTTTATTCTACTCATTTTGTAGGTTTAATTAATTTATACATATGCCAAATTTTCGTCAAAATCGGTTGAAAAATGCGACCTGTAGAGAATTACAGACAGAAGGACAGAAAGACAGGACATTAGCACATTTTTGGTCAATCTCGAAACTTAGACGCTTCGCTCGCTTCGCTCGGTCAATGAGACAATAAACATCAAAATAAATATCCATTGTTAAATAATCTTAAGTTGTAATTAGTCTGTAAGTACTCCCAAAAAGCAAATAAAAAATGTATTACATAATCACAATTATTTATTAGACAGAGAAACACATTCGACATTAATATAATAATCTTAACTTGTTCAATACATTTGAAAATGATCAATTCAATAACTATATGGTTAAAACTAATAGAAAAGGCTATTAAAACATCAATCATCCAAGTATTCGAAGGGTTCTGGTGGTTCAGGCTCCTTTTCTTCCTCGGCCTTCGGACCAAAGGCGGCCACGGGCTCGACAAGAACTTGCTCGCTCTCTCCCGAGTGGTTCAGCATCACGATGCCGCCAATAGTAACGTCTTTCAGTGGCGAGAAAGCTGCTCCTTCCACTACGGATAATCCTTTAAGCTGCTGCCGCATCACCCTTGCTGGATTACTCAGAACTTCAGATGTGGGCTCAGGCTCCTTCTTTTCCTTGGCTTCTTTCTCCTCTCCCTCTTTTTCTTCCTTCTTCCCATCTTTAGAAGATCCTGCCTCCTTGTCAGATTTACCATGGACCGTTATGTTGGGATTGGGAGATTTGGTCGGCTTCTTTTCCTCCTCATCCACATCCATTTTTGAGGAGGAAGACGAACCGACCGTGGTCGCCGAGCCCTCGCCGTGCGCCCGCCTGCGCGCCCTGGCGGCGGCGATGCTCAGCACGGCGGTGGTCACCCTCTCCCTCTCCTCGCGTTTCTTCTCTTCCAGCGGCGCGGGGTACGCGTACAGAGATGGTTTCGCATTGGATTTAATATCCAGTTGGGGCATCTTCAAATCTGAGTTGAGTGCGATCAGACAAGTCGGCGTAAACGCTAAGGACAAGCAGTGAGCGAGCGGGAACCAGTACCAGTACTGCGTAAAGATCAGCATGCCCACGACGGCGAGCATGTTCATGTGGCCAGTTCTGTTCTGAAGAGAGACGGTCACGTTGCGACCGCCGGCGTCGATGATACCCTGCGCCAAAATGGCACCATATTTAGCCATCACATCTTCGTGTTTATTCGAAATCACTTGAGCATAAAGCTGACGGAAGTAGGTAACTTTAGGGCAGAGGACCTCCGTTTGTTGGATGAGAATCATAGCAGAGGCAATCAGGGCTCCCTGCCTTACAAAGTTAACGGGATCAAATTTAACCATGGGCTCTAGGAGTGCAATAGCCTCGCGATTGCCCGTGCCCGCACACGCGATACCCAAGGCCATAGCGGCACCGTAACGGACGTGCGGATTGTAGGACTCAGCCAACAGAGACACCACCGACGGACATTGCTCAGGGGTTCTGAAAAGCAAGAAACCGAGAGCTGTCACAGCGGCGCGACGTACGTCATCGTTGACGTCGGAAACTGCAACATGAAGTAGAGTGCGGATAGAATCGTTGTTCCCAGTGCCACAGTACGCAGTAGCGATGGTGTAGCATCCGGCGCGCCGCAACAATGGGTCCTTGTCTCTCAACAACTGCTGAACAAGTGCATCAGCTTCCTCTAGTCTTCCATACATGGTGAAGGCGATACCGACAGCTAAGCCACGCAGGATTTTCTCGTGTTGGGTTTCTTGTGCGTAAGCAACCATATCTTCAATAGCAGCAGCATTTCTAGATCCCAACATGACCAGCCCCATAGCTATGCCGGCTGCCTCGCCGGTCACTGCGTCATCCTGGTACAGATTGAACTTGAGTTGTTCGTAGACATCTTGCCGGTGTGTGCCCATGGCCGCTAATCCGAGACCCAGGCAGCCCCCGTGGCGCACCATCTCATTTAGAGCATCTTTTAATTGGGTTAGAAGATAGTCAATGATATTTGCACCATGATTGGCATGGATTAAACCTAGAGCATATAGACCACCACCTTCAGAGTAGCCTGATGATGGTCCTGTTTCCTTAGGCAGATAGGACTGCATGAGGGCTAAGGAATCATTCTCGTGACCCCTGTGGATGACTCCCAGAGATGCGGTGACTGTCAACTTGGCCCAGTTGGTGGCCCGTGCCAACCATTCTAAATTATCTCTCAAAAACTGGTCACTGGTGGTCCCTGCATGCATGAACGCGTTTGCTATGACTGTGGCCGTGTGGCAGATAGATACTCTGATTGCATCTTTAGTATTTTTTAATATAAGCATGTCAGCATGATTAGACCGAATCAAGAATTGTAGTTGTAGTCCTATGGAAACTTCTCCGCCCAAGATTGATATTAATTTCTCAACCCTCCTTTGATGCTCTTTTTCTTCATCATTTAGGCTGTCAATGTCCCTCTCAGGCTGTTTAGGCTCCTCAGCAGGAGGCTGGTCTACTTCCATGGATGCTTCTGGAAACGGTCCACCCTGAGGCTGAGGCTTTCCACCGAGTGCACTCGGAACTGGTGCAGTGCTCCTCAAAGCTTGTAATACCCTTCCCAAGAATTGCTGTGTTGCTGAATCATATAAATCAAATGCTATTTGGTAAGCCATGAGAACTGAATCTTGCTGACCATGTGTTAATTTGTCGAGGATCTCTGCAACCGACAGAGGATCCTCAAGGAAGATGAGGCACTGGCACATGTTGACATAGTCGGGGATGTTCAGACCTCTGTATAGTCCCACCAGGGACCGCAGGACTGTGCATCGAAAGCCTCTGTTCTGTAGTAGACTCATTGCCACTGTGAAGGCATAGAGAAGCATTCCTGAAACAATTATAATAATTAGGAGGTGTTCAATTTACACATCAATATGTCTATTACAAAAAATGTTACTGCAAATTATAGTTTTTCATTAAAAATTTTAATTTCATTGCAAATATAAATCAATTCGCTCACAAGGTTATGAAAAGAAACTGTCTGTACTCCCCATTATCTTTTTTAAATAGAACAAGATCAAGCCATAACATTGACATTGAAATATTATTTTTAGACTATACCTGCTACGTCATCAGATTTCATGATGGACTCCTCAAATATATCCATGCGGCGGGTCTCGAGCGCGAGCCCTAGCGCCTGGCGGTACTGCCCGTCCTCCAGGCATCGCTGGAACATGCGGTTCACGATGGCCTCCAGACGAGGGTCGATGGTCTCCGCAGCGCCATCCACGAACAGAGACTTGCGCTTCTGAGTGTAGAAATCGATCGCCTTCGCAATCGTCGTATCGACATACTCGTTCCGTGCGTTCACGTCGAACAAGTCGCCAGCGCCGAGGGCGTACGTCAACGAATCCTCGAAAGCCCCCAAGTGGTAATACACCTTGCTGGCGACCAGCGCTGCGAGCTGATGCTGAGAGAACACCTTGTCTTCGTGCAGGATTTCGATCTTCTCGATGGACTCCGAGATTTCTGGCCAAAACTCGTCGACTATGTTATCCAGTCTTTTCAATGCGAATTCTTTCACTTCGGACATCGGTTCATCGAGCAGGGATATGATCCCTGCAGCTGATGTGATGTTCATTTTGATATTTATTTACTTTACTACACTTTTCAATAGTATTTTCTTGTAAATTCTTTGTGAAATGGTTGGCTGGCTACCGCAATGATTTGACAAATTCCTTTTTCCATAGACACACAAGACATTTTTTCTCCATAGGGATTTCTCCAAAAATAATTGATTTCTACCAATGACTTCTTTATTACTTTGGCATTGCTTTTTATTGAAAATGCAAATAGGTACCTACCAATAAATTGTACATACATACAATCTTTGTAAGTAGTTACGAATCTGACTGGACTTTCTAAATGTATAAATTATATGAAAATATTACCATTTATTGTAGTATTAATAAAATGGCAACTCTGAACCATAGACAAATGTTGAGCCACCTAATGCGCGGCCAGAAATTATTCAATTCGTAACACCCAGTCAGTAAATATTTATTTTCACGGATGTCATTTTATCGCGTATTGAAGCGTTTTTTTACGCTTTGAAATAGAACCACATGTTGCTTCACTTATAGTCCGTTCACATGCAAGCGATTTTTTTAGCCGAAAATGTCAGGACATCATTGCCGACATGGCTGAACATTACGGGGACGGATATAGTTTGCTGGCAATTAGGTACGCTATGTGGATACTCTTTTCTGTTTCTTTTGTCATTGGTCATGGTTGTGAGTTGTCAACTTTACGTCATTGTCAAAGTTGTCACAACGTCACACATACGTAGATACAAAGTAGAGAAACAGCTGAAAATTAATTGAACTTTCCGTGTTTCAAATTTAATTTATTTAAATTCTACAAAAATGTTGGATCTGTTCAGTATCTTCAGTAAAGGAGGTATAGTGCTGTGGTGTTTTCAAAGCACCAGTGACATTTTCTCACCATCTGTTAACGCGTTGATTCGCAGTGTGATCTTACAAGTAAGTTTCCATTCAAGACTTTGTCGGCCTTGCTAATGTAATTAGTTATACGCAACTGTCGTAGTGATTGCCTCTCTGCTAACTATCTTTTGGCTGCGCCCCGTTCGTATTGGAATCTAGTATTCATCATAATTATTAACTAAATGTGGAGATCTTTGTGGGAGGCCTTTGTCCAGCAGTGGACGTCTTTCGGCTGATATGATGATGTTGATAATTGTATAATAATTTCTTACTTGCACATATTTTCACGGTGTCAGATTGGTCATAAAATAACTGTTCTTGCGTTTAATTTTATAGGAGAGGTCCGGGAACAACACGTTCGGGCACAACGCTGTGACGTTGCAGTACAAGCTGGACAATGAGTTCGAGCTGGTGCTGGTGGTGGCGTACCAGCGCATCCTGCAGCTGTCGTACGTCGACAAGTTCCTCAACGATATCCACTTGGAGTTCAGGGACAAGTATAAGAACGAGCTGCGGGCCGGACAACACATGATGGACTTTGACTTCAAATCGTGCTTTGATAGAGTGCTGAAGGATTGCGAACATTGGGGTATTTATCTCCTTACTGCAGGACTCGACTCAATATCTTGGTTATCAAGAGTTTTTACTGAGCAAAGTCACTTAGTATTAACAAATTAATGAAATACGTATCGAAAGTATAAAAAATTATGATGTAGTCTGCAATGCCATGTCAATCACCTATTGAATTACCAATGTGCATTTTGTTGTTTGACCCTGATTTGGATGTTATACTTACCTTTTTACCTCCTATCCATTGGTTCTGGTTTGGGATAAGTCAATTTTGTCACAAAAAAGGTGTGTAGTACTAGTGTACTAGTGCATGTCTATATTATATTTCTTGTTGCAGCTAAGTCACAGGCGAAGATTCCAAAGCAAATGAGAACATTCGAAGACTCCCAGAAGTCTAAAAAGACTGTTGCGTCCATGATTGAGCGTAAAGGAGAGGAGAAGACTAAAAAATCTGGTGAGACTTAAATAAGATATGTCAGTTTATTATCTATTAGTTTATATTCACTACTGCATCCTTAATCAAAATTATCCTATATTTTATTAGTCATCACTGTACCGAGTGTCAGTCATGCTAGAGCAAGAAGCAAAGAAATATCCATACCTTCATATTTTTATGGATCTAATTTATAAATCGTAATAATATATTTTATAAATAATTGTCAAAGCAAATTGCCATTTGGACATACATCTTGTCAACATAAATGACAATTAACTCGTGTACATGCTAATAAGAATACTAATAGAAATTAATTGTTGATTTCAGTGAAAATAGTAGAAAACAAGAGTTTGAGTAACGGTACGGTGGAGGAGGAGCTCCCCGAGGTGTCGGAGGGCGAGGCGGCGGTGGCCGCGAGCCGCGCGCGCCTCGCCACCAAGCTCGCCGCCAAGGGGAAGAAGGACCCCAAGTACGCCTCTATAGCTCATACAGCTTCAGCTACAATAATAATCATCATAATTTCCTTTATTTCGGCCAACAAAAGGGCCATATTACAAATACCTTACAGACTATATTATAAAAATCCGCGTGGAGTAAGTTATTATAAAGATCCCCACATCCTCACAAACGTCCTTACAACTAACTATCGCCTTTATGATAGAATTGCCGTCAAAACCAATTTTGAATAAACGAATTGATTTGAGACTTCAGTGTTTGTTTGTTTGCTTTTAGGAAGTCACCGAAGCCGAAAAGCCCGTCTGCTGCTGCAGGTGCGGGCGCGGGCGAGCGCGTGAAGAAGCCGCGCGTGTGGGAGCTGGGCGGGTCCGCGCGGGACGCCGCCGCGCTGGACTTCAGCACCGACCAGCCGCACGCCGAGCGCCACGACGACAGCCCAGACACGAGGGTCAGTGCCCCCCCCCCCACACACACCTGATGGCCCGAGCTCATACGTCGCAGAACAGTCGGCCATTGGGGCGGACGAGTTTTGGACTGCAGACCGCGGACCAGTGCGCATAGCGCGAACGGGTGTGGTGGCGTTGATAGGCGAAAGGCCTACGTCCAGCAGTGGACACTGATATGATGATGATGATGAGCTCATCATACACGGAAGGACACACGAATCATTGTGGAGGTGTGTCACTTCCTACAGCGGCGGTCTGCCGACTGAGCGCAAATGTTAGTCATAGAACACCGTGGCTGATGCAGCACACTGTTTCCTCGCAGCTGGTGGGTCAGATGGCGGGCGCCATCAGGGACCTGGAGGTGGACTCGGAGTCGGGCTCCAGCGACGAGGAGGAGCCCGAGCGCCGCGCTCCCAAGAAGCCCGCCGGCATGTTCAACATATTTAAGGGTAACGTACCTATTTACTACATTCGTCATGTGATAAAAAAGTCTAAAGATAAAAGGCGTCGGTGTCGTTAAAAACCGGAAGGCATGAAACCGCGTACTTTACATGTAGGTACAGTTCAAAAATACATACATATGTAAATGGTAAGTACCCCTAATAGGGGTACCGCTTGTGCTCTATGCAATGAGTCCAGCATCTCGCGGCGTTCTTCCTCGTACACTCCGCATTCCCAGAGCACGTGGTCTCTATACTTTTCGGATTGTCTGCAGTAACATGTTCGTCTCGCTCCGTGTCATGTCCCGAAGCCTTCCCCTGAAACACCCGTGGCCTGTCAGTCGTTGGGAAGTCTGGAAGTGGTCGTGGGTGTATAAATGTCGGTTGGTATGTGCGCCGCAGGTCTGGTGGGCTCGAAGGCGCTGTCCTCGGAGTCGATGCGGCCGGCGCTGGACGCGCTGCGCGACCACCTCGTCGGCAAGAACGTCGCCGCCGACATCGCCAACAAGCTGTGCGACTCGGTCGCCGCGGAGCTCGACGGGAAGGTGCCACTCGAACATTACTCACTGCCTCCCGCGGCTTTGCCCGCATACAATAGCGTTATTAACAGTATAGTCCCTCGTAAAACAAACACTTGTTGATTTTAAAGGGCTGATGTTGTGGTTGTGCGCGTGCGCAGGTGCTGGGCACGTTCGAGAGCGTGTCGCGCACGGTGCGCGCCACGCTGACGGCGGCGCTGGTGCGCGTGCTGTCGCCGCGCCGCCGCGTGGACGTGCTGCGCGACTGCCTGCACGCGCAGCAGCAGGGCCGCCCCTTCGTCATGGCCTTCTGCGGGGTCAGTGGCACACACATACACACACACCAGGGAGCACCTGTATGACTCGGCCTGCATGACCCACATGCCGAAAGGCCACGGGCGGTGGAGGGTCATGTCGCTGTCTCCACTCTCCCTCCAGTACCGGTACAGCGAATGAACAGTTAACCGACACCAGTGGCCAAACTATGAACTCTTGCTATATATACGGTACAGGAATTTCTTTTCTTAATTCGCAATCCTGTTTCTAAGAAAAAGTTGTACCGGCGTCAATCAAAGCACTTTTGGTTAGTTTGAGATGGTTTTTTTACACTGGTCCCGACATCGTGCGCCGGCGTGTTAGTAGAGGTGACTATGTGTGTGTGCGCGTGCGCAGGTGAACGGCGTGGGCAAGTCGACGAACCTGGCGAAGATCTGCTTCTGGCTGATGGAGAACGGTCTGTCGGTGGTGATCGCGGCGTGCGACACGTTCCGCGCGGGCGCCGTGGAGCAGCTGCGCACGCACGCGCGCCGCCTGCTCGCGCTGCACCCGCCCGCCAGCCACCAGGGCCGCACCATGGTGCGCCTCTACGAGAAGGGATACGGTGCGTACACACTACACACGCACACACAGACAATACATAAACACACGCAGACACACGCACACACACGCACACACGCGCAGGCACACACGCAGACACAGGCACACACATGCATACACACGCAGACACACGCACACACACGCAGACACGCACACACACGCCTAGACAGACACACGCACACAGACACACGCACACACACGCAGACACGCATACACACGCAGACACACGCAGACACACGAGCACACACGCAGACACCTTACACACACGCACACACACACGTTGTTGTCTAGGTTCGAACACGATGAAATGAACTTCGGAACTGTTTTTTTAAATATACAAGTTTCAACTAAAAATGTGACATTAAATTGTTTCCTTAGCACTTGAAAGAGCTTGACATGTGTTTTAATGTTATTGCAGGCAAGGACGCTGCGGGCATCGCGTCGGAGGCGATCCGGTACGCGGCCGAGGTGCGCGCCGACGTGGTGCTCGTGGACACGGCGGGCCGCATGCAGGACAACGAGCCGCTCATGCGCGCGCTCGCCAAGCTCATCAAGGCGAGTGCAAGCCAGCCAGCCAGCCAGCCAGCCAGCCAGCCAGCCAGCCAGCCAGCCAGCCAACCAGCCAGCCAGCCACACACTACAGCGCGCGCGCGCCAATATAGCGAGCCATAGACAGTCCAACTGGCTGGCACACTGGACTGACCGATACACATTTTAAAAGCTTTGCAGTAATACTCCTTGCTTTCATACTTTGTGCATTAAATAACACGTTAGTAATGGTTTTACGACCCGTCACGTTAATTTTGTTTAAAATTTAATGAACTGCTTTCTCCCCGTTTATGTGAGTAACAGTAGACTTTCAACGGAGGTGAGGTAAAAAGACAATGTTGTCTCCGCTTTCCCGCGAGCTTCCTCTTGTGTAACTTTGTTGTTGTTGGTCGGTGGTGTGCAGGTGAACTCGCCGGACCTGGTGCTGTTCGTGGGCGAGGCGCTGGTGGGCAACGAGGCGGTGGACCAGCTGGTCAAGTTCAACCAGGCGCTGGCCGACCACAGCGCCTCGCAGGACCCGCACATGGTGGACGGCATCGTGCTCACCAAGTTCGACACCATCGACGACAAGGTACCGACCATACACCACTAGCCGTCGCCCGCGGCTTCGCCCGCATGGGACAAGTACCTACAAACCATCCGGAAGAAATTATCTGAATGATAGTGAAAACCTCATCAAAATCCGTTGCGTTGTTTAAAAGATCTAAGCGTACAGAGGGACTGACGCGGGCAGACATTTTGTTTTATACCGTGTAACGAGTAAGGATAATACATACTCCACTCACCCATTTGCGGTATTTGTCTAAACATCATTATACAATGTCACAGCCGCTGTTTTTGAACTTACATATAGTGCCCGTAAATGCTTTTGGCGGTTGTGTGAAGTTGCCTCATTCCTGCGCAGTGACCAACTGTAGGTGTCACTAGAGACGCTCGTTCAATTTCAAGGAATTTCGATTCATCAATTGAAATCGATCAATCGAATCTAAATTTTCAAGTTTTTGGACATCTCTATATATCACAATATCTCAATTACGGCTTTTTGACAGGATTTTGTCAGAGATGGTTGTCGTTTTTGTTTAGTTTTCCTAAAAAATGTATTATCTGTAGGTTTTGGTGTATATCTGTGATAGTTTTATGTGGAACAAGTGCCTAATAAAGTGTACATATTGTGCGGGATGGTTAAATAAAAGCGTGTAACGACTCTACCGGATCGTTCCAAATTGTCCCTTGTTAAATCGACACTAAACCTAAAATCAGTTTAGTGCTGTGTGAGCTGCAGTGTGGATCACCGAATGGCACTAGTTGTGCCCTGGAGGCCGTGCTGCGGTTTTATGTATTCATAAACTACGATTTGGCCTATATGGACTTGTTTCCAATTGGCCTTAAAACTAGAAAAAAATATATTACAATTACTCCCACATAGACTGTCAGCGATGTGCAACCGATCTGTGACTATATTCACTGTGTTGTTTGTTGCTGCGGCAGGTGGGCGCGGCCATCTCGATGACGTACATCACGGGGCAGCCCATCGTGTTCGTGGGCACGGGCCAGACGTACACCGACCTGAAGGCGCTCAACGCGCCCGCCGTCGTGCGCGCGCTCATGAAGTAGACAAACAACCAACAAACCGACCGCACGATCAGAGGGAACATACTGCACTGCGACTACCACGAGCTGACAATACTTATGGGCTTCTTTCGCCACTTGCTGATATTGTTACAGATAGTAGTAATCTTACAGATAAACTAATCTGTCACATACCTGTGAAACTCAAAGAATTGACGATCTGTCAGATAACATGCAGATAGGGTATCTGGGACTTTATCAGCAAGTGGTGAAAGAAGCCCTCCTGTCAACCCAAGGTAGTACCCCATCGAGTTCACAACGTCAATGCTCGCTAGCGACTATGTAAATACTTAATATTGCTATCTCTTTTCGGATTATTACGAAGGACAGAGAGGTATAGATAGTTTTTTACGTAGTCACTAGCGAGTATTGACATTGCCAACTCACGGTAGGCGTACAATAGTTGACAATTCTATTGACATTTATAAACAATTCTAGTTTCAATTTTAATTTTATTTTTCATTCAATATTTTATCTATTATTCTAATTAATTACCTAATTGTCATTTAATTATGTTGATAATATTGTGTGTGCGCCTGCGATGGTCACAATCACGAATATATGGCTATATCTAGCTGCCTACGTCATCTATGCAACAAATTAATACAATTAAAAACAAACAAAAAATACACACATGAAAAAAAAGTATGAATTACCATGTTAACTTTGCGGTCCACCTTAGAACATCATGTATTGTTTATTTTGTTGCCGAGACGCAAGTAACTTGGCAGCTTTTACTTTTATTGTTGTAAATTATTGGTGACGGACGTCTGGGACGCAGGTTATGATGGTTTAAAAAAAATATGCCGGATAAGTCGATAGCGGTCCCTAAACGAGCATGCTTGCATGACATGCGTTACGTTTACGTGATTGTCATGCTGCAAGATGGATCATCAATCAGTACAGTGAAGCAACGGCCAGCACGTAGTTTGCATGTCATGCACGTCATGCACTACAGCTAGAGGGTCATGCATGAGTGGCAGCACGTACTAGTGCTGTACCTATCGAGGTGAACATTCACCGGCAGTGGTGGGACAACAGGCATGATGACAGGTTTTGAAAAATTGTTGTACAGTCGACCGCACGTCACTGGTAACACTTTGACCTTGAGCTAATACTATGAGAGACCAGTTTATACTGATTTGTTTCCACTGACGTGCGGTCGACCGTACAACGTATGAAAATTAATACTATTTACAACGAATATAGTAATTAGCTCCAAAAATAAAGATTTAGTAGAAAATTATGACATTTTAATTTTTAAATTTAAATTTCACACCAAAAAGCCGGATTGTCTTAATTAATTCTATCAAAATAATTATCGGTCTCGCTCATAATAAAAAATTAAATACATGTTTTGTAATCCATGACTCACGTTTCATTGGATAAATACTTAATCTTAGGGCTTCTTTCACCACTTCCTGATATTGTCACAGATAGTAATCTTAGTGATAAACTAATCTATCAGATAAATCTGTGCGAGACTATATAAAATAAATAAGATATAGGCAATCAGATACCTGTGAAACCAAAAAAATAGGCTATCTGTCAAATAAACCGGCAGATAGGGTATCTGGGACTTTATCAGCAAGCGGTGTAAGAGGCCCTTAGGGCTTCTTTCACCACTTCCTGATATTGTTACAGATAGTAATCTTAGTGATAAACTAATCTATCAGATAAATCTGTGCGAGACTATATAAAATATATAAGATATAGGCAATCAGATACCTGTGAAACCAAAAAAATAGGCTATCTGTCAGATAACCTGCAGATAGGGTATCTGGGACTTTATCAGCAAGCGGTGTAAGAGGCCCTTAGTGTTTTTGAGTTACTGTCATCAAGCCTGTTATCAAAAACTATAAATAAATAATATTCTTTCTAAAGTATACCGTCTGATTAATTTGCACAATCTAAAATGCACCTTGTGATGTTATATTAAGGTTAATATTAGACTGTGCAAAGACAGGTTGCATTGTACACATACTGTACCTATTCAATACATATAAATTTGTAATTTTTTTGGAAGATAAATGAACGAAGTACTTTTTTTTAATAAAATAAAACTAGTGTACTGGGTGGCCGATAAGTAATTGACCAGCTGTTAATGACCTGACAGGTTACCCGTTGCTTATAGGACACCCTGTATGTATATACGCAGGCGCGGGGGGTTGGGGTGATCTAATTAGTTATTTTGTATTTGTATTAAAATAATTGAATGAGTTATTATTTGTATTTTTAAGATGGATGTACAATTTGTTCAGACATACTTCCACCTGCACTATGTTTTGGGAATCAGTTGTACTTGTACTGGGTAACAATTAAATTGTTATAAATATATAGAATAATTTAAAATATTATTGATTTCTTTCTTTACTCTCCCCTCCCCTTGTATATTTTTACCGACTTCCAAAAAAGGAGGTAGTCGACCGCACGTCAGTGGTAACACTTTGACCTTGAGCTGGCCTAGCCTATTAGGGAGTTTCAATACTAGGAGAGACCAGTTTATACTGGTTTTGTTTCCACTGATGTGCGGTCGACCTATGTTCGGCCTACTATTATCTATTCTGTGGTTCGGCTGTATGTTTTTTTTTTAAATTTTACGAATCGTATGCCATTGGTCCTATGGCCGTTATGTTTGTTTGTTTGTTTGTTTGTTTGTTTGTTTGTTTGTTTGTTTGTTTGTTTGTTTGTTTGAACGTTCTAATCTCTGGAACTAGTACCAGTCGCTAGCCCAGTGCGGTTTGGTGGACTTCACATGCGCCTAAGAATTTCATCTTCGGCGTATGCAGGTTTCCTCGCGATGTTTTCCTTCACCGTTTGAGAGCAGTCAGTAAATGTACTTAAGTTTCGAGAAAAACCCATCGGTACATGGCCCGGCCGGGGATCGAACACGGACCTCAGGACATGACAGGCCGCATCCCGAAACATACTATGGGTCGCTTCTTCCGACAAACCTCGTACAATACTCGTTAGTTTACATAACCGTATGGCGACCACCAATATTCCACACTTTAATTGGGGGCATCCTAATTACGCGGTTTTTTGTCATTTGAAAAATGTTGTGTTAATTGAGCGAGCGCAGCGCAGCGGGCGCGTCGTGCCGCGCCACATACATAGCTGGTGCCCGCGGCTTCGTCCGCCACAAGTAGGTAACTATATATCTACACACATCGTCTAGTTAAACCCACCAGATTTTAAATTAAACCTTTCAGCTGAAAACCGCATCCAATTTGGTACAGGACTTTTTGTGTGATTCCGGGAACAAACGTACCTACAGACTGACATAAAAATTCTAGCCTCACATTATGCCCTGATATCATTTTTTAAAAATAACTATGTATACATACATGGTTTAGTTATATTCATATTATATGTATTGTATACGGAACCCGTAGCTACCAAGATGGAGAGGTTCTTCGAGGATGTGAGGAGCAGCATCCTCAACTACCGGCTGGCGACGTGCTGCTTCGTGGCGCCGCTCCGCGCCGGCGTGCTGGCTATAGGGTACTTCAATGTGCTATTGTCGGTGAGTGGAGTCTCTAAGCTGTGGTGTTACAATTTAAAGGGACCTTAACTCTTTTGACGGGAGACAAAATAGCATTGAGGTGTGAACCTTATGCGAAGCCTTCAATTGATAGTCCAGGAAAAATTATAGTTTTGTAAAAACGTTTTTCCCCCAGATTTTAATCTACAGGATAATATTTGTAACAAAAATAAACCGTTGGATTAAATGCGGCGGTTAATTATTATTTTTCCTAGTCTATCAAGCCACAAGAGTTTAAGCTTCTAAAGTTTCTGACTGCGGATTGTGAAGTTGGCGTAACCTAAACCCGCGCACCATATGTTAAGACAGTCTTTGGAGTTTAGATAGACTAACTTATTACTCTACAAAAGTGTCTTTTAAGTAGGGCGATACCTACTTATAGTCTGTCTTAAGCCTGTCGTGACCACGGTGTGCGCAGGCTCTAACCCGCGGTGTTGGTTGTCTGTCGGCAGCTGATCCTGATAGTGGCCACGGCGACGGAGACGATGGGCCCCCTCATCTCGCACCTGCAGATCCAGCTGATGGAGGAGTTCTCCCAGTCCACGTGCATCCTGGTGCCCAGCACCGAGCTGGCCTTCAGCGTGCTGCTGCTGTGCGCCGCGCACAGGGTACGGCCTCCCTCCACCCTCCCCGCGACCTGCTCCCATACAATAAACAGCCAATACAAACCGCATCTTCCGCGAACAAACAATACTCACTATCAGTAGTAGAGTCTTACGACATCAGATATCATAAAGGACTGATATCTTCGATATCAGTCCTTTATGGTTCAATCAACAGCCCCCACTGCTGGGGCTCAGGCTTATCCTCTCGATGAGGGCGTACGGGCTACAATCCTCCACGTTAGCTGGCCAGTGGCGGGTTGGTGGGATTCAATTCCTTCTTCGGCGTATGCAGGTTTCCTGATGTATACAGGGTTTTACTCGAAACTAATAGTACATTTACTGACTGCTCTCAAATTGTGATGGAAAACATCGTAATCTCATCGTGAGGGTAAAGTGCGCCTGAGCCCCAGCAGTGGGAACGTTATAGTCTGTTGATTGAACCAAATATGCCCTAATAAAATACCAGTAACGTAAGTACTTGTGCAGGACGACGTGGTGCTGCTCCGGGTGTACATGTACTACGGCGTGGCGACCGTCGCCGTCTCCGTGCTGGTGTACTCCATCGTCATCGCCAGCATGAACATGCTCATCATCATCGTCATCATCATGAGCATAGGTAAGAACAACTGCTCACAACTTGACTGGGCTCTCACTGTTCTAGACACAATCTGGTGGAAGTTATATCTTCACTGTTTGCGTAGTTGGTAGTGACCCCGCCTACTGCGCCAGAGATCGTGGATTCGATTTGTGTTATAATATGTTCATATCTGTTGGTTTTCCGAACCTGGGTGTTTGTGTATGTATTTATTTAAAAAGTATATTTATGTATGAATATCAGTTGTTGAGTACCTACCCACTTAAAAGCTTCGGCTTAGTTTGGGACAAACAGCCGTGCTTATTATTACAAAAATTGGTGAAAAATGTGTTGCACCGTAACAATGTTGCATTTATTGCGGGAGTAAAATTTAATTTTCCTAGACTATTACCATTACTTCCAATAATTTTTATAACTGTAGCAGAAATATAGACAGGTGACATTGATGTTCTTATTTAGTAGTGCTTTGAGCTGCAACTTCAGTATTTGTTTCAGCGTACCAGGTGTACGTAGTGTTCTTGGTGAGGAGCCTGTTAGTAGAAATCAAACTACAGGAATTCGCAAACAAAAACGGCGCCTTGCCCCGTGAGACGTACACGAAAACCGCGTCCGACGCAGAAACACCCGACGAGCCACCAACGCCCGACACGGGCCCTGATGATATAACAACCAATGTAGAGACAGTGCATGAAGCTCCCAAGCTGAAGACGATAGAAGAAGGTAGCGAAGCTGCAACGCGAGACAGCGGTTCCGTTGTAAAAGTGACTGTTACTAGTACCACCGACAGTAAAATTGAACCAACTAGAGTAA
Source organism: Metalampra italica (assembly GCA_949699065.1). Classification (NCBI taxonomy): domain Eukaryota; kingdom Metazoa; phylum Arthropoda; class Insecta; order Lepidoptera; family Oecophoridae; genus Metalampra; species Metalampra italica. The sequence continues at coordinate 10,541,577 of OX452985.1, forward strand.
CAGGTACCGCTGCGAAAGAAACATCTAGAAGTCCACTAAAAAGTGGCGCTAACGTGAAACAACTACATTTAACTGAGGATGCCGGTACCAGTGGAAAAGATGGGGAGGGAGAGGAGAGTGGGACTGCAGTGGATAAAACTACCACCGGGAAAAGCCGTCGCAGATTTTGGAAGTAACCAGAGTTGCTCCGGTCGCTAGATTACTGTGCACGAACGCTTGACGAAGTTAATGTTATTTTTCATTACTCATACTCTGAAAGTAGGTCTGAAGTTGCCTGAGGAACGGGTTGAAAGTAATTCATCTCAGCCCTAGGGAGAATCGCTTTCAACTGACAGCTGTCAAATTATATTAAAAAAACTAGTGCTATTTTGACATTTCTATTGGACCAAGTTCCAACTGTCTATACAGCCACTCAATTACAGCGCGATGTAAAATTGAAATAACATAAAGTTATGTAATAATTAGAGAATATATATTTTTAAATGACTTTATTATAATTATTACTGTCAACTATTTCTTTAAAATAACATAGATTTGGACAAAATATTTACCATTTTTTCAATGATGGAAATGAAAAATAATGGCAGAATAGCTGGCCGGCCACAGAAAAAAAACAAAGTAGACAATCCGAGAATTCATTTGTTTTTTCGAGTTGTAGAATTTTGTTTATACTTCAGTATAACAGAGATTTGTATTAACACTCATTTTATATATTTGTTTTTACTTTCAGTGTATTCTTAATGAAAAGCACAGTGTTTCCCTCGGGTTCAAGACTTATTTAGAGGTCCCTCGAACTATTGGCGCCCTCGCTTCGCGTCGGGCGCCAAACGCCGTCTCGGGACTTAAATAAGATACTTTCACACCTAGGTTAACAATGTACTATTGTTTATTGTTTATTTATTTTATTTAAAAACTTTATTGCACATAGTTGTACAAAAAGCGAACATAATGCCATACGGCATCCTCTACCAGTTGACCTTTGGGTTATACCGATAATGCGTGGTAGGCACGAAATACATGTTTAAAAATTTATAACAATTACAAAACAAGTTAAAATATACACAACATACATAATTACATAAAAGTAATATTTAAATAATATTTATAAAATATTTGTTATGTAGGTGGTTAGATACAAGTCATTTCGTCATTAAATCGCTTCGGTCACCATATAGTATATGGTGATCGAAGTTAAATCGTCATGACGCGGTATTAACATCAACAATGTGACACGAGGGTCAAATTGTTGATGTTATATTACAGGGAGAGCTAAAAGATGATGCAGATGGATGACAGGAAGATGTCTAATTATATTAATATTAATTGTTATTATTTATTATCTTAATATTAATTGTTTTCCACCCAGCCAGCACCAGCACCCAATTTTCGGCTTCCCGTTTTTATGTTGTCTTTGTTTTGAGCATGTTTAATAAAGAAACCTAGTAAGAATAATGTTTAACTGACGGCCGTCGGGGCAGAAAGGTTCTCGAGTGGCGACCACGTACCGGAAGACGCAGCGTAGGCCTCCCACAAGGTGGACAGACGATCTGGTGAAGGTCGCGGGACCCGGCGGGATGAGGTTAGCGCAGGACCGGTCGTCGTGGAGATCCCTGGGGGAGGCCTTTGTCCAGCAGTGGACGTCTACAGGCTGATATGATGATGAATAAAGAAACCCGGCTCAGTGTGTGTCGGACCATAATTAGTCACTATTATTTCACAGTTTTCCGTGCGTATATTATATTGTATCTCACACATAGGGGGTGCAATATTCATCCGATACATGTGCTGTAGAGCGTCAGTGGCGTAGGGGATAAGACGCGGCCTATCATATCGAAAGGTCCGGAGTTCGATCCCCGGCTGGGCCATGTACCAATGGGTTTTTTCTCGAAACTTAGGTAAGTACACTTACTGACTGCTCTCAAATGGTGAAGGAAAACATCGTGAGGAAACCTGCATACGCCGAAGAAGAAATTCTTAGGCGCATGTGAAGTCCACCAACCCGCACTGGGCTAGCGTGGTGGACTATAGCCCGAACGTTCTCGTTGAGAGGGTAGGCCTGAGCCCCAGCAGTGGGCACATGTTAATAGGCTCTTGATGAATGATGATGACATGTGGTGTATGTGCCTTTACACATGTGTGTGCGGCGGTCAGTGCACGAGGGGGTGCGGTGGAGGCAAACAAGCTTCACTTACACACTTCTTTATTAGTAGGTAGTAGATAATAATAATAATAATGTTTGGACAAATTTACACCCGGCTGTTTAGTCCCAACTAAGCCGAAGCTTGTACATGGGTACTCGACAACTGATAAACATACATAAATACTTTTAAATAAATACATAAATACATACAAACACCCAGAATCCGAAAACGAACAGTTATGCTCATCACACAAATGTTGGTCCCGGGTGGGAATCGAACCCACGACCTTTGGCGCAGTAGGCAGTGTTACTACCACTACGCCAACAGGCCAGTCGATGCCACCTTATTAGGTATTCGGTATATTCATTCATGAAATTTTAAGGAGAAAACGACATAATATACAAAGAAAAAGTCAGTAAGTACAAGTAGCAATAATATTACATTAAAAAAATAATCGGTATTTCGGTGGGAAAGGAAAGATCAAATTTTCAGCGCACGCGCTGCCATTGCCGTGGTGTTATTGTGCGGCGCTCTGTTCGCGCTCGATATCAATGATAAGTTTTACTAGTTAGCTACTTATACCTAAACTACAGAAAAACCATATGACTTCACTTATATTTTCCACACTTTTATTTTGGAAATTAATTCTCAATATTGAGCCTGAGCCTGGCGCTTTAGGAGCCGATATCTTCCGTGGCCTTGCTGGGGCCACGGTCATTAAATATTTTCCTTAAGCTATAACTTAAAATACCGACATTATAATTCCCCACGGACCAAGCCGGTGGCCGTCATGTCGGTAGCGACTATCTAATAAACCTCACAGTGTCCGCACTTCGCTTAACTTTAGTGACAACGTTTTCGCGATGGACTCCCTCAGCTGGCTCTTGGTGATGATGACGAATATGGCAGTGACCAGCACCGGCTGGAAGGCGTTGACGACGCAGAAGCTGTGGGCGAGCCGCTGGAGGTCGGGCCACGCGAGCGCGAGCAGGTCCGTGACGAGGACCTGAGCGCTGGTGAGGCACACGAGCGCGCTCGCCACCGCCGCGGACTTCACCAGCTCCCCGAGGTCCCGGGGGCTGGCGAGGCCGCGCCGGAACGCCACGCGGAATATCTCCACGAACAGCAGCGCGTTCACCGCCACGATCGCCAACTTGACGGACGCGTACGTCCTGTAGAACGCGAGGAAGTAGTCCGTGTTCAGCTTGAGCAGGACGAGACACAGCGCGCCGACGGGCACGGACAGCGCCCACACGAGCGCGGACACCACGGACAAGGGGCACCTGCGCGCCGCGAACACCAGCACCACCTTGTCGTACAGGTTCTTGGAGAACACGAACATCCAGCACACGAGGGCGAAGTCCGTGCTCAGGCACGCCACGTACACGGCGTCCGTGAGAGCCGCGCTCAGGCCGACGCCGGTGACGATGCAGTACTCGCTGGCCGTGTTGGCCGCTCGCGCCGCGGTCAGCTGCGCCAGCACCAGCTGGTCGTACTTCCTGGCGCCGGGGACGAGCGCCAGCAGCAGCAGCTGCAGCGACATGCACACCGCACATACTCCGATACCGACCAGCCACGGCGCTTTCAACATATCTTCAGTTTGGACCGAAACGGCCGTATTATTTGGGGTTATATTCGAGTCCATGTTCTCGTGTCAGCGCTCCGCTGAGCGACCGGTCAACATTACAAACTTCGATCATGTATTGTCTAGATACCCCATCAGTGCCTATATAATCCGTGCCATAATATCAGTGCTTAAATATACTCTAAGCATTCCCAGAATCTAAGTAAACATTGTAGTGTGATTGCGATTTTTTTCTCACTAAACATGTAAGGGTAGGAGGTAGGTACCTACTAAATAAAAAACTGATGTTCAAAAACTACAAAATTCCGCTAAATATTCCTAAGCCATGTAAAATTTCAGTAAGTAGGTAACAAGTAGTAAAAAGTAATGTTCATTAAAATTGTAAATTGAGATCAAAAATATTGTCATTACTTTTTCTTGTGGATTAATGACGCAGAGGATTGATAATGATTAATCACAGATGAATGAAGTAAGCGGGAGGAGCATGTTTCATTGTTTACGTCATTTTTGAGAGACCACTAGTGCTATCATTTATTCCACATTGTTTCATTGCATTTTGTCACTCACCGTGTTAAAGAATGAGAGTCGAAATGAGGCCGCTATAAATCCTCGGACGGAATCACTAGATGTGGCGTAAAAATCACTAAAACGACTGGAACTGATCACAAAACAATGCTTAGAGCATAAAGCATTATTTTGTCGGGCCACTGTGTGGGCACTGTTGTCGTATCTGTGTAATATATATAATCTAAAAAGCATCAGTTTGTGCTCGTTCGCAACATTAATTTATCGGATGTATTCTGAAACTAATGTGGACTTTAATGTGAGTAGGTAGGTACTTTGTTATCCATCGCTTGCCGGTGATCGGCGCCGGACACGAGATTACGTTAAAAACTGCCAATGGATGGGAAAATTAAATATTTTGTTGTGTTGGTGAGTCATGATGGTTTAAACCGGTCGAATTACACACATCTGTTAGATAAGCGACCAACGAGCTATTTGCACATAGGTATCAACAACAAAACATTTAAAAATAATATAATAAAATAAGTAGGTTATTCAAAGCGTATGTCGACGGTGGAAATTTCAATCGATCTGTATATTTCAATTTGTGGTATCTATCTCTTCAAATGAAGGAGATGAAGTCAAATATTTTGTAGTAAGTGACACTAATAGTCAAACTTTATGTCGCATTCGCATAGGTCAGGTTTTGGATTATCACTTTTTTAAGTTTTGTGTAACGTCGTAAGTCTCTTTAACAGTCATAGTCAGATTTATATGTTGTAACGTGAGATTTATATGTGGTAACGTGAGATTTATATGTTGTAACGTGAGATTTATAATGTTGTAACGTGAGAATTATATGTTGTAACGTGAGATTTATAATGTTGTAACGTGAGATTTATATGTTGTAACGTGAGATTTATATGTTGTAACGTGAGATTTATAATGTTGTAACGTGAGATTTATAATGTTGTAACGTGAGATTTATATGTTGTAACGTGAGATTAATATGTTGTAACGTGAGATTTATATGTTGTAACGTGAGATTTATATGTTGTAACGTGAGATTTATAATGTTGTAACGTGAGATTTATATGTTGTAACGTGAGATTTATAATGTTGTAACGTGAGATTTATATGTTGTAACGTGAGATTTATATGTTGTAACGTGAGATTTATAATGTTGTAACACCGAAATGATTTGTATTAGATGTATGTCGTACCTGATTGTCGCACAATCTTTACAAATATAATTTTATGTACAAACTTGATTTTAAAAGATGTGTTGCGGAAGTGTGTTTCTTCTTCGGTATATAAATGTACACAGTAAGTATACTTAGGTACATGCAATAAAATATTTAATTATGATTTTAGGGTGTAAGGATTTTTTTCAAATCGAAATGTTTTGTCGTATAGGTAGGTAACGAACGACATCTCTTCCAGAATATCGATGTGTAATTGACATTAACTTCTAAATTCCTGTGTTTGTCGATAGTTTTAACCAATAGTATGCTACATGAAGTAATTTGAACACAGAAATCCTTCGATCAGGTGATCGAAGCACAAATCATTTTTAAAAAGGAAAGAAAATAAGAAGTTATATTTTTATTGGCCTGTTTTTAAATTTTTGTTTTTCGGTTCTTCTGAAAAGTAAGGGTATGTTCCTTGCGACATTTGAATTTCCGCCGTCGATGTGAACTTCGCAATTTTGTATGTTGTACATTTTTGTTGCAAAACTACGGATACTGTGACAAGAAAGAATAATACATAGTACCTTCACGCTATGTCCCTGGGGGTAGGTGGCGGAAATAATAATGTGTGAAGAAAAGGGTCCTAAGACTTAAGTTATGCTCTAAAGCGTGCCACACACTGGGCGGCGGCGTTGCGAAAGCGTTGCGGCGGCGAAGGTTTGTATGAAGAACGCGCCGCGCCGCCGCCGCTTTGACGTAAAGGGCTTCATACTATTTCGAACATTACAGAAAAAAACGCAACGCTTTCGCAACGCCGCCGCTCAGTGTGTGTCACGCTTAAGGAAATGTAGTACCTACCTAATGAAATTGTGTATCTGGAAAGTATGTCTAATAGATAAGGTGTTTAATGGCCGGAAATAGAGTTATCGCTGCGCTGTCCGCGTTGACAAAGAACCAGAATATTGTGTCGAATTCACAATGCGCTGTTTACCTAAGTGTTATTACATGAAGCCTGGGGTTGCCAGAAGATGACTGCAAGCATGCGATCTGCAGTAAGCTGTGTGTGTGGCGATACCTTGGCCGATAGAATACAGAACGAAAGGATATACCTAGGCATTGAACTGTAGAAAGTGTCATCATTATAACGAAAAAAAAAAGGCTGGTTCCCTTGGTTCGGACACGTTAAGCGGGTAGGTGATGAACGCCTTTATCAGCGAACGAATGCCCTAGCTAGGTATAGCCTATACCTAGAATAGCCTGTATAGGGAGTTTCAATATACTATGAGAGACCAGGTACTGGGTTTGTTTCCACTGACGTGCGGTCGATCGTACCTAGTTAATTTTTGCAGTAGGTATTTGAAATATTAAACTGAAAGGATAACAACACCCCCTCGTGACGGCCGCGCGCGGTGTCACGGTAGGTTGGTCTCGCGTCTCGCGTCTCGCGTCTCGCGTCTCGCCTACAAGCGCTACAAGACTAGGTATAAACTGTAGGTAGGTATATTGAGCGCCGCCTCGTGTCTAACTTATTATCCATTGAATCACTAGTTTCCGATGTTATCAGTTGTTATTGTTTGAACAGCGCCAAAACCTGCGTCCATACAGGTTGCCAATACAATACAAATGAATTTGGTTTTTTCTGATATTCTCGAGATAAGTAAATAATAAAATGTTATGCAATTAAATTAAAATTTAAAAAAAAAACACGACACAAATTTCTAAATTAAATGTATTGGTGAACTTTAATACACCTAGGTAATATTTTGATTCAAGCGTCTCGTCTCGTCGCGTCGCGTCGGGGCGGGGGCCGCAATAGTACATTGTTAACCTAGGTGTGAAAGTAACTTATTTAAGTCCCGAGACGGGGTTTGGCGCCCGACGCGTAGCGAGGGCGCCAATAGTTCGAGGGACCTCTAAATAAGTCTTGAACCCGAGGGAAACACTGTGCTTTTCATTAAGAATACACTGAAAGTAAAAACAAATACATAAAATGAGTGTTAATACAAATCTCTGCTATACGGAAGTATAAACAAAACTCTACAACTCGAAAAAACAAATGAAGATCGGATTGCCGCTTTCCCGTCTACTTTGTTTTTTTTTCTGTGGCCGGCCAGCTATTCTGCCATTATTTTTCATTTTCATCATTGAAAAAATGGTAAATATTTTGCCCAAATCTATGTTATTTTAAAGAAATAGTTGACAGTAATAATTATAATAAAGACATTTAAAAATATATATTCTTTAATTATTACATAACTTTATGTTATTTCAATTTTACATCGCGCTGTAATTGAGTGGCTGTATAGACAGTTGGAACATGGTCCAATAGAAATGTCAAAATAGTACTAGTTTTTTTATATATAATTTGACAGCTGTCAGTTGAAAGCGATTCTCCCTAGGGCTGAGATGTATTACTTTCAACCCGCTCCTCAGGCAACTTCAGATCTACTTTCAGAGTATGAATAATGAAAAATTATAAAAAATAGCGTTTTAAACTACATTTAATTTGTATTCTGTTTTTATAATAAATCAAAATATTACTAAGTACTTATATTAAAGTTACAGGGTCACGAACATATAAAATTTTGAACTTTGGGGGGTTTTTCAAATTTTAATTTAGTTTTTACCTAATCATAATTTTTAAATTTTTATCAAGTTTTGAATTAAAAATTTCTGAGATTCTTTAATGAGCTGGAAAAAAAGGTGTGGCTGTCTTACTCCACCATGATGCCCCGATCATTAACTTTCTAACAACTAATACCTACCCATTGAGCCCATTCTAATAAGCTCAAACTCGTTATATCTGCTGTACGTTGCTGAGGAGTTGAGTATCCCGCAGACTACTTCGTGCTGCAGCATCAGGTCAAGGTTACCATGTCATGGAAATACCACCGAAGTAATGTTGTACACCAAATTTCAAATCAATCGGACCTGTGGAAGTTGGTGAGATCCCTTCGTTTCCTAGGAAATAAGCTGGATCTTCATAAATTACAGGTAAGAACCGTCTCGATCACGTCAGCTTTCAAACAAAAAAACCTGCATCAAAATCGGTCCATCCCAGGAAGCTTCGAATCTCTTTGGTGGCGCGCGCGAAGGGGCCGCGAGCACGCACCAAAGAGATGTTAACTCTATGGTCCATCCGTTTGGGAGTCATGATGCCACAGACAGATACACATGATAAACATAATTATAACACCCCCCTTTTTTGTCGGGGGTTCGATGTGATTGTTGTGCGGTGTGGCCGTTCTGCTTTTGATGTATTTACAGAACTCTGAAATAGTTTTATTTGTAGAGATTTTTGATTATACATAAAAAAAAATTTTTTATGTATAATCCTTTGGTTTGTAAAAGCCTTTGTTTCATACATAAAAAAAAAGTTAATATTGTTTTACAATCATCTAAATTTATCTATGTTGAGCCATCAGGTACTACTCCGTGGAATATATCCATAATCTAACACATCAAAATATCGGTGATGATTCATCGCAGGCTTTGTTTTGCCTAAAACTTTTTGGTTCTCTCACGTTCAGTGGAACCAACAATGACAATGCCGGTGGTTTTATTCGGAACTATTCCTTTATGTGGCGGTTTGTGGCGCGCCGGCGCCACTCGAGGCGGCACATAATAATATTGTAACACCATGCGATATCTCGTAGTGCTGATTATGAGCTACTTATAAGCTCAGGCACACCGATCAGCCGTTCACAAACATTCATTCAGTTTACGTTGTGCTTTAGACTGACATTTACGTAGAAATAGATTGAACAATTTGTTGCGATTATCCTAGCTTGCTTCAAACAATAACATGAAGCAGTGGTGTGTGGAGACGGACGATGCAGGAGTGGTGGCGCCCGCGGTGAGTGCCTGTCAAAAGTAGTAGCTGTCAAACTGTAAAACATAGTACCTACTTGTAGTCAATAGTCATACAACGAGTCTCGCCAAGGATTTTTGATTTTTAAATTTCTAAAACCAACACAAAATTAGACAAATAATGGCGTTTTTATTTCTTTCTTTTGCATCTTATAAACGGACTGATAAGTTGTTGAGATCAAAAATACGGCCTTCTCCAAAGCGGCTACACCTTCTGTGTTTGTCATTCGTCACGCGATCGCTGGACCGATTTTGATGATAAATTTTACCTACTTACTTAATTGTTTTATGTCTTTTATTTCTGAGAGACTCGGAGTATTATGTTTAGATTTTTATGGTTTGGCCAGTGAACTAAAGTTCGCTTGTTTACCTATAATACTACAACTTTTTCCCGGACGGGTTCAAACTAAACTTGGATGAACCTATGGATTTTAATTAAAAGGACTAAACACTTCTAAATTTGAATTACCTACTGTTTATACCTATACCAAACCATAACCAAATATTAGGCGTGCTTTTGGTTCTGACGTAGGTAGTTAAAACCGTACGCCAGTTCCGAAACAGTGTTTGTTATTAAGTGTAATGACAATTCGTAATTCATTTATTTGCATATCACAAATGTGATATGTAACGGGCCATGTAATAAATAAATTTCTAAGGCGAGAAAAAGCGGCCGAAAACTAGCGTGACGTGACGGGTGACGTGACGGTCACACTGTCATTGTTGTTGTACTGTCGACTCACCGGGCGGGCGGCGCCGGCGCGCCGTATTCGTACTACTTTTCCTTTTGCTCTGTATCTAAGTAGGTACCTAACTACTTACTTTAACAGTTACTTACTTTAAAACTTGGAACTTTATTAACATTAGCACAGTACACAGAAGTAAATTAGGTAGGCAGGTACTATACTTGACATAGGTAGTTCAATATATGAGAGGACGGTGTAGACAGCCGGAAACTACATTTTTTCGAATTTTGCCAACCGTGAGTGGCACCAGGGTTGTGGTGGCACCACGAGGCCATTGCGTACTGAAAACTGAAACTGATGTTTACACTTCTCAGATGGCAGCAGTGGAGTTAGCAGCGACCGACACGAGGCAATCCGCAGCGCGTGCGGCGCACGCGCGTCGCCTGGTGGCGCTGGGCGCCGCGCTGGCGCTGCTGGCGCTGGTCGCGGCCGTGCCGGGCGTGCGCGCGCAAGCGGGCGCCGCGGGTGTCGCTGGCTGCCCGGGCGGGCCGGGCGGCGATGGCGGCCCAGGCTCCGCGGGTGGCCCAGGCGGCGCGGGCTTCGCGGGCTGCGCGGGCGGTCATGGAGGAGCGGGCGGCTCGGCAAGCAGCGGGGGTGGAGTAGGAGGCGCGGGCGGCGTGGGAGGTGCGGGAGGCGCGGGCGCTCCCGGTGCGCCGGGAGGTTCGGGAGGCAACGGTAGCGGGACCGGCGCAGGCGGCGCGGGCGGCACGGGCGGCGCGGGCGGTGCTGGCAGCTCTGGCGGCTACGGCGGCGCTGGAGGCGCAGCTGGCACTACTGGCGTTGGCGGCGCGGGTGGCACGGGCGGCGCGGGCAGCACGCTCGGCGCCGGCGGCGCGGGCGGAACGGGGGGCACAGGCAACGGAGGCGGCGCCGGTGGCGCAGGCGGCACGGGCGGCGCGGGCCACCCGGCGGGTGCGGGCGCCGCGGGGGGCTCGGGCACCCCGAACGGTGCTAACGGCGCTGACGGCGCGAACCTGTAGTCAGCTACTTCCAGTTCAATAACTAACAGGTCGACAGTCAGACGGACACTAAAGTTACAAAAATCATATGTTCCGTTTTTTACAAATGTATAAATATTACGTATCTACTTCTTAAATATCTGAATAAAAATTTTTTTTATCTCTATCTGTATATTATTTTTATTAAATAAAATATAGGTACATTCATTATGTGAAGCACTTTATGTAAATACTTTTAGAGCCTGTACCACGGAGTTCCATATTATGTTCCTGCTTCGTGGCTTGTGCGGTATCGGCATGTCCAACCAATGTACCTAATGGTTAATTATTCATGTAGGTACCTATTAGGATTTTTAATTCAATTTAAATTAGGTACTTACCTACCTACTGTTTTATAGTTTATTATATTACTTAAACGAAAATGTATTTAAGGGACAGTGTATAGATGTAATTGTTAAATTGTGCGCGGATAATTTTAAGACTGGAACTAACTACTTAGTACACACCTCCTAGGCCTCCTACCAGTCGGATTTGAAAATTTATTTTTGCATTTATTAGCCCAAATCTTGAGGTAGGTTATGAGGTTATTTAACATCACGCTACGATCCATAGAAGCCGATCAAAAAAAAGAATAAACGAACAGAAATAATTTATAAAAAGCGGACGTGGCAACGTGAAACAGCTAGTTTAATAATAAAATAAGGTAGGTACTTTGATAGCGGTCTTAAATGTACCTTCTTGACATCTTGAGCCTTTCCTTGTCGATCAATAAACTAGTTATCAACAGCTTCTTCTGCACCAGCGTCCTTCATTATGAGACGTCTCTGACGATCAGCTTCCTGTATAACGTTTCTCACTCACTCAATACGAGATCGCAGCTGTTCCGTGCACGAGCAGCTCACCTACTATCGGCGGCGCAGGCGCAGGCAGGTGTGACGTAGGTATATAGCAGGCATAATCTTATCTGAGGTGCGGCCACGGAGTATTATGTGCGGCGCACCACGGTTTCCGTCGCCGGCGAAACCGTGGTGCACCTCCACGCGCTCTTGCCAGGCAGCGCTCAGACGCGCGCGCATCTCTGTCATACAGGGTGGAAAATAGACACGGTAGTTGGAAGGAATTGATGATGGCAAATTTTACTCAAAGCAAACATTTCTTTATTTTCAAAAATAAGTAGAACTGCCTGTATTAGATGTATCAATTTTTATTGCACAATGGAAAACTACAGATAAACTTACAATAATACAGTATGTGGCTTACATTTAGTAAATGTGCGCGGTCTCGCTAGAAGCAATTTCCAACCGAGCTTTAGGTGAATGAAAAGAGTAGGTCGGCAGTAGAAGAAAGATCAATTGTATGTGAATTCAGATATAGACTTGTTTGAAATTTTGATAAAAAATTTCTATTTATAACAGATTGGTAGTGCTCAAAATTCTAAAGCACTATATTCTCACCAAGTTTCGTCAATTTCGGAGACTTCGGGTCCCTTGTAAGTCACGTTATGTCTAAAAGTTCTTTGGTTCTCTCACATTCAGTAGATAGAACCAAATGATAATGCTAGTGGCTTGGTTGGAACTAAGTACGAATTGTACCGCGATATCTTATATATGCTGATTATGAGGTACATATAAGCCGGGCACTCGGCTGATCGATTCACAAACATTCAGTTTACGTTGTGCTTTAGACTGGCATTTACGTAGAAATAGATTGGACATTTTGTTAGCATTATCCTTGTTCAAACATTAACATGAAGCAGCGGTGTGTGACGCACGACGCAGGAGTGGAGGTGCCCACGGTGAGTACCCGCGCTGCTGGTGAACTGTAAAACATACTTGAAGTCATACAACGAGTCTCGAGAAAGAATTTCAATTTAAAAAAAATTTAAACCTACACAAAATTAGAAAAATAATGGCGTTTTTATTTAATTTCCATCTTTTAAACGGACTAAGTTGCTGAGACCTAAAAATACGGCCTTTTCCAAAAGAGCTTCACCCTGCTCCACTTATTTGTTTGTCATTCGTCACGCAAATGCCGCTGGACGGATTTGATGAAACTTTGTACAGTGGTCGTTTATGATCAAAATTAAAACACAGTGTATATTTTGCTGTAGAAAGATAATTTTAAACTGAGAACCGCGGTGTTGAAACAATTACAAACCCTTCTAGATTGTATAATATAAACTGTTGGTGCTAAGTACCTCGACTTAACTTATTTATGCGTAGGCGTAGTTAATGACATTTTATTGTTTATTCTTTAATAAAACATTAACAATAATGTCGTTTAATACGGTTTGGTTTATTATATACAAATCAAATTCAAAAGTGTTTATTTCCTATAATTAAAATCCATACTAAAATTGGACGTATGTATTTTAAAAAATATTATAAAAAAACCATTTTTTTAAATTAGAATTTCTATAATAATAAACCTTAACCGAATGTTACGGTTTGGTTTATATTATATTAAACAGAGCATGCCACCTGAACTTCTGCTTCCCCAATTTTTTTCTTCCGGTTTATACAATGAAATGATCCTTACATGAAACTAAGTCGATATGCATTTTAAAAAAATTCTTCAAAATTACTGGCGTTTTATGAGAAAACAATTTATTGAATTTGACTAACTTCTGCTGCTCAGAATTTTTTTCTCCCGATAGATTTAATTGTTCCTTACATGAAAGTAAGTCGATCCGTATATTTTTTTTTGTTAAAAATGACAAATTTTTATTGACAACACGCGACAGAAAACTAGCGTGACGTGACGTGTAGTGACGTGACGTGACGGTCACACTGTCATTGTTGTTGTACTGTCGTCTTAACGACCGGCATACTCGTACTTCTACCAGACTTCCTTTCTGTTTAATGTAGGTACATTAAAATTTGAAATTTAAATAACATTACCTATTTATATTGACATACCTAGTTGTTATGAGAGGACGGTGAAGACAGCCGGAGACGATAACATTTTTTTATAATTTGGCCAATTGTGAGTGGCACCACGAGGCCATTGCGGATGTAACTACCTACTGAAAACTGAAACTGACGTTTATACTTCTCAGATGGCAGCAGTGGAGTTAGCAGCGACCGGCACGAGGCACTTCACGGCGCACGCGCGTCGCCTGGTGGTCCTGGGCGCCGCGCTGGCGCTGCTGGCGCTGGTCGCGGCCGCGCCGGGCGTGCGCGCGCAAACGGGCGCCGCGGGTGCCACTGGCTGCCCCGGTGGGCCGGGCGGCAATGGCGGCCCAGGCTTTGCGGGCGGCGCAGGCGGCGCGGGTTTCGTGGGCTGCGCGGGCGGTCGAGGAGGAGCGGGCGGCTCGCTAACCAGTGGGAATGGAGCCGGAGGCGCCGGCGGCGTTGGGGGCGCGGGGGGCGCGGGCGCTCCAGGTGCGCCGGGAGGTGCGGGAGGCCACGGTAGCGGGGCCGGCGCAGGCGGCGTGGGTGGCACAGGCGGCGCGGGCGGCGCGGGCAGCTCCGGCGGCTACGGTGGCGTTGGAGGCGATGCGGGCACTACTGGCGCCGGCGGCGCTGGTGGCACGGGCGGCGCGGGCAGCACGCTCGGCGGCGGCGGCGCGGGCGGAAGGGGCGGCGCTGGCCGCGGAGGCGGCGCCGGCGGCGCGGGCGGCACGGGCGGCGCGGGCCACCCGGGGGGTGCGGGCGCCGCGGGGGGCTCGGGCACCCCGAACGGTGCTAACGGCGTTGCAGGCGCGAACCTGTAGTCAGCTGCTTCCTATAACAGGCGGTGGCCCGTCCGTCAGTCAGACGGACACTAACCTTACAAGAATTATATAATTTCCTTTTTTTACAGATGTTTTCCGTTATTTATAGATGTATATAAATATTGCGTGCTTACCTACCTAGGTACTTATTTTATCTATAACTGTTTATTATTTTTATTATATAAAATAAAATGTGCATTCACATAACTGTTTGTTTATCTAAAACACTGTAAATACTTTTATATCCTGTATTCCTGTTTGCACCACGGAGTTTCATAGGTATTAGGTTCCTGCTTCGTGCGTGGCATATGCCCAATTTTTTAATGTAACGGATTTTAATACAATTTCAATTAGGTAGGTACTTACCTACATAAACGATACTTACTTAAACGATAATTACATAAACGATAATCCAGAAACATAAAAAAAGCATTTAGGATTTTGTAAATATTATAAGCATTAAATAAATAAATAAAGCATTTAGGATTTTGTAAACATTATAAGCATTTAATAAATAAATAAAGCATTTAGGATTTTGTAAACATTATAAGCATTAAATAAATAAATAAAGCATTTAGGATTTTGTAAACTAAACTTAAAAACAATAAATACATAATTCTATTCATTCTTCTTCAAATATTAGAATATACAACGTGCCTGTTATTCTAGTTAATTAAGGAAACTATAGGTCTAGTTTTACTTTAAATAAGTTGAAAAACATTTTTGTAAACGACTGTTTGTTTCTGAATAAATAAAATTAAAAATTAAATATATTTAATCAAATTGGATTGTTACAGCCTGTAGAGTGTACATCAGTTCATTTTGAAAGACCTATAGTTTGGACATTACCTATACCTACGGTCTACTAATAATACCTATAGTAAAGCTGAGGAGTATCTCTGGAACTAACTAGGTACCTACTACCAATCGCATTTGATAAATTATTATTGCCTATAATAGCCTAAGTCTTGAGGTAGCTTGTAGCCTGGGTTATAACACCTTGGAAGCGGTGGCAGATAAAAAATTGACGTTGTATAAATGTACCCAGTGTACTTACATGCAATAACAATAGTTTTGACTTTGACATACCAATCATACTTTTTCCGACTACACCCTTTCAGCCAAGGGAGATTCGAACCTCTTTTGTCGCGAGCGCTCCCTGTGGAGATCGCATCTTGCAAATGTAGTATGGGAAACGATGGAAAATTCTGTGTCAAAATCAGGGGTGGTGCGGACAAATGAAGCGGATTAGCGGGAGGAAGTTGCTCATACAAATTTATATGGAGTTTGAAAATGAGAATGTGTGAGTGATATCAATTTCGATATACATTTGGCACGATTTTGGCACCCCTAAAATGATTTTGTTACTCATCCATATGGGAGTAGCTTTTTTTTAAAATTCATGCTTTCAGCTAATACGCTCTCAATTCGCCGTAATGGTATCGATGCAGTTACTCTACAAAATTATCTTCTACACTTACTACTTATAAAATCGTAACGGGACGGGAGTAAATCTGTACATTGAAGGGATTTAAAAAAAACCTGCGGAATAGGTTATCTGACCCCAAAACATTTCAAAAAATTTCTTGTCTGTTTGTCTATTTGTGTGTTTGTACGCGCATCACGCTAAAACTGCTGGTCCGATTTGAAACGGCCTTCTTTTGTTTGAAAGCTGGTGGTCTGACTTAAAATCTGGTGTAATTGGATTTTTAAAATTACAACCCTATTAAAGGGGGGAAAAGGGATTTTAAGGTTTGTTAGGAACACTGTCAGTGATGTGCAAACAATTTGTGACTATATTGATTTAGCCGTCAACACGTAATTCCGGGCGGACTATAAGTAACATATAGGTACGATCAGTTAATAATAAAATCGACGCCCCCAATTACTGCAAAATATTTTATTTACAATTCCTTGTAGGTGTAAAAGAAGCTGTCGTAAGATACCTACTTCCGGCGGCGCAGGCGCAGGTGCCGTAGCAGGCAGCAATCTTATCTGTGGTGCGGCGGCAGAAACCATGGTGCGCCTCCACGCGCTCTAGCCAGGAGCTCTATTTTTCAATCGCTCTCCTCGCTTCGAGCGATCGATTCTACTGATTTTCCTTCGATATCCGATACAAAAACAGTAGAATCAACCGCTCGAAGCGTGGAGAGCGATTCAAAAATAGAGCTCCAGGCCAGGAGCGCTCTGACGCGCGCGAGTTTCTGGTAAACAGGGTGAAAAATAGAGACGGAATCAAAGGGAGGTTTCTTTATTTTCAAAAATAACTAGAACTGCCTGTATTAGATGTTTAATTAAGCTTTAGGTAAATGAAAAGAGTAGCTCAGTACCTATTTGAGCAAGGTCAACCCACCACCTCCCATGGCCTTTGGACACCTAGGTGTATAGGCCGACACACGGGGAAGGCCCTTAGAGAGGTCAGTCGTGTGTGAAGTTAGTTAATAGCCTTGTAGTTAGCACAGAAGAAATAATATTAGTAGGTACCTAAATTGTAGTAGGTATGTACCTAGAAAAGATAAAATTTCGCCGCGCGCGTGGCCTCGATTGCTACTTTTTGATCAATAGAATAGATCATAATCTATAACAATAACACCAAAATATCATCAGTGATGATTCATCACATGCTTTGTTCTCTGCCCTGCTATTCTGTAAGCGTATTTGTGCAACTCGATCCTGAATCCGCAGTGAGCTCGGTCTCTAACTCAATGATTCACAGTTCAATACTCACTTTACTTCGCAAGTGAAGTGTTTATTGTGTAGCTTGTATTTGTTTACACAATGCGACATCAAGGTCTTTCATGATCGGATGCGAAGTGAAGTGAGTGAGTTGCGATGTGATGGTCGAGTTTTAATTCGTACTTTACAGAATCACACAGCTGTTTACTGTTGTGTTCTTTACTAAGGTGACTAAATGAGATTATAAAATGAGTACCTATACGACATACCTATAAAAATATAAAAAAATCACTGAAGACGGCCGCCCCGCTTCGTGACCTTATTAATGTTATAACATTGTAAAATGGTAAGATACCTACTTAAAAGACAAAAATACCAGCAGATCTGCGGCAGATATAAGTACTTAGGTAAAACACATTGTCTGTGCTCCATTCCTACCAAGGTTCAGGTTTGTTCAATTTCGGAGATTTCCGAAGCTCTATTTTTTGAATCGCTCTCCTCGCTTCGAGCGGTCGATTCTACTGATTTTTGTATCGGATGCCGAAGGAAAAATAGGAGAATCGAGCGCTCGAAGCGAGGAGAGCGATTCAAAAATAGAGACCCGGGTCCAAAACTTCTTACAAGGGAACGTCGTTGTCTAAAAGTTTTGTTGTTCTCTCACATTCAGTAGAACCATGAATTAAAAAAATTAGCTACTCTCTTATGGATTAGTAATAAAAGCATTCTATGGGTGTCAAAATCGTGTCAAATATTACAATACTGTAACTCACTCACACATTCTCATTTTCAAACTCCAAATAAATTTGTATTAGCAACCTCCTCCCGCTACTGCGCTTCCTTTGTCCGCACCCCCTCTGTAAGTGGCACCATCCGTTCCCGTACTAAATATGGAAGAGCGAACTCCACAGGGAGCGCGCGCGCCAACAAAGAGATTTGTAACTTCTTGAGTAGAACAACAATGATACTGCCGGTGGTTTTATGCGGAACTATTGCTTTAAGTATGAATTGTGCCGATTGTGGCCCGCCAGCGCCACTCGTGGCGGCAATAGTACATTGTGCATTAAGGGAAGTAAGTGGGATATTACTAACGAGAGTGTTAGAAGCCCGACGCCGAAGGCGGAGGGATTTTAATGACTCGAGTTTGTAATACCCTTACTTCCCGTGATGCACACAATGTTTTTCATCACATTTGCGAGGAAATTAATACCTACGACACAAGGGAACAAATATATTTTCTTTAGACTTTGCTGGTAATAAATTTTCACTAAGCAACTGAGCCGCATTCACTCTATCCGGAGCTGTTAATATTGTTGTTGCACTTTCAGACTCGGATTCTTCACATGACATAGACATATTTTTAGTTTGTTTCTCTATTACTAATAGGTCACAATAAAATAGTTTTATTGTCAATGGAGCTTCAAGTTTTTTTCATATGTAGTTTTACGGCCAATTGGAAACAAGTTCTTAAGCCCAAATCGTAGATCGTAGTTTATAATTGTTGATATTGGCTGTATGACATAGTGCCTTTGCCACTCATCATTTAAAAACTCTTCTCTTGCTACTTCCTGCCAATGGTGGCTGCAGACTTTAATACAATTAAATATAAATTATAGTTTTACTAAGACTAGGGTCCCATGACCAGTATTATTATATTTTTGACGTTGTTTTTACTCTGTTAATATTAGTGAATAATATAACAAGAAAACAGAATATACTTGTTTCTTTCTTCGCCCCGTGCACCACGCCTTCACCACATACTGAAGATCCACGAGGTCCTCCCAAAAATAATCACGAACACATAAAACCGCAGCACGGCCTCCAAGGCACAATCAGTGCCATTCGGTGGTCCATACTGCCACAGATAATGATAAAAAATGCATTTAGAAACTCCCAAAGGCGAAAGCCCGTACAGCCAGTTTTTATCGAATTTCAAAATAAAATTCACTGAAAAAATTGCAAAGTAAACTAAAACATTTTTAAAACACAAAAAATAATGCATTTAATTAAAGCGTAAATGTTAAAATTACCATTTGTAGAAGTTTCCAAGACATAAAAAACCATGTTTGATTTAAAATCTCCTTAGTGTGGAATGTCATACCTGTTTGCTATAAAGTTCTTTGCCTTCGAGTGAACGCCATTTTTTAAAACTACACATTTACCCTAGGGGTATAATGTTGTACTGATTTTCATTACTCCCGCGGGTGTATATAGGCCATTGTATTTCTGTATGCATGCATATAATAATCCACATAACGAGCAAGTGTGATGAAAAATAAATTTGTAATACCACGATATCTTTCAAGTGCTGATAAGAGCTACTTACCTACAAGCTCAGGCACATCGACTGATCGATTCACAAATATTCATTCAGTTTACGTTCTGCTTTAGACCGGTATTTACGTAGAAATAAATTGGACCTTTTGTTGCGATTATCCTAGCTTGCTTCTTCAAACAATAACATGAAGCAGTGGTGTGTGGAGACGGACGATGCAGGAGTGGTGGCGCCCGCGGTGAGTGCCTGTCAAAAGTAGTAGCTGTCAAACTGTAAAACATAGTACCTACTTGTAGTCAATAGTCATACAACGAGTCTCGCCAAGGATTTTTGATTTTCTAAAACCTATTTACACTTAATTAGAAAATTAATGGCGTTTTTATTTCTTTTCCATCTTTTAACAAAAATTAACTAATAGTTGTTGAGATCCAAAAACGGCGTTCTCCAAAACGGCTACATCCTGTTCTATTTGTTTGTCTGTATTTACAGTCACGCTAACGATTGAAGAAACTTTTTTGTCGTCTGCGTAGGTACATCAAAACCTCTGTATTTTTGGAACATGATGTGACGCCATGAATAAATATATAAATTAAAAAGTAAAGGACCCAAATGAGATCCTCGAGGGACGCCTGATGGGGTAATATTAAATTTAAATAAAGGACCCGACTCTGACCGCCTGCGACCATTGGCACAGGTACTACACAGAATAGAAGTAAATTAGGTAGGCATCTATATGTAGGTGACATAGTAGATATGAGAGGACGGTGCAGACAGCTGGCACAGAGGATTATAATAGTCTCCAACAGCCGGAAACAACAACATATTTTTAGAATTTGGCCAACCGTGACGAGGCCATTGCGAGTACTGAAAACTTAAACTGATTATACTTCTCAGATGGCAGCAGTGGAGTTAGCAGCGACCGGCACGAGGCACTTCACAGCGCGCGCGGCGCACGCGCGTCGCCTGGTGGCGCTGGGTGCCGCGCTGGCGCTGCTGGCGCTGGTCGCGGCCGCGCCGGGCGTGCGCGCGCAAGCGGGCGCCGCGGGTGCAGCTGGCTGCCCGGGCGGGCCGGGCGGCGATGGCGGCCCGGGCGCTGCGGGCGGCGTAGGTGGCGCGGGCTTCCCGGGCTGCGCGGGCGGTAACGGAGGAGCGGGCGGCTCGGCAGGCAGCGGGGGTGGAATAGGAGGCGTGGGCGGCGTGGGTGGCGCGGGCAGCGTGGGCGGCAACGGCGGCGCTGGAGGCAACGCCGGCGCGAACGGCGCTGGCGGCGCGGGCGGCGTGGGCGGCGCGGGGAGCTCGGGAGCTGGCGGCTATGGCGGCAAGGGCGGCAGGGGCGGCTCGGGCAGTGGAGTTGGCGGTGTGGGCGGCAAGGGCGGCGCGGGCAGCTCTGGCGGCTACGGTGGTGCTGGAGGCGACGCTGGCGGAAATGGCGCCGGCGGCGCGGGTGGCGCGGGCGGCGCGGGGAGCAATACCGGTGCTGGCGGTGCGGGTGGCAAGGGTGGCGCAGGCGGCAATGGAGCCGGCGTTGGCGGCGTGGGCGGCGCAGGCGGTGCGGGCACCGTGGGTGGCTACGGCGGCGCTGGAGGCTCGGCCGGCGCGAGTGGCGCCGGCGGCGCGGGTGGCGCGGGCGGCGCGGGCAGCTCTACCGGCGCTGGCGGTGCAGGTGGCACGGGCGGCAATGGCGGAGGAGGCGGCGTCGGCGGCGTGGGTGGCAGGGGCGGCGCGGGCCACCCGGGGGGTAGGGGTGGCCGGGGGGGCACGGGCAGCCCGAACGGAGCCAACGGCGCTAACGGGGCGAACCTGTAGTTGGCTGCTTACAATTCAACTAACTAAAGTTTTGGCAGGACGTTGATCAGGTTTCCGACTCCTCAACTTTTGTCCATTATCAGAATTAGTGCACCGAGGAAAAAAAAAGCATATATAGTCAATTTTTTTTTATTTTTTATCACCTCTCCTTCCAGTAGATCAATTATGATTATAAGTCAGTGAGTCAGTGAGTCAGTGAGTGGTATTTTAGCTTTATATAATATAAAATGACATTAATTTAGAATCTTTTCGAAAATCTTGCTAAGCACGGGAAGAACTGACACTGGTCTAAAATCTCTAGGATCTTGTTTGTCACCAGATTTACAGTAGTATGATAATTACTTTGATTAACACTCATGTTAAGTATACAAGCTAAATCGTTACCAAGTATACTACTTTATCAGACATGCCTGAATAATATCTATTGAATGATGTCACAGTATACATCATTGTTAATGTGTCTATAACTAAAATTTGTTTGAGCATATTGTAACATTATTAACAAAGCCTCGGCAGAATACGCGATGAATGCCGCAGCTTCAGTGGTGAATGGATGTTGGTGAAAAAACGTTCAAAGGACTCTTACCAAACCAAAACGACAATGTGGTTACACATTAGAGCTAAGTTATTATTAATTGAATTTTGTATGTCAACAAATTATAACAAAATAAAACAAGTCAACTGGTCAATGGTACGTACTACTGTACTGACTTATCGGGAAATATTTACCATAATTTTAGTTCCTATGGTGGATTCCACACATAGTGAGTAGTAGCTCCCTGAGATAGTCCTTACCTATAGATATCTGTATTCTGTGACCCTAGCGGCCAGGCCAGGGCGCCGCCGCCGGGGTATATTTACTTGTCTAAAACTTTATACTAATTTTGCTTAAATAAAACCTGAAATAAAATAGACATTTACTTAAGAATTTTTATTATTATTTGTGTTAGCCTGCTGCCTGTACGAATTATAGGCATGCCCGATGTGATGGTTTCATGGAGCATTTAATAGTACATTGTTGACCTAGGGGTGAAAGTAACTTATTTAAGTCCCGAGCGTCGGGCGCCAATAGTTCGAGGTACCTCTAAATAAGTCTTGAACCCGAGGGAAACACTGTGCTTTTCATTAAGAATACACTGAAAGTAAAAACAAAAACATAAAATGAGTGTTAATACAAATCTCTGCTATACGGAAGTATAAACAAAACTCTACAACTCGAAAAAACAAATGAAGATCGGATTGCCGCTTTCCCGTCCATTTTGTTTTTTTTCAGCGGCCGGCCAGCTATTCTGCCATTATTTTTCATTTCCATCATTGAAAAAATGGTAAATATTTTGCCCAAATCTATGTTATTTTAAAGAAATAATTGACAGGAATAATTATAATAAAGTGATTTGACAGCTGTCAGTTGAAAGCGATTCTCCCTAGGGCTGAGATGTACTACTTTCAACCCGCTCCTCAGGCAATTTCAGACCTACTTTCAGAGTATGAGTAATGAAAAATTCTATTTAAATTACTGTTTTATCGTTTTTCTCGTGAACTATTATGATCATATTATGAAAAATATATATAATCAAAGTTGATTGGGGAGAGCGGGTCGAAAACTTGCACGGGAGTATCGGTTTCATTTTAAAGGCAGTTACTTGAAAATTGGAAATGTATCATTTTTATTTTATTTTATTTAGGAAACCAACAGCTTTTAATAGTAAAGATTTGCTTAAAATATATTAATAAACAAAAGCCAATTATAGGTTTCCTCAATTTAAAAGAACTTGTAAAACTTACAAAAACAAAAACAGAGATTTCACATTTAACAATATGCTAAAAATAGAGATTAATTCGTATTTATTATTTTGTCTAGCTTCTAAATTACTTCCTTGGTGTGTAAGCAAACTTCCACAGTCAAATAGCATTTGACAGAACGACTCAGCTAGTATACTGATGTCATGTTGTATAGCACACTGCACGTGTGTAATACCTACGTTATACCTACGTGTGTAATACCTAATTGTAATACATGACAATTCAATATAACCTGTTGTAAGTAAATATCAAGTTTCAATTTCATTTTTAGAGGACCTATACGAACTAGATTTGCCCAGACGATTATTCAAAAACGGCTCTAACGATTTTGATGAAACTTTTCACGTCGTAGTTGCTTATGTTTGTCTGTGACATAGTAGTACCCATTGGTCTGGGAAAATCTGGTTTGTATGGTTCCCCTACAACTGCAATTGAAACTTGCGATTTCATCACAAATGGTTGGGTTTATTGAATTGTCATGTATTACAAATTACAAATAACTAAATTAATAGGTATACCTATATTTAGTCATATTTTTTTTATTTATTTATTTATATCATCTTATCTTTAGGCACGTAGAGTGCACTTAGATACGTCTTATAATATACGTATTATAATACTATTAATTATTTGTTATTTATTTACATAATTCTATACAACATAACTTTGACAAAAATAAAATAAAAAAGAATTCGGGAGAAAGTTATGTGCGGAATGCGGATCGCCGTATAATTTATTTTTAAGAAAGAAAGAGTAAACTCATGCAGTTTTGTCATTTTCCTAAAAAAGTTTTGTTCATACAATTTGGTATGGAATTTTTAAATTAATTTAATTTAATTTTATATTATTATATATTGTAAGACCAAATAATATATACTTATATAAATAATAATATATAATAAAATATATATTTATTCGTAATACGTGTCAATTCAATAGCTCCAACCACTTGTGAATAAATCGCTAGTTTCAATTTCATTTGTAGGGGAACCATATTTTTTCCCAGACCAATGGGTACTACTATGTCACAGACAAACTTAAGCAACTACGACGTGCAAAGTTTCATCAAAATCGTTAGAGCCGTTTGTGAGAAATAAAATAAACTCACTTTGTGTTGTATGACAGCTGCTCTTCGGTTTGAAGACTTTAAAGGTACCGTCCGCATAGTACGTCCACTACTAGACATGGTCTCCCCCAACAATCGAAAATTAGGGAAAATGTGACAGTAAGGCGTATCCCAGACACACGCGGCCTGCGGTGGCGGCCTACCGCAGGCCGCAGCTTCAATATGAAAACGCAGGCCGCGCGTGTCTGAAGTCTCACATACATTGCGTATGGAATACAACAGGCCGCCACCACCACAGCAGGCCACGTGTGTCTGTGATACGCCTAACGTGGTCTGTTTGTTACCTTCTCACGCCTAAATCGCTAAGCTGTGGTGTGGAGATACGTCGAAGCCATACGCGGGAGAAGCCGCTGGGAACAGCTAGTTTAGTTGTAAAATAAGACACTTTTGTAGCATCCCTAAATGTACCCTCTTGGGCCTCCAATATAACGAGGTTTCCACAGGTTTGTTCAGCACCAGCTTATTCACCTTCAGGCGTGTCTTCACCTTTCTGTATAACGACTCTCGCTGACTCAATACGAGAGGCCGTGCGCAAACACCTTCGTACAATAGCAGCTGTAATGTCCTGCGCCGGCGGAAACCGTGGTGCGCCTCCACGCGCCTCCACGCGCACCGCCAGACAGACAGACAGACAGCCAGCGGCCAGACACGCGCGTCATGATGTTTTTAGCAAACAACAATTTAAATAACAATATGTTAGTTACATTACACTACAATGATACATAGGTGCAGTACTTCTAGGGCTCATTACACTCCTTACGGGTGTATAAATAAATTAATAACAACACTGTACACACAAACTCAATAGCGCAGTCCTAGTTGGCGAAATAAATCGTTTGTGGAGCGTCGTATACAGACAGACAACACACACATAGTTTACTAGAAAGATAGAAAGAAATAGAAAGAAAGGTTTCCAGAAAGTTTTCCCGCGATAAAAATACATATTACTATTATTTTTAATTATTTTTTATTATTACAAGAGAATCTTACATCTATTTACTATTTAGTACCACTAAACAGTAGCTGTTTGTGGTGGTACATTTCGTAGTAGACATCACAGAGGAACCTTTCTGCAAAATTTCAAGTCTCTAGGCTCAGTGGTTTAGGCTGTGCGCATTTATTCCCCTATTTTACATACTAGGGATGGAATTGCCTAATAGCCTAAATACAAAATTTCACGTTTCCATCATTAAAAATGAGTTACTTTCATACAATCTTTGCACCCCTATTTCACCAACTTAGGGGATGATTTTTGAGACCCCCTTTCTTAGGTAACGTCAGAGCTATATGAGGAACCTTTGTGCAAAATTTCAACTCTCGAGGTTCAGCGGTTTGGGCTGTATGTTTCATCCCCTATTTTACATACTTAGGGGTGGAATTTTCAAAATTGCGAAACACATCATTATTGTTTTTAAACTAAAAGAGTAAATTTAAAATTTCACGTTCCTAGGCTCAGCGGTTTGGGCTGTGCGCGTTTCATCCCTAAAGTGTAACACACACTGAGCGGCGGCGTTGCGAAAGCGTTGCGATTTTTTTCTGTAATGTTCAAAATAGTATGAAGCCCTTTACATCAAAGCGGCGGCGCCGCGGCGCGTTCTTCATACAAACCTTCGCCGCCGCAACGCTTTCGCAGCGCCGCCGCCCAGTGTGTGTTACGCTTTATTTTACACACTTAGGGGAAGAATTTTCAAAATTGCCGATCACGTCATTATTGTTTTTTAACTGAAAGCCTAAATATAAAATCCGGTCGCCCACGGAGGTTTCCGTTCCGTCAGCCACACTAATCTATCACTGTACCAAGTTTCATCAAAATTAAATATTTTTCCCGCGGGAAAAGTTTACCGCGTTAAAAAGTTGCCTATATGTTATTCCAGGATATAAACTATTACTGTTGGGTTAGTTTAGGTTAGGTTAGCCAAGTTTCATCAAAATTAAATATTTTTCCCGCGGGAAAAGTTTACTGCGGTGAAAAGTAGCCTATATGTTATTCCAGGATATAAGCTATCACTGTGCCAAGTTTCATCAAAATTAAATATTTTTCCGGAGGGAAAACTATCACTGTTAGGTTAGGTTAGGTTTGGTTAGGTTAGACTTAAATATTTTTGTAATATTTTATATTTTTCCCGCGGGAAAAGTTTACTGCGGTGAAAAGTAGCCTATATGTTATCCCAGGATATAAGCTATCACTGTGTCAAGTTTCATCAAAATTAAATATTTTTGCCGCGGGAAAAGTTTACCGCGGTAAAAAGTTGCCCATATATCATCCCAAGATATAAGCTGTCACTGTACCAAGTTTCATACGAATCCATTCAGCCGTTATCGAATTTCCCGCGGGAACAATTTACCGCGGTAAAAAGTAGCTTACATGTTATTCCAGGATATAAGCTATAACTGTACCGAGTTTCATCAAAATCCGTCGATCCGTTTTTGAGTTATAAATTATATATGAGATTCTTTGCACCCCTATTTCACCTACTTAGGGGATGATTTTTGAAAAATCCTTTCTTGGTAGACGTCAGTGCTATAAGAGGAACCTCTGTGCCAAATTTCAAGTCTCTATGCTCAGCGGTTTGGGGTAAGCGTTTCATCCCCTATTTTTCATACTTAGGGGTGGAATTTTCAAAATCGCTGAAACACGTGTTCATTGGTTTTTAACGAATAGCCTAAATACAAATTTTCAGGTTTCCAACTTTAAAAATGAGGGACTTTCATACAATCTTTGCACCCCTATTTCACCCACTTAGGGGATGATTTTTGAAAAATCCTTTCTTAGTGGACGTCATTGCTATATGAGGAACCTCTGTGCCAAATTTCAAGTCCCTAGGTTCAGCGGTTTGGCCTGTGCGTGGATCAGTCAGTCAGTCAGGTTCGCCTTTTATATTGTAGATTTCTTAAGAGCTTAATGTGTACTCTAAGGTAGGACTGTACTTTAGAATTCGACTGTACATATATACAGAGAAAACCCGCCGCCGCTAGTGACCTTGGCAATATACTGTGTAGGCGTGCTGCTACAAACTGTAACCTTTCGGAGCCGAACTCTCAGAAATGGACGAATCTTTGTAGAAATGAAAGCGGGTAATTCTGAGCACAAGTCCTAGATAATTTATTACGTACTGCTGCCAATTATTATCCGGTTATATTATTTATTAATATGTAGCTGTTGAATATCTTAATAATATAAGTAGGTACTGTACTTACTTACCTATTAAAATACAAAAATACTGGCAGATAAAAAGACATGTAAGTCGCGTTATGTCTAAAAGTTGTTTGGTTCTCTCACATTCTGTAGGTAGATAGAACCAACAAAGATTATGCTATGGGTTCGGATTGAAATATCCGTATAAGTATGAATTGTGCCGCGATATCTTTTAAGTGGTGTTATGAGCTACATATAAGCTCAGGCACATCGGCTGATCGATTCACAAACATTCATTCAGTTTACGTTGTGTTTTATGGCATTCACGTAGAAATATATTGGACATATTGTTATCATTATCTCTGTTCAAACATTAACATGAAGCAGCGGTGTGTGACGCGCGACGCAGGAGTGGAGGTGAGTCCCTACTGCCCCCAGCGCCGCGCTGCGGGTGAAATACATAATCATACAACCGAGTCTAGCCGAAGATTTTTGATTTTTAAATTTCTTAAACCTACATAACATTAGAAAAATAATGGCGTTTTTACTTCTTTTCCATCTTTTAACAAAAATGAATTAAGTTTTTGAGTTCTAAAAACGGCCTTCTCCAAAACGGCAACATCATGTTCTATTTGTTTGTTTGTCATCACAGTCACGCTAACGCGGCTGGAGCAATTTTGATGAAACTTAGTACAGTTTAGTTGATGATTCAAATTCAAACAAAGGTAGAGGTACATTGTGCTGTAGAAAGATAAAATTGACTGAAGTCGAAACATTTACAAAGCATCTAGATTAAAAATTAACGTAAAAAACTCAGGTCGTAACCTCACTCGTAAAATTAAATAAAATGGCACAAACACTCTCGAGTGCCTACAACTTTTCTATATCATATAAGTATCTCAGGCGTAGCTAATGAAGTGTTATTGTTTATGTTTCATAATGTCGTATACAACTTCTATAAATTCTATGCAACTTCTTTAATCTTTTAATCATTGTGATTAAGTAAATTGTTTAATCTCTTTCTGAAAGACTCGCACTTCATGTTTTGATTTTGTATGGTTTACAAATTTTTCCCGGATGAACGGGTTTAAACTAAAATTGGATGAACCTAAGGATTGAACTACTGTATATATTATATACCAAACCATAACCATTTGGTTATGGTAGGCATGCTTCTGGTTCTAATGTAGTCGAAACCGTATAGTTCCGAAACCCTAGTTGGCGCGTGCGCGGTGTTGAACCGGAGGCGGGCCTGACTCCATTTGCTAGACACGTGTATTTCTTTTATGGTTTTTTAATACTGTTTTTACATCATTCTCCAATTTGCATAAATATAGAATTATAATGTCAAGTGTGTCCTATCGATATCGGCTGGCTGGCGCACTCCTTCCCGGCGGATAAACCCGGAGGGGAGCCACATGTTTGGCGAGTCTCAGGCGAGAAAACGCGACCAAAAACCAGTGTGTTGTGGCGAGTGACATGACGCGACGGTCACACTGTCATGGTAGTACTCTGTGGTCTACCTCCGGCGCCGGCCGTACTTGTACTACCTTTCTGTTTGCTCTGTATCTACTTACTGTAACATTGGTTTAACTTAACATAACTTTAGCACAGTAACTACACAGAATAAAAGTAAATTAAGTAGGTATCTATGTATGAGACATAGTTGATAATATGAGAGGACGGTGGAGTCAGTCGGAAACAAAAAAAATTTTAGAAATTGGCCAACCGTGACGAGGCCATTGCGGGTACTGAAAACTGAAACTGATGTTTATATTTCTCAGATGGCAGCAATGGAGTTAGCAGCGACCAGTACGAGGCACTTCGCGGCGCACGCCCGTCGCCTGGTGGTGCTGGGTGCCGCGCTGGCCCTGCTGGCGCTGGTCGCAGCCGCGCCGGGCGTGCGCGCGCAAGCGGGCGCCGCGGGTGCAGCTGGCTGCCCGGGCGGGCCGGGCGGCGATGGCGGCCCGGGCGCTGCGGGCGGCGTAGGTGGCGCGGGCTTCCCGGGCTGCGCAGGCGGTCGAGGAGGAGCGGGCGGTTCGGCAGGCAGCGGGGATGGAGTAGGAGGCGTGGGCGGCGTGGGTGGCGCGGGCAGCGTGGGCGGCAACGGCGGCGCTGGAGGCAACGCCGGTCCGAACGGCGCTGGAGGCGCGGGCGGCGTGGGCGGCGCGGGCAGCTCGGCAGGAGCTGGCGGCTATGGCGGCTCGGGCGGCAGGGGCGGCTCGAGCAGTGGAGTTGGCGGTGTGGGCGGCAAGGGCGGCGCGGGCAGCTCTGGCGGCTACGGTGGTGCTGGAGGCGACGCAGGCGGGAATGGCGCCGGCGGCGCGGGTGGCGCGGGCGGCGCGGGCAGCCATACCGGTGCTGGCGGTGCGGGCGGCACGGGTGGCAATGGCGGCAGGGGAGGCGGGGTTGGCGGTGTGGGCGGCGTGGGTGGCGCGGGCCACCCGGGGGGTCAGGGTGCCGCGGGGGGCACGGGCAACCCGAACGGAGCCAACGGCGCTAATGGGGCGAACCTGTAGTTGGCTGCTTCCAGTTCAACTAACTAAAAGGGAGGTCACAGGTCTTCTGCTAATTTAAAAACCTGCGATATTTGACATGTTTTGTATTAGATAGGGCAAGTCATTTATAACGGGTGGGGCAAAAGTAATGGCATAATGTGAATTGACTGCCATTTTGTTAGGAATAAAAAAAAGTGCTCTGTTTTCACAAAAAGATTATTTAAAGGTGTAAAATTGATATTAAGTTTTAAAAATTATGTCTGTCAAATGACCACCTCCTGAGTTAATGCACATTCGTGCTCGTTTTACGGAATTTTGAATAGTTTCTCGCAAGACATCATCCAGATCGCCAGATCTGACCGCGCCATATTTCTTTCTTTGGGGATTTTTGAAATCTCGCGTTTACCGCAACAAGCCACAAACATTGCAAGTTTTGAAAGCCAGCATTGAAGAAGAAATTGCCAATTTGGAGCCAGATGTCTTGCGAGCAATCAAAATGCCGTAAAACAAGCACGAATGTGCATTAACTCTGTGGTCATTTGACAGACATAATTTTTAAAACATAATTAACATCAATGTTACACCTTTAAATAATCTTTTGTGAAAACAGAGCACATTTTTTTTTATTTCTAACAAAATGGCAGTCAATTAATATTATGCCATTACTTTTGCCCCACCCTGTATATACAAAAAAAAGAAATAGACCTACAACTGAGCCTTGGGGCACCCCCAGTTTCACAAACGACTCATACATTACATTTTAGACTTTCGCGCTTTGTATTCATAATTATATAATTATGACTCATATATTGATATCTTACTCCTTTAATATAAACTTTTTGTACTTACCCTATTTTTTAAGTAAGGTTTAAGTATATTTAGAATGCTCTGTCTTTAACGCCATAATGTTTCAAGAGTTGCAATATTCGGTAATCAACGCAATCAAATGCCTTGGAGAGTATGCACAAGATGCCTATTGTATCACGGAAGCTTCCCCAAGCATCAAAAATATGCCTAACAAGCATGACTCTTGCGTTGATTGTTGAACGCAATCGTGAAGTCATCTGTTTAATATTGAAATGACATTAATAAATCAAAAATATTAACCACAATTTTAGTTCCTATGGTGGATTCCACACATAGTGAGTAGTAGCCTCCCGGAGATAGCCCTCACGTATAGTCCGCAGTATCTGTATTGTGTGACCCCAGCGGCCAGGGCCCTATTTAATAAACATTACAATCCTACAATTTTGTAAAAAACTGTCATATTTATCAAGTTTTACGACAAGTGCTTATAAACCTCACAAATATGTAAGAAGTTTACAGGTAAATAACTTACAATTGTCACAGTTACAAATGCTGTTTAATAAAAGTTTACATATGTAGAAAACGCCTGTAGATTTCGATGACAATATTGTATTTACAAATATGTACCTGTAAATTACATTTTACATAAAATGTAAGTTGGTTGTGAAGATTCTTATTTAACGAAGGTAGATTTAAGTCTTAAGTTTAGGATTTTAAGGTGATCGCACACTTGTCCGCGCCGAATAAGCCGAAAGCATCGAATATAATTCGTTGTATGTATGAAATCCTATGAAATCTTTCACACTAATTATTACAGAGTCAAAGAGTACTTTGACTCTGAATAAGGTGAGGCTTATATACAGGATGTCCCACGGCGATGCCACACGGAAGGAAAATACATTAAATATTCAATATAGGATATTTTACTCAAAGAAGACATCGTTTTATTTTTGATAATAAGTAGAACTACATTCACAGATTTTTTTAAAAATCGCCTGCATCAACCGGGAATCAAACCCGCCATGTTTAAAAAAAACAAACCTTATGTATTTTTTGACAACGGTCGAAGGGTTCAATCATAAGGATTATTTTTTCCTAAATAACATAGCATCTCAAATGAGAGAAGGATCATGATTGTAAAGGCTTCGATAGCTTTCTTAAAGGTTTTGGGAAACTTGCAAGAAAAAAGGCACCAGTTGATAGAACCAACAAAAATGTACTAGAAAAATCGATATGACAAAAACTTCAAATATAAAAATAGAACGATATAAAAAAACAAACAACAAAAAAACCAGCATGCATCCTCTACAATGATATTATTATTTTATCCGAAATAATTAGAATTTAATTTATCAAATGCTCAAAATGTGATCCATTCTGTAGTATACAAATTTTTACTCATTTAACAATTTCTCTTTTTTTCTCGATTTATCTTTGAATGATTGCCGTTCAATTACATATTCATCATCACTACTTCCACTATTCGTTGTTAGAACCATTTTTTTTGTATAAAATATTGACATAATAGCTTGAGGCACAAATTTGTAATGTTTTGACATAGGGTGAGATCACCTGTCGGAATTGTATTACAATTTACAAAATATGTAAACTAGTAAATACAATTCGTGTTCAATAAAGCAGTTTTCCCTACAAATATGTAAATAATCACCTGTAAGGTGAAAATGTTTATTAAACAGAAATATGTAAAATTGTAGCTACAATTCTACAATTTTGTAGATTTTCCACCATGGTAAATATGTAAGTTATAATTTTTATTAAACAGAAACTTGTAGAATTGTAGCCTGTAATTTACAATTACATTTTACAATTTGTAACGTTTATTAAACAGGGCCCAGGCCAGGGCCGCCGCCGCCGGGGTATATATAATTGTCTAAAACTGTAACAAATTTTGATTAAATATAATCATAAATAAAATGGACATTAACATAAGAATTAATATTATTATTTGTGTAAATACTTTTATAGTCTGCTGCCTGTACGATATTATCGGCATGTCCGATGTGATCGTTTCATTCACGTAGTAATTTAATTTTTTATTAAAATTACACTGTTTTATCGTTTTTCTCGAGAACTAATAGGATCATATGAAAAAAATATTTTTCACCTCTCTAAGCTCGAAAGGAGCGAACTACTCATCAAGATGACTTGACACGCACTCCCTTAAAAATATTATGAAATCGATAATTTTTAAATGTTCTCTACATTTAAAAATTATCGATTTCATAATATTTTGTCTGAGAGATAACTGTAAATGAGAGATGTCCAAAAACTTGAAAGTTTGATTCGGTTGATCGAACAATGAACCATTTCTTGAAATTGACACATCCATTTATGTATTCTGTGACACAACTCCCCCTTTGACACCTAAAATTTGTCATTGCGCAGAAATCAGCCAACTTCACAAAGCCGCCATTAAACTCCGCGGGGACTATTCTTTGCAGATTAATTGAGCTGCTCGACGACGAAGTAAATGTTGTGTGACGTCACGCCCAGAAGGGCGAAACGTGAAAAATTTTCGTCATGACAACACTACAAGTGGTTACTTGTAGTATACTTTGCTCGCTTAGAGAGGTGAAAAATTGTTTACTGCACACGAGACGAAAGTTTTCTCATCTCGCTCATTAAATGTTTTGATACGAAATATTGCTCGCTTCGCTCGTGACTCAAAACAAAAAAATATTTCGTATCTCGGCATTCAATTTCGCTCACAGGGAAAACACACTTTCGTCTCTTGTTGCGTAAATAACTATAATCTTTGATTGGGGAGAACGGGCGAAAATTTGCACGGGAGTATCGGTTTCTTTTTAAAGGCAGTTACTTGAAAATTGGAGTTGTATCATAAATAAATAATGACGGATTTTTGGATTTTCACATTTTAATGGAGAAGGAGAGAAAAGAGAGAAAGGGGGGGGGGGGGTGTAAATGTGCATGATTTATTCTGTTCCCATTAATTATTATTTAGAGACGTAGACAAACCACCGAGTACATAATAGTCTGACAAACTTCAACAGGCAATATCTTTTGACAGAACGACTTAGCTAGTATACTGATGTCATGTTGTATAGCACACCGCACGTGTGTAATACCTACTTGTTCGTAATATATGACAATTCAATATAACCAGTTGTAAGTAAATATCAAGTTTCAATTTCATTTTTAGAGGACCTATACAAACTAGATTTTCCCAGACGATTATTCAAAAACGGCTCTAACGATTTTGATGAAACTTTGCACGTCGTAGTTGCTTAAGTTTGTCTATGACATAGTAGTACCCATTGGTCTGGGAAAAAATATGGTTCCCCTACAAATGAAATTGAAACTAGCGATTTATTCACAAGTGGTTGGAGTTATTGAATTGACACGTATTACGAATAAGTATATATTTTATTATATATTATTATTTATATAAGTATATATTATTTGGTCTTACAATATATATTAAAAATAAATTAAATTATTTTAAAAATTCCATACCAAATTGTATGAACAAAACTTTTTTAGGAAAATGACGAAACTGCATGAGTTTACTCTTTCTTTCTTAAAAAAAAATTATACGGCGATCCGCATTCCGCACATAACTTTCTCAAAGTTATGTTGTATGACTAAATATAGGTATACCTATTAATTTAGTTATTTGTAATGAAATCGCAAGTTTCAATTGCAGTTGTAGGGGAACCATACAAACCAGATTTTCCCAGACCAATGGGTACTACTATGTCACAGACAAACTTAAGCAACTACGACGTGCAAAGTTTCATCAAAATCGTTAGAGCCGTTTGTGAAAAAAAATTAAACCATCGAAAAAAAGAAACTGAAAAGCGAAAAATAATAACAAGTTACCTTGTTAGTCTTTATCTACGCTCCTACGCTAATGTAAACCTAAGTAATTTTGAGTCGGCGCCCAACACACATACAAATTAATTTCTTTTATTTTTATTACTTACTATTACGTTTTTCGTACTTTAATTTGATGATCTTCTCATTGATTGCTTGTATCATTCCACTTTACGTAAACTTGGCTGCCATCATTTCACTTTACGTATCAACTTTAATTAATTTGCTTGTTTGTTGGGCGCCGACTCAAAATTACTTAGGTTTACATTAGTGTAGGAGCGTAGTTATACACTAACAAGGTAACTTGTTATTATTTTTCGCTTTTCAGTTACTTTATTCGACGGTTTTTTTTGTTTGTTAAAAAGTTTTTATTGTTTACCTTTTTTGTGACTAAAATATACTATTTCATTCCCTCGACAACCTTCCGTCTCCATCTTCACCCATAGATGGTAGTCGTAATCGAATAAATCATAAGTTAGGTTTAAAGTTCTCATTAAGATGAATGAATAAGCCCAAACACGAGTTAGCTGCTGTACACCGTTGAAGAGTTCCCTCAACTGTCTTCCGCCTCCGTCATC
Source organism: Metalampra italica (assembly GCA_949699065.1). Lineage (NCBI taxonomy): Eukaryota > Metazoa > Arthropoda > Insecta > Lepidoptera > Oecophoridae > Metalampra > Metalampra italica. The sequence continues at coordinate 10,576,844 of OX452985.1, forward strand.
AGATCAAGTTCAGGTCTCCGTCATATTGTAGGGTCATTTTTGTGCCTAGTTTCAACAGAATTGGTTCAATTATGAAAATTTAGTAGGAAATTAATCAGTCATCCTCAGTAATCAGTCATCCCCTTAGGGTAGAATTTTTTTCTTCAAATTTAAATGGGACCAACTTCGAAGTATACCGTATCCAATAGAAAAAGAATTATCAAAATCGGACTGCTCTGTAAAAAGTTATGCGTGGTCATACATAAAAAAAAAAAACAAATATACGGGTCGAATTGAGAACCTCCTTTTTTTTTCGTCGGTTGAAAATAAAATAAACTCACTTTGTGTTGTATGACAGCTGCTCTTCGGTTTGAAGACTTTAAAGGTACCGTCCGCATAGTACGTCCACTACTAGACATGGTCTCCCCCAACAATCGAAAATTAGGGAAAATGTGACAGTAAGGCGTATCCCAGACACACGCGGCCTGCGGTGGCGGCCTACCGCAGGCCGCAGCTTCAATATGAAAACGCAGGCCGCGCGTGTCTGAAGTCTCGCATACATTGCGTATGGAATACAACAGGCCGCCACCACCACAGCAGGCCACGTGTGTCTGTGATACGCCTAACGTGGTCTGTTTGTTACCTTCTCACGCCTAAATCGCTAAGCTGTGGTGTGGAGATACGTCGAAGCCATACGCGGCCGAAGCCGCTGGGAACAGCTAGTTTAGTTGTAAAGTAAGACACTTTTGTAGCATACCTAAATGTACCCTCTTGGGCCTCCAATATAACGAGGTTTCCACAGGTTTGTTCAGCACCAGCTTATTCACCTTCAGGCGTGTCTTCACCTTTCTGTATAACGACTCTCGCTGACTCAATACGAGAGGCCGTGCGCAAACACCTTCGTACAATAGCAGCTGTAATGTCCTGCGCCGGCGGAAACCGTGGTGCGCCTCCACGCGCCTCCACGCGCACCGCCAGACAGACAGACAGACAGCCAGCGGCCAGACACGCGCGTCATGATGTTTTTAGCAAACAACAATTTAAATTACAATATGTTAGTTACATTACACTACAATGATACATAGGTGCAGTACTTCTAGGGCTCATTACACTCCTTACGGGTGTATAAATAAATTAATAACAACACTGTACACACAAACTCAATAGCGCAGTCCTAGTTGGCGAAATAAATCGTTTGTGGAGCGTCGTATACAGACAGACAACACACACATAGTTTACTAGCTTTTGCCCGCGGCTTCGCCCGAGTAAAAAAGGGTTTCCAGAAAGTTTTCCCGCGGTAAAAATACATATTACTATTATTTTTTATTATTATTTATTATTACAAGAGAATCTTACATCTATTTACTATTTAGTACCACTAAACAGTAGCTGTTTGTGGTGGTACATTTCGTAGTAGACATCACAGAGGAACCTTTCTGCAAAATTTCAAGTCTCTAGGCTCAGTGGTTTAGGCTGTGCGCATTTATTCCCCTATTTTACATACTAGGGATGGAATTGCCTAATAGCCTAAATACAAAATTTCACGTTTCCATCATTAAAAATGAGTTACTTTCATACAATCTTTGCACCCCTATTTCACCAACTTAGGGGATGATTTTTGAGACCCCCTTTCTTAGGTAACGTCAGAGCTATATGAGGAACCTTTGTGCAAAATTTCAACTCTCGAGGCTCAGCGGTTTGGGCTGTATGTTTCATCCCCTATTTTACATACTTAGGGGTGGAATTTTCAAAATTGCGAAACACATCATTATTGTTTTTAAACTAAAAGAGTAAATCTAAAAATAGGCTCAGCGGTTTGGGCTGTGCGCGTTTCATCCCTAAAGTGTAACACACACTGAGCGGCGGCGTTGCGAAAGCGTTGCGATTTTTTTCTGTAATGTTCGAAATAGTATGAAGCCCTTTACATCAAAGCGGCGGCGCCGCGGCGCGTTCTTCATACAAACCTTCGCCGCCGCAACGCTTTCGCAGCGCCGCCGCCCAGTGTGTGTTACGCTTTATTTTACACACTTAGGGGAAGAATTTTCAAAATTGCCGAAACACGTCATTATTGTTTTTTAACTGAAAGCCTAAATATTAAATCCGGTCGCCCACGGAGGTTTCCGTTCCGTCAGCCACACTAATCTATCACTGTACCAAGTTTCATCAAAATTAAATATTTTTCCCGCGGGAAAAGTTTACCGCGGTAAAAAGTTGCCCATATATCATCCCAAGATATAAGCTGTCACTGTACCAAGTTTCATACGAATCCGTTCAGCCGTTATCGAGTTTCCCGCGGGAACAATTTACCGCGGTAAAAAGTAGCTTACATGTTATTCCAGGATATAAGCTATAACTGTACCGAGTTTCATCAAAATCCGTCGATCCGTTTTTGAGTTATAAATTATATATGAGATTCTTTGCACCCCATTTCACCCACTTAGGGGTTGATTTTTGAAAAATCCTTTCTTGGTAGACGTCAGTGCTATAAGAGGAACCTCTGTGCCAAATTTCAAGTCTCTATGCTCAGCGGTTTGGGGTAAGCGTTTCATCCCCTATTTTTCATACTTAGGGGTGGAATTTTCAAAATCGCTGAAACACGTGTTCATTGGTTTTTAACGAATAGCCTAAATACAAATTTTCAGGTTTCCAACTTTAAAAATGAGGGACTTTCATACAATCTTTGCACCCCTATTTCACCCACTTAGGGGATGATTTTTGAAAAATCCTTTCTTAGTGGACGTCAGTGCTATATGAGGAACCTCTGTGCCAAATTTCAAGTCCCTAGGTTCAGCGGTTTGGCCTGTGCGTGGATCAGTCAGTCAGTCAGGTTCGCCTTTTATATTGTAGATTTCTTAAGAGCTTAATGTGTACTCTAAGGTAGGACTGTACTTTAGAATTCGACTGTACATATATACAGAGAAAACCCGCCGCCGCTAGTGACCTTGGCAATATACTGTGTAGGCGTGCTGCTACAAACTGTAACCTTTCGGAGCCGAACTCTCAGAAATGGACGAATCTTTGTAGAAATGAAAGCGGGTAATTCTGAGCACAAGTCCTAGATAATTTATTACGTACTGCTGCCAATTATTATCCGGTTATATTATTTATTAATATGTAGCTGTTGAATATCTTAATAATATAAGTAGGTACTGTACTTACTTACCTATTAAAATACAAAAATACTGGCAGATAAAAAGACATGTAAGTCGCGTTATGTCTAAAAGTTGTTTGGTTCTCTCACATTCTGTAGGTAGATAGAACCAACAAAGATTATGCTATGGGTTCGGATGAAAATATCCGTATAAGTATGAATTGTGCCGCGATATCTTTTAAGTGGTGTTATGAGCTACATATAAGCTCAGGCACATCGGCTGATCGATTCACAAACATTCATTCAGTTTACGTTGTGTTTTATGGCATTCACGTAGAAATATATTGGACATATTGTTATCATTATCTCTGTTCAAACATTAACATGAAGCAGCGGTGTGTGACGCACGACGCAGGAGTGGAGGTGAGTCCCTACTGCCCCCAGCGCCGCGCTGCGGGTGAAATACATAATCATACAACCGAGTCTAGCCGAAGATTTTTGATTTTTAAATTTCTTAAACCTACATAACATTAGAAAAATAATGGCGTTTTTACTTCTTTTCCATCTTTTAACAAAAATGAATTAAGTTTTTGAGTTCTAAAAACGGCCTTCTCCAAAACGGCAACATCATGTTCTATTTGTTTGTTTGTCATCACAGTCACGCTAACGCGGCTGGACCAATTTTGATGAAACTTAGTACAGTTTAGTTGATGATTCAAATTCAAACAAAGGTAGAGGTACATTGTGCTGTAGAAAGATAAAATTGACTGAAGTCGAAACATTTACAAAGCATCTAGATTAAAAATTAACGTAAAAAACTCAGGTCGTAAGCTCACTCGTAAAATTAAATAAAATGGCACAAACACTCTCGACTGCCTACAACTTTTCTATATCATATAAGTATCTCAGGCGTAGCTAATGAAGTGTTATTGTTTATGTTTCATAATGTCGTATACAACTTCTATAAATTCTATGCAACTTCTTTAATCTTTTAATCATTGTGATTAAGTAAATTGTTTAATCTCTTTCTGAAAGACTCGCACTTCATGTTTTGATTTTGTATGGTTTACAAATTTTTCCCGGATGAACGGGTTTAAACTAAAATTGGATGAACCTAAGGATTGAACTACTGTATATATTATATACCAAACCATAACCATTTGGTTATGGTAGGCATGCTTCTGGTTCTAATGTAGTCGAAACCGTATAGTTCCGAAACCCTAGTTGGCGCGTGCGCGGTGTTGAACCGGAGGCGGGCCTGACTCCATTTGCTAGACACGTGTATTTCTTTTATGGTTTTTTAATACTGTTTTTACATCATTCTCCAATTTGCATAAATATAGAATTATAATGTCAAGTGTGTCCTATCGATATCGGCTGGCTGGCGCACTCCTTCCCGGCGGATAAACCCGGAGGGGAGCCACATGTTTGGCGAGTCTCAGGCGAGAAAACGCGACCAAAAACCAGTGTGTTGTGGCGAGTGACATGACGCGACGGTCACACTGTCATGGTAGTACTCTGTGGTCTACCTCCGGCGCCGGCCGTACTTGTACTACCTTTCTGTTTGCTCTGTATCTACTTACTGTAACATTGGTTTAATTTAACATAACTTTAGCACAGTAACTACACAGAATAAAAGTAAATTAAGTAGGTATCTATGTATGAGACATAGTTGATAATATGAGAGGACGGTGGAGTCAGTCGGAAACAAAAAAATTTTTAGAAATTGGCCAACCGTGACGAGGCCATTGCGGGTACTGAAAACTGAAACTGATGTTTATATTTCTCAGATGGCAGCAGTGGAGTTAGCAGCGACCAGTACGAGGCACTTCGCGGCGCACGCGCGTCGCCTGGTGGTGCTGGGTGCCGCGCTGGCCCTGCTGGCGCTGGTCGCGGCCGCGCCGGGCGTGCGCGCGCAAGCGGGCGCCGCGGGTGCACCTGGCTGCCCGGGCGGGCCGGGCGGCGATGGCGGCCCGGGCGCTGCGGGCGGCGTAGGTGGCGCGGGCTTCCCGGGCTGCGCAGGCGGTCGAGGAGGAGCGGGCGGCTCGGCAGGCAGCGGGGATGGAGTAGGAGGCGTGGGCGGCGTGGGTGGCGCGGGCAGCGTGGGAGGCAACGGCGGCGCTGGAGGCAACGCCGGCCCGAACGGCGCTGGAGGCGCGGGCGGCGTGGGCGGCGCGGGGAGCTCGGCAGGAGCTGGCGGCTATGGCGGCTCGGGCGGCAGGGGCGGCTCGAGCAGTGGAGTTGGCGGTGTGGGCGGCAAGGGCGGCGCGGGCAGCTCTGGCGGCTACGGTGGTGCTGGAGGCGACGCAGGCGGGAATGGCGCCGGCGGCGCGGGTGGCGCGGGCGGCGCGGGCAGCCATACCGGTGCTGGCGGTGCGGGCGGCACGGGTGGCAATGGCGGCAGGGGAGGCGGGGTTGGCGGTGTGGGCGGCGTGGGCGGCGCGGGCCACCCGGGGGGTCAGGGTGCCGCGGGGGGCACGGGCAGCCCGAACGGAGCCAACGGCGCTAATGGGGCGAACCTGTAGTTGGCTGCTTCCAGTTCAACTAACTAAAAGGGAGGTCACAGGTCTTCTGCTAATTTAAAAATCTGCGATATTTGACATGTTTTGTATTAGATAGGGCAAGTCATTTATAACGGGTGGGGCAAAAGTAATGGCATAATGTGAATTGACTGCCATTTTGTTAGAAATAAAAAAAGTGCTCTGTTTTCACAAAAAGATTATTTAAAGGTGTAAAATTGATATTAAGTTTTAAAAATTATGTCTGTCAAATGACCACCTCCTGAGTTAATGCACATTCGTGCTCGTTTTACGGAATTTTGAATAGTTGCTCGCAAGACATCATCCAGATCGCCAGATCTGACAGCGCCATATTTCTTTCTTTGGGGATTTTTGAAATCTCGCGTTTACCGCAACAAGCCACAAACATTGCAAGTTTTGAAAGCCAGCATTGAAGAAGAAATTGCCAATTTGGAGCCAGATGTCTTGCGAGCAATCAAAATGCCGTAAAACAAGCACGAATGTGCATTAACTCTGTGGTCATTTGACAGACATAATTTTTAAAACTTAATTAACATCAATGTTACACCTTTAAATAATCTTTTGTGAAAACAGAGCACATTTTTTTTTATTTCTAACAAAATGGCAGTCAATTAATATTATGCCATTACTTTTGCCCCACCCTGTATATACAAAAAAAAGAAATAGACCTAGAACTGAGCCTTGGGGCACCCCCAGTTTCACAAACGACTCATATATTACATTTTAGACTTTCGCGCTTTGTATTCATAATTATATAATTATGACTCATATATTGATATCTTACTCCTATAATATAAACTTTTTGTACTTACCCTATTTTTTAAGTAAGGTTTAAGTATATTTAGAATGCTCTGTCTTTAACGCCATGTTTCAAGAGTTGCAAGCTTCGGTAATCAACGCAATCAAATGCCTTGGAGAGTATGCACAAGATGCCTATTACATCACGGAAGCTTCCCCAAGCATCAAAAATATGCCTAACAAGCATGACTCTTGCGTTGATTGTTGAACGCAATCGTGAAGTCATCTGTTTAATATTGAAATGACATTAATAAATCAAAAATATTAACCACAATTTTAGTTCCTATGGTGGATTCCACACATAGTGAGTAGTAGCTCCCTGAGATAGCCCTCACGTATAGTCCGCAGTATCTGTATTGTGTGACCCCAGCGGCCAGGGCCCTATTTAATAAACATTACAATCCTACAATTTTGTAAAAAACTGACATATTTATCAAGTTTTACGACAAGTGCTGTTTAATAAACCTCACAAATATGTAAGAAGTTTACATGTAAATAACTTACAATTGTCACAGTTACAAATGCTGTTTAATAAAAGTTTACATATGTAGAAAACGCCTGTAGATTTCGATGACAATATTGTATTTACAAATATGTACCTGTAAATTACATTTTACATAAAATGTAAGTTGGTTGTGAAGATTCTTATTTAACGAAGGTAGATTTAAGTCTTAAGTTTAGGATTTTAAGGTGATCGCACACTTGTCCGCGCCGAATAAGCCGAAAGAATCGAATAAAATTCGTTGTATGTATGAAATCCTATGAAATCTTTCACACTAATTATTATAGAGTCAAAGAGTACTTTGACTCTGAATAAGGTGAGGCTTATATACAGGATGTCCCACGGCGATGCCACACGGAAGGAAAATACATTAAATATTCAATATAGGATATTTTACTCAAAGAAGACATCGTTTTATTTTTGATAATAAGTAGAACTACATTCACAGATTTTTTTAAAAACCGCTTGCATCAACCGGGAATCAAACCCGCCATGTTTAAAAAAAACAAACCTTATGTATTTTTTGACAACGGTCGAAGGGTTCAATCATAAGGATTATTTTTTCCTAAATAACGTAGCATCTCAAATGAAAGAAGGATCATGATTGTAAAGGCTTCGATAGCTTTCTTAAAGGTTTTGGGAAACTTGCAAGAAAAAAGGCACCAGTTGATAGAACCAACAAAAATGTACTAGAAAAATCGATATGACAAAAACTTCAAATATAAAAATAGAACGATATAAAAAAACAAACAACAAAAAAACCAGCATGCATCCTCTACAATGATATTATTATTTTATCCGAAATAATTAGAATTTAATTTATCAAATGCTCAAAATGTGATCCATTCTGTAGTATACAAATTTTTACTCATTTAACAATTTCTCTTTTTTTCTCGATTTATCTTTGAATGATTGCCGTTCAATTACATATTCATCATCACTACTTCCACTATTCGTTGTTAGAACCATTTTTTTTGTATAAAATATTGACATAATAGCTTGAGGCACAAATTTGTAATGTTTTGACATAGGGTGAGATCACCTGTCGGAATTGTATTACAATTTACAAAATATGTAAACTAGTAAATACAATTCGTGTTCAATAAAGCAGTTTTCCCTACAAATATGTAAATAATCACCTGTAAGGTGAAAATGTTTATTAAACAGAAATATGTAAAATTGTAGCTACAATTCTACAATTTTGTAGATTTTCCACCATGGTAAATATGTAAGTTATAATTTTTATTAAACAGAAACTTTTAGAATTGTAGCCTGTAATTTACAATTACATTTTACAATTTGTAACGTTTATTAAACAGGGCCCAGGCCAGGGCCGCCGCCGCCGGGGTATATATAATTGTCTAAAACTGTAACAAATTTTGATTAAATATAATCATAAATAAAATGGACATTAACATAAGAATTAATATTATTATTTGTGTAAATACTTTTATAGTCTGCTGCCTGTACGATATTATCGGCATGTCCGATGTGATCGTTTCATTCACGTAGTAATTTAATTTTTTATTAAAATTACAATGTTTTATCGTTTTTCTCGAGAACTAATAGGATCATATGAAAAAAATATTTTTCACCTCTCTAAGCTCGAAAGGAGCGAACTACTCATCAAGATGACTTGACACGCACTCCCTTAAAAATATTATGAAATCGATAATTTTTAAATGTTCTCTACATTTAAAAATTATCGATTTCATAATATTTTGTCTGAGAGATAACTGTAAATGAGAGATGTCCAAAAACTTGAAAGTTTGATTCGGTTGATCGAACAATGAACCATTTCTTGAAATTGACACATCCATTTATGTATTCTGTGACACAACTCCCCCTTTGACACCTAAAATTTGTCAGTGCGCAGAAATCAGCCAACTTCACAAAGCCGCCATTAAACTCCGCGGGGACTATTCTTTGCAGATTAATTGAGCTGCTCGACGACGAAGTAAATGTTGTGTGACGTCACGCCCAGAAGGGCGAAACGTGAAAAATTTTCGTCATGACAACACTACAAGTAGCGGAATCGGCCCGGATAACCGCAAGGTTGGAAGGGCCAAAGGAGTTACTTGTAGTATACTTTGCTCGCTTAGAGAGGTGAAAAATTGTTTACTGCACACGAGACGAAAGTTTTCTCATCTCGCTCATTAAATGTTTTGATACGAAATATTGCTCGCTTCGCTCGTGACTCAAAACAAAAAATATTTCGTATCTCGGCATTCAATTTCGCTCACAGGGAAAACACACTTTCGTCTCTTGTTGCGTAAATAACTATAATCTTTGATTGGGGAGAACGGGGCGAAAATGTGCACGGGAGTATCGGTTTCTTTTTAAAGGCAGTTACTTGAAAATTGGAGTTGTATCATAAATAAATAATGACGGATTTTTGGATTTTCACATTTTAATGGAGAAGGAGAGAAAAGAGAGAAAGGGGGGGGGGTGTAAATGTGCATGATTTATTCTGTTCCCATTAATTATTATTTAGAGACGTAGACAAACCACCGAGTACATAATAGTCTGACAAACTTCAACACGCAATATCTTTTGACAGAACGACTCAGCTAGTATACTGATGTCATGTTGTAGCACACTGCACGTGTGTAATACCTACTTGTTCGTAATACATGACAATTCAATATAACCAGTTGTAAGTAAATATCAAGTTTCAATTTCATTTTTAGAGGACCTATACAAACTAGATTTTCCCAGACGATTATTCAAAAAATATTTTTTCCCAGACCAATGGGTACTACTATGTCACAGACAAACATAAGCAACTACGACGTGAAAAGTTTCATCAAAATCGTTAGAGCCGTTTGTGAAAAAAAATTAAACCGTCGAAAAAAAGAAACTGAAAAGCGAAAAATAATAACAAGTTACCTTGTTAGTCTTTATCTACGCTCCTACGCTAATGTAAACCTAAGTAATTTTGAGTGGGCGCCCAACACTCATACAAATTAATTTCTTTTATTTTTATTACTTACTATTACGTTTTTCGTACTTTAATTTGATGATCTTCTCATTGATTGCTTGTATCATTCCACTTTACGTAAACTTGGCTGCCATCATTTCACTTTACGCATCAACTTTAATTAATTTGCTTGTTTGTTAGGCGCCGACTCAAAATTACTTAGGTTTACATTAGCGTAGGAGCGTAGTTATAGACTAACAAGGTAACTTGTTATTATTTTTCGCTTTTCAGTTTCTTTTTTTCGACGGTTTAATTTTTTTGTTAAAAAGTTATTATTTTTTACTTTTTTGTGACTAAAATATACTAATTCATTCCCTCGACAGCCTTCCGTCTCCATCTTCACCCATCGATGGTAGTCGTAATCGAATAAATCATAAGTTATGTTTAAAGTTCTCATTAAGATGAATGAATAAGCCCAAACACGAGGTAGCTGCTGTACACCGTTGAAGAGTTCCCTCAACTGTCTTCCGTCTCCGTCATCAGATCAAGTTCAAGTCTCCGTCATATTGTAGGGTCATTTTTGTGCCTAGTTTCAACAGAATTGGTTCAAATATGAAAATTTTGTAGGAAATTAATAAGTCATCCCCTAATTTTCTACCCTTAGGGTAGAATTTTTTTCTTCAAATTTAAATGGGACCAACTTCGAAGTAGACCCTATCCAATAAAAAAAGAATTATTAAAATCGGACTGCTCTGTAAAAAGTTATGCGTGGTCATACATAAAAAAAAACAAAACAAATATTCGGGTCGAATTGAGAACCTCCTTTTTTTTTCGTCGGTTGAAAATAAAATAAACTCACTTTGTGTTGTATGACAGCTGCTCTTCGGTTTGAAGACTTTAAAGGTACCGTCCGCATAGTACGTCCACTACTAGACATGGTCTCCCCCAACAATCGAAAATTAGGGAAAATGTGACAGTAAGGCGTATCCCAGACACACGCGGCCTGCGGTGGCGGCCTACCGCAGGCCGCGCGTGTCTGAAGTCCCGCATACATTGCGTATGGAATACAACAGGCCGCCACCACCACAGCAGGCCACGTGTGTCTGTGATACGCCTAACGTGGTCTGTTTGTTACCTTCTCACGCCTAAATCGCTAAGCTGTGGTGTGGAGATACGTCGAAGCCATACGCGGCCGAAGCCGCTGGGAACAGCTAGTTTAGTTGTAAAGTAAGACACTTTTGTAGCATACCTAAATGTACCCTCTTGGGCCTCCAATATAACGAGGTTTCCACAGTTTTGTTCAGCACCAGCTTATTCACCTTCAGGCGTGTCTTCACCTTTCTGTATAACGACTCTCGCTGACTCAATACGAGAGGCCGTGCGCAAACACCTTCGTACAATAGCAGCTGTAATGTCCTGCGCCGGCGGAAACCGTGGTGCGCCTCCACGCGCCTCCACGCGCCCCGCCAGACAGACAGACAGACAGCCAGCGGCCAGACACGCGCGTCATGATGTTTTTAGCAAACAACAATTTAAATAACAATAATATGTTAGTTACATTACACTACAATGATACTCGATGCAGTACTTCTAGGTCTAACACTCCTTACAGGTGACGTGTTGTGGAAGTTATCTATCCCATATTAAAAAATAGGTATACCTACATAAAACAAACAAGTATATTATATAGGTACCTATGTATATACCTGTATATACAATATTATGAAATATATACATGTACTTATTTCAATTTAAATTATGCTAAGTAGCCGACAGGACACAAAAAATTCAATCAGTAGGTACTACGTACATTAAATGAGTTTTTTTGGCAGTGCATATATTTTGATAAAACAGTTCTGCTTAATGCAATAATAGTGCATTGTGCAATAAGGGTAGTAAGTAGGATATTACTAACGAGGGTCTGTTAGAAGCACGACGCCGAAGGTGGTGTTTTTTATTCTATATTACATTCAACTAGATCTCGTCGAGACCTTTCATTTGAGTACAAACACGAGGGATCTAGCACCAGCCGTTCCGGAGATATTGGCAAATGAAAAAAACCACACTTTTGGCCATATCTCCGGAACGGCTGGTGCTAGACCCCTCGTGTTTGTACTCAAATGAAAGGTCTCGACGAGATCTAGTTGAATATAATATAAAATAAAAAACACCCTCGGCTTCGCCTCGGCCCACATTTACACGTTCATCCACCAATGCCTCTGTTGCGGGCCGCGGCAGTAATGTACTATTTGTAGAAGTTTCGAAGATATAGAAAACCATGTTTGATTTAAAATCTCCTTAGTGTGGAATGTCACAATACTGTTTGCTATAAAGTTCTTTGCCTTCGAGTGAACGCCATTTTTTAAAACTACACATTACTGCCCATGTTGATTAATGTTGTACTAATTTCCATTACTCTCCCGCGGGTACATATGGGCCATTGTGTTTCTGTATGCCCTAGTATAATAAGCCCCATATCGAGCAAGTGTGATGAAAACAGAATTTTTGATTTGGTGCAACTCTCGAACATTTATTTTAAAAAGGAAATTTACAGTTATAGCATTAAATATTAATAACACTGTACATTTTATACAGCGAGGTGGGGAAAATGAAGTCGGCCTGGCAATATAATATGTCCGTGTAGGCGTGCTGCTACAATTGTAAGCTTTCGGAGCCGAACTCTCCGAAATGGACGAAACTTTGTAGGAATGAGAGCGGGTAATTCTGAGCACAACTACTAATGTATTGCCTACTGCTGCCAATTTAATATCGTAATATTGTAACGTGGTAAGGCACGTACTTACGTATTAAAATACAAATGGCAGATATAAAACACATTGATTGTGCTAAACATTCTAAAGCTCCACATTCTCACCAAGTTCCGTTCATTTCGGAGACTTCGGGTCCCTTGTAGTCGCGTTAAGTCTAAAAGTTACTTGGTTCTCTCACATTCAGTTGATAGAACCAACAAATCCGTTTATGTATGAATTGTGGCGATTTGTGGCGCGCCACGATATCTTTAACGATATCTTTTATGTGCTGATTATGAGATACATATAAGGCCGGGCACTCCGCCGATCGATACCTACTATCATCTATTCTGTGCCGATACACAAACATTCATTCAGTTTACGTTGAGCTTTACACTGGCATTTACGTACAAATTGATTGGACCTTTTGTTAGCATTATCTCTGTTCAAACATTAACATGAAGCAGCGGTGTGTGACGCGCGACGCAGCAGTGGACGTGCCCGCGGTGAGTCCCTCCCTTACTCCCGCAGCGCCGCGCTGCGCACCAACTTGAAGTCATACAACCGAGTCAAGCCGAAGATTTTTGATTTATAACTTTATAATACCTGCACAAAATTAGAAAAATAATGGCGTTTTCGCACCGAGTCATTCTGCACTATGACGAGACTATTTGCGGGTACTAAACTGATGTTTATACGTTTCAGATGCTAGTGGAGTTAGCAGCGACCGGTACGAAGCACTCGGCAGCACGCGCGGGGCGAGCGCGTCGCCTGGCGGCGCTGGGCGGCGCGCTGGCGCTGCTGGCGCTGGTCGCGGCCGCGCCGGGCGTGCGCGCAGACGGCCCGGGCGCCGCGGGTGCCGCCGGCTGCCCCGGCGGGCCGGGCGGTGCGGGCAGCCCGGGCTTCGCGGGCGGCGCGGGCGGTGCGGGCTACTCGGGCTGCGCGGGCGGTCGCGGTGGAGCGGGCGGCTCGGCAGGCAGCTGGGGTGGAGCCGGAGGCGCGGGCGGCGTGGGGGGCGCGGGGGGCGCGGGCGGCCGGGGTGGGCCGGGAGGTGCGGGCGGCATGGGTAGCTTGACCGGCGCGGGTGGCGCGGGAGGCACGGGCGGCGCGGGCAGCTCTGGCGGCTACGGCGGCGCTGGAGGGACGGCCGGCGTGAACGGCGCCGGCGGATCGGGTGGCGCGGGCGGCGCGGGCAGCAGCACCGGCGCCGGCGGTGCGGGCGGCATAGGCGGCGCGGGCCGTGGAGTCGGCGCCGGCGGCGCGGGAGGTACGGGTGGCGCGGGCAGTTCTGGCGGCTACGGCGGCGCTGGAGGCGCGGCCGGCGAGAGTGGCGCCGGCGGCGTGGGTGGGACGGGCGGCGCGGGCAGCACGACCGGCGCCGGTGGCGCCGGCGGCGTTGGCGGCGCGGGTGGCACGGGCGGCACGGGCCGCGGGGGCGGCGCCGGCGGCGCGGGTGGTACGGGCGGCGCGGGCAGCTCTGGCGGCTACGGCGGCGCTGGAGGCGCGGCTGGCGTGAGTGGCGCCGGCGGCGCGGGTGGCACGGGCGGCGCGGGCAGCACGCACGGCGGCGGCGGCGCGGGCGGGAGGGGCGGCACGGGCCGCGGAGGCGGCGCCGGCGGCGCGGGCGGCTCGGGCGGCGCGGGCAACCCGGGGGGTGCGGGCGCCATGGGGGGCAGGGGCACCCCGAACGGCTCTAACGGCCGTCACGGCGCGAACCTGTAGTTGGCTGCTTCTATACTTAGTTCACGAACCGCATCGGGATCCCCTTGACTCGCATAATTTTATTACTTATTCCTATTTTTTTTGGCATATTGAATTATTTATTTTATTTTATTTTAAAAGTAAAGGCAGCTTATAGCTGATGCTTCCATATCAGCAGTCGACTTGCTTTCATAATTTATATTAATTCATTGCGTCTTTTTAGATTTGAGAAAGTTGGCCAAATTTTTTGGGTTTCGTACCTCAAAAGGAAAAAAGGAACCTTTAAACGATCACGTCGTTGTCCGTCCGTCCGTCTGTCAAGACCCTCATTCTCAGGAACGCGTGCAGGCATCAAGTTGAAATAATATCAAATGCTCAGGTCTGCAGTCCCGAAGGAGAAACTATTGATAATACTTCGATAAAATAAAGTTCCAGATTATGTTTAGTGCCAATCGATCCAAAGGTTTTGCTGTCAGTTTCACCAAGGTTTTACCACAGTCAGGCGGTGACTGACGGATGAATGATCGTCTATTGCGGTGAATTGCGAAAATGTTCTTATTTTATTTTTTGTGACTGATGGAATTGCCTGAAGCTTGCGTGACCGTCTCCTCTACCACACGTCTTAGCCTCCAGAGCTAAGCGTGACTGACGGACGGACGGACGGACGGAATTGAGCTACTTGGGTTTTCGGTATCTATGTGTTATCAATATAGAACACATCGTGCTCAAAATGTGATCCATTCCGTAGTAGGTATACAAATTTTTACTCATTTGATAATTTCTCTTTGTTTTCTCGATTAACTTATCTTTGCATGATAAGTAAATCGACAGGAAGAGAAATTATTAAAGGAAATTTGACCACATTTTGAACATTTGATAAATTGAATTTTAATTATCTTCTATACTTATAATAAATCAGTAGAAATCGTGTGTCTGTACTTTAAATACATTTATAAAAAAATGAGTGTGGGCGAAAAAAAAACAGTAACAGAACACGAAAAAGCATTTTTAAAATGTTTTGTCTTTCTGTCTGTCTATCTGTAATCGCTAATCTCCGAAACTACTGAACGGATTTTCTTGCGGTTTTCACAGGTAGATTCAGCACAACTTGAAGCAACATATAGGCTTTGTTTCATTGAAATCGGATGATAGCGAAAAAAGTTATGGTCATTTACAGAAAAGGAAAGAAAAGACATAGGAGATATACAGTGTTTTTTTTACTGGGACAGTATAGGCAAGTCCGAAACCATAGGAGATGCAGGGAAAGTGTCTTATGACATAGAAATTTTTTTGGTCAAGCGTGTGTTGTCCATAAAAATGAGACAATTTTGTACAATTTTTTTTAAATGCGGCTTGACTCAGTTTCATGTAAGGATCATTTTATTATATCGGAATAAAAAAATCTGAGCAGCAGAAGTTAGTCAAATTCAATAAAATGTTTTCTAATACAACGCCGAAATAATTTTGATCATTTTTTTTATATGCGCATCGACTTAGTTTCATTTTTTGTATCGGACGAAAAAAATCCAAGCATCAGCAGTTAGTTAGTCAAATTTAATAAAATGTTTTCTTATAAAACAGACCCAGTATAAAGTACCTACTTATTTTACTTATTTCGATGTATCACCTATGGTTTTGGTTTTGCCAATACTGTCCCAGTTAAAAAAAATTGATATGAGAAGTCTTATTAAGAGCAATAGAAGTGAAAACAACCATTTTTTTTATTTTTGTCTGTCTCCGGCATCACGCCATAACTACTTCACCATATTGGATACGGTGTTCATGGTTTGTTCCTGAAGGTATAACTTAAAATATGATGATTTTATCATTGGCACATTATATCTAGACTGTTCATACCTGAGGTAGGTACCTACTTCCAAAATCCACGCGGACGAAGTCGCGGGCAACAGCTAGTTTTAAATAAAATATTAAATTTCATTTAAGATGCTATGTTATTTAGGAAAAAATAATCCTTATGATTAACCCTTTCGGTCGTTATCATAAAATACATGTGGTTTGTTTTTTTTTCAAATTTGGCGGGTTCGATTCCCGGTTGAGGCAGACGATGTTTTCTTTCTTCAATGTTAAATGTACTTTCCCTCATCGCATCGCCGTGGGACATATATGCCTAATTATTATTAAGCTCATTAGGATAAATAAAATTATGCCAAATGATGCCGACTCAATGGAACTAACTGTATCAGTGTCAATGTTAACCACTCCCCACGTATATGTATAGGTATTAAAATTATATAAGTAAAGTAAGTTCTTTATATTTGAATATAAATATTATTTTATACTTAAATAAAACTGTATAGCTATTGTTTATGATTTAATAAAATATACATTTACTTTATTAAAAAACACTTTTATTTAGGTAAACACTTTCACAGCAGGCGTAGGCACGATAGGTATCGGTGCCCAATTTATTTTTCGTCTATTTTTAATTCAATTTAAATTACTTAGGGCCTCTTACACCGCTTGCTGATAAAGTCCCAGATACCCTATCTGTAGGTTATCTGACAGATAGCCTGTTTTTTTGGTTTCACAGGTATCTGATTGCCTTTATCTTCTATATTTTATATAGTCTATCACACAGATTTATCTGATAGATTAGTTTATCACTAAGATTATTATCTGTAACAATATCCGGAAGTGGTGAAAGAAGCCCTTACTGTTTTATTATTTTTCTCGAGAACGTACGAGGTACCTAACCTACCTACTTACATATTAATTACGTATACATACATATCTTCACGCAGGCAGAGAGAATGGAGCGCCGAGTAATCGCGATCCTGACACACGTGTGTCGCTTCGCTCCCATAGTGCACCTCCCGTGTCCTACTCAAACGATCGTTACAGCCTGAGTAACATTTTTTTTTTTTTTACTTAAGGAAGATTACAACTTTTATAGCCTAATTAAGAAAATACAGATTTACATTTAAATAAGTCAATTACAATCTTCGCATATTTTGATAGATCCTGTAATCCTGTGTATTGGACATTTAATGATTTACTGTAATAATGTCCAATTTGAGAAATGTCCAACCGTTGATAAAGACACTGATAGTGGCCTTAATAAAACGAGCTCTCAGCAGTTTCTTCAGCACCAGCATCCTTTGTCATGAGCCTTCTCTGATTGACGATCACCATTCTGTAGAGCGTTTCTCTCTCACTCAATACGAGACGGCAGCTGTTCTGTGCGCATCACCTCACCTACTATCGGCGGCGCAGGCGCAGGCGCAGGTGTGACGTAGTATATGTAATCTTATCTGTGGTGCGGCCGGTGACGGTGCGGGCCTCACGCACCACGGTTTTGTCAGCGGCGGAAACCGTGGTGCGCCTCCACGCCTCATTTTTGAGCGACGCTAAGTCTATGGAGCTTCATTTTCAGCCCACCACTGCTGTGACCACAGAACACGGAAAAAGCTCGCTACGCTCCCGCTCGCTACGCTCCCAATAGAACGATGACGTGGGGGGGGGGGGAGGCGCGCCAAGCATATGAGTGTTTCATCATATAAATATCAGCTGTGCGCGCCGCTATGGCTCAAAAAAAAAAAGGAGAAAAAAAAAAAAACCCCAGCACCCTCCTAGGTGCTAGCGAGGAGAAAAAAAAAAAAAACCAGGCAGCCACAGTGGCAGAGCCCTACGACACCATGCAAGGCATCCCAGTGACCAGCCCGTAGTAGCGGACTGCGGCGAACACCGCTGAAAGGGGCTCCCCGCCCCGAAACAGCTTCCCCGCTCCCCCCACCAGGGGCGCGAGATGATTCCAGCCCGCTATGGCTCAGTATTTGCACAATGTCATGGCGGTCGGAGCTCCGGCGCATTATGAGGAAAAGATGCCGAGTTGTGCGATACTAACTTGTCGGCTGCAAAGTTCTAAAGTGAATCGAATAAATGCAGGAATTTCCTTTCACCGGTAACATAAAAATCTCGAAAACTATGTGTATTTCGAGGCAAAATCACAATTTTTATATTGGCCCAGCAGTATGGAAATGTTAACATAGTGCTTGCACGTTGTCGATACTTTTATCGATAGAGTACTTTTTGTTGTTTATTCATAATTAATCGTTATCAGCAGGTAGGTAATTAGATAGGTAGTGTATACCACACGGTCGATAAATACAGGGTGTAAGACTTAACAAATTTTCGAAAAATAAGCCAATCTTCGGTAAATGTGCAGCGCTAAGCAAAAATGCCTTCATTTACGTACAACAAGGTTTAGACACTAGGTGGCTTTCTATGCAATAACTTTGAATTTGGAAAAACATTCATGCCTGCTGAACTTGACCTAGAATAGAGAATTATATTATTATGTTTCAGCTTTCCTAAGAATCCTGATTTAAAAGTAAAATGGATTAATATAACTGGGAGAAAAGATTGGTATCCTACTAGAACTATATAAATATATATGTTCTATGTATAGTTACTAACAATGACATTGTATAGCGTCTAATATGCCAATTTTACTTCATAGTAAAATTGGTTTATCCTCATGGAAAACCAAACAAATATAATAAAGGTGCTTTAAAATGTTATGTACGTGTCGACGACAACACTTAATTTAATTATCGATATCCGATTTTAAATGCCGTTTGTTATGGCACAACACTCAGGCAATAAAATAATTCGACTTTGATTGTGACTTTGACACTATCAGTGGTGCCAGCAGCGTAAGAAATTTGCACAATATTTCCGACAGTAAATTCTAAGCGCAATTTGTCTTGCGATATTCGATTTTATATTGAAACATGTCTCTAAAATGTTTACACACAAAACGTAATTGTCGTCAACGTTTAAACTATAATATTTAAATAAAAAATCCCAAACAATCAATCCCATTTTCTTTTAAATTGTGCAAATTCCTACAGTTGGCAATACTTTTAATTTGATATGTGGCTCGCGCGGTGCTAGTACAAAAATAAGTCCGTCATCATTCTAATGCACTTATATTTCTCAAAGAAATTTGCTATTCAAATTTCTTTGATATTTCTATGGCTGTGAGCCGCCGCCATCGGCCAGGCAACCAGCGAGCGCGCATCTCGAAATACAAAAATATTATATTCAATTGTTTATTACACAATATAGTCTCAGTAAGGAGTTTCAATACTATGAGACACCAGTTTATACTGATTTTGTTTCTACTGACGCGACGTGCGGTCGACCGTACATACATGTGGGCGGTCTTGCTAAAAGCGATTTCTTACAAACGAGCTTTAGGTTATTTACTTTACATGAAAAGAGTATCAGAGAGGTCCGTTGCGAAGTTAGATAAGGAATATAGATACGTACCTGAGTTAGATATTAGTAGATAATTGTTGAGGTAGGAATTTTCCATAGATATTTATTGACTGATAACAACAATACAAACTCACTCGCAAACCAATATAAAATGGACGCTTTAGATGAAACCAAAGGAGTTAGATTACGATACTGTCGAGCAACATAAAGGGAAACTATGCCAACAGACGCTGCTGCCCATCCCGTCGCCTCATTCGTAGCTGCAAACACGATCTATTCTGTTCGGTCAAACACAAGGTACGTGTGTAAGGTGGGCAGGTCAGGTCACTATGACGGCTATGTTGAACCAAGGTCCCTAGAAGTTGTCATCAACTCAGATCTGTATTGGCTGCTATGCGTGTATGTACCGGCCGTGGGGGACGAACAACAATTCATTTAACACAGTACCTCTACATTACATACAACAGCCTAAGTATTACATGGTACTACTGCAAGCCAAAGGTGACCTCTTATACGATCTGGACCACAACTGCTACCATAGAGATGGGATCTCTTTGGTGGGTGCTCGAGGGGGAATTTGTAACCTTCCTAGCTGCTACGGACGGTGGACTCGGCCGCTCGCCGCCGCGCGAGGGACCTAGTCCTAGTAATGTGCCCAGCAGTGAACGTTGCGAGACTGATGATCAATGGTATACCAACCCATCAACCAATAGCTGAGACGGAAGGGTCAGGGGGACCTGTGTCAGCAAGAACAATACGCCCGATCCAGTTTCCGTATTGTCAGAGTGCTACACCCACGTGATCGCGGCCAGCATCTCCTTCCACTACTCATTCAATTAATTTATTATTTAGTATCAACCAGTACGCACTACGCATTACATAATACCAGCTAAGCCAGTAGTTATCACTCTCTTTAAGGAAATGTTTACATTACTGATCAACTCTTGACAATATAATAATAATAAATAAATTTATTTATTTCCAAAAAGTACAGTTTAGCGAAAGATAGGAGGTTGAAATAAGAGCAGATTGTACAAATCAACAAAGGGGTTGGACTCCTGGGCCCCAGGCTAGATAATGACCTGTGTACCAGGGGACAGTGGACCTCCACAGCAGTCGAGAGGTCTCCACTCGAGACGTCGCGTACAATCAATGTGTGTTTGTGTGTGTGTATGAGTGTGCAAAAGTGTGTGTATATCGTAAGGCAATTATTTTAAGATCTTAAGTAACATTTGGTTTCATCATAAGATAATTTTTGTAACCAATTTGTAACCCTTTTTTTGAGTTCGTATTTGTTTAAGGTGTAGATTAAGATGTCTTTATTTATTTTATTAAAGAGCCTTGTACCTACTCTGGGCACTTGTCGGTGTGCAAATGCTGTCCTACATTGAGTAGGAGCACAGACAGGAAGACCGGAGCGTTTCGATGATATTTTGTCATCGTGCTTACGGAGGACGGTACGGAGCACAAAGAGCTGTCTCACAGTGAGGACGTTGCACTCCGAGTAAAGGAAAAAATATAATAAGTATGTTGTGCTAATTACTTAATTAATTTTCAGATATTTCATTTAGACCGATTTCCTCTGTCGCGCTTTAGCAAAAAAAAGGACATCTGAAGAAGATGTAAAAATTCCTCTCAACTTTTTATATTATAAATAACCCAAGTATACGACAACCTGTATGTTTGTAACTACTTGTACTGTTCGTGTATATAGCGATAACAAGTGGATAATCAAGCTTAACAACAATTAGTAGACGGAGATCGTACAATCTGTATCTACATCAATGTTGGTATCCAACAACAATCAATACCTACCTAAGCACTGATGATGCAGCGCTATCTACTCGTGTTGAGGATTATTTGTTTAGATGCAAATCGTACGGGAGTACGTTCAATGACCATCGATAATCCATGTTCTAGGTATACTCACTTCCACACGCGGTGATAGGAGCCCTGTATATAAGCCCGGGCCCAGGGTCACGCGTTTACTCGCACAGTTCCCGGTCCGCTTCAGACCGGCATCTAGCAGCACGCGCGCGAGGAGTACTCATCTGGTGACCGGCAGTAGTGATGCAGCAACAAGTGAGTGCTGGCCACATACGACCAACAACATACAGCGTGCCAGTTGAGTCTCAACACCCAAGTCTGTTGTTCACATTTATAATATCTACAATGGTGCTTCTACTCTTTAAAATTGTCAGAGGTATTGAGACAAACACGGCGTGGGCTGCGGTACGATGGATAATGTCCCCAAGGCGCAGACTTAATGTGGTGTTTATAATTTTCAGAGGGCAGTAGCAGCGGGCGGCGCGGGGCGGGCGGCGCGGGGCCTGGCGGCGCTGGGCGGCGCGCTGGCGCTGCTGGCGCTGCTCGCGGCGGCGCCGCCAGCGGCCGCGGCGGGCGCGGCGGGCGCGGTGAGTGCGCGCGGGTGGTAACGATACAATACCGCCTACAATGTAACTAGTGGGGCTAAAACTTAAAATGTAATTTGACCGTATTTGGGTAGAGTATGTGACTCTATACTCCTCGAAGGAAGGACGAAGGTGAACTTTCTGTCGCCACTCCACTGCACTACACTTTATACATAGGTTCAAATACATTACGTATATATTGTATTGTCCCAAACAATGACGATGAGGACTTTCCCCGGGAGCAAGACCTGGACAGATCAATAATTTACAAATATAACAACTTTAATACTTAAAGGCCAAGACCAAATTGTAAAGAGTTGTCTATCCCCGATTTTTAAAAAGAGTCGGCCTGGATAAAAATCGTGTAGCAGTCTTCACTGGAGAGTATAGGACAAGTGTGAGACTTGGAGAACCTGATCCCGACTTTCTTTTGGAAACGGTGACATAGGTAGGTATATGTTGTAGGTATTATATGTAGGTGAGCCGTGCTCGAACCGGTGCTGAAGAGTACTTGCCGCTGGCGCCCTATACATGTAGCGTTTGTGTGCAGGTCGCTGCCGACCGGGCCGCGGCTGTCGGCGCGCCGGAGCCTGCAGCTCTGATCGGAACACATGACGTGTGTAAGTGTCACCCGCCAGCTCGTAGGGCCATGACAATGCTGACACACCACACACAGCTGCGGCACCAGCCACCAGCGAGTGCCAACAACGTACTGACGCGACTTCAGCGTCGACCGATGTGGCCCGTGGAACACTAATTACCCTTGCCGCCGGGCCGCGCGATAGGTACACTGGTTTGTCAGGGTTGTTCAAACTACCTACCTACCATTTTCTTTATTACTAATTTACCCGTGATCGTACACATTAACACGTATAGTTTGCAAAATGTACACAAAATATGACGTTGATTACATTTGTTCCAGCGTTGAAAATAGACTACCTGACGCCGCTGGTGCGGAATCACCTGCAAGCGCTCGGCGTCACATTCGACGTCATACCGGGCGTCTCGGGCCGGACGGGCATACCGGGCGCGCCCGGGTGTCCGGGCGGGCCGGGCGGGCCGGGCGGGCCGGGGGCCGCGGGCGGCGCGGGCGGCGCGGGCTTCGTGGGCTGCGATGGCGGTGCGGGAGGCGCGGGCGGCGCGACCAACAGCGTGGGCGGAACTGGAGGCGCGGGCGGCGCGGGCGGCGCCGCCGGCACGGGGGGCGTGGGTGGTGTAGGAGGGGTGGGAGGCGCGGGTAACGGGAACGGCGGAGGCGGCTTGGGTGGCGCCGGCGGCGCGGGCAGAGAGGGCGGTAACGGCGGCGCTGGAGGCGCGGGCGGCACGGGTGGCATTGGAGGCGCGGGCGGCGTGGGCGGCGCGGGCAGCACCACCGGCTCTGGCGGCGCAGGTGGCGCAGGCGGCTCAGGCAGAATGGGCGGCCACGGCGGCGCTGGAGGCGCAGCCGGCGTGAGTGGCATCGGAGGCGCAGGCGGCGCGGGCGGCGCGGGCAGCACTAACGGCGGTGGAGGCATTGGCGGCAGGGGCGGCGCGGGGAGCGCCGGCGGCGTCGGCGGCAAGGGCGGCGCGGGCGGCATGGGCCGCTCGGGGGGTGCGGGCGGCGTGGGCGGTTTGGGCACCCCGAACGGCGCTAACGGCGCAAGTGGAGTGAACATCTAATTTTATGATGTGGTAGTCCAGTCAGAGCATAGATATAGATAGCAGGATTATTGTCATAATGTTTACTTAGAAATAATTAAATATACAGTTTATTTATTCCTATCTCTTCCTCTTCCCATTTCGGCTCCAAATCATATACCCACTATAAATTCCCAACCTAAAACCGTGTAATATATTTTTTGAATAAAAGATCCATTCAATTAAATAAATCTTTTATTTTTTAATGTTAATTTAATCTTCCCTTAAACTCGACAATTTAGAGCGCAAAAGGTAACCACTAACCAGAGACAAGATTGCTTCACAAATGCTTTTCACTTCAACAATTCACTACGAGGAATAATAACATACAGCATAGAATACTAGGTTGTTGAGAAACGGATGTAAACAATCTATTTGCACCCGAGATATTTAGGCGCCAGAGCAAGATATACCAGGGGTATCGCCGGTGGGCGCAAGTAATAGGTCGAGAGGGTGCAATTTGATTATTTACACACGAGATATTATTACAATTGTAACACTGCTTTTTATCGAGAGAGAAGGAAGGTCTCTGAAGGTGGTCTCAAGTTAAGAGAATAAAAATTACCTACGCACATACAGCAAATTAGTTACAAGATAGAGAACAGAAGATAGAGATGGGCGACGGATACAAATAGTCATATCAAGAGAAAATTTTGAAGTGTGTGAGGCATACAAAACTTTATAGTACATTGTTACCCCAGGGGTGAAAGTAACTTATTTAAGTCCCGAGACGGGGTTTAATACGCTACGCGTCGGGCGCCAATAGTTCGAGGGACCTCTATATAAGTCTTGAACCAGAGGGAAACACTGTGCTTTTCATTAAGAATACACTGAAAGTAAAAACAAAAACATAAAATGAGTGTTAATACAAATCTCTGCTATACGGAAGTATAAACAAAACTCTACAACTCGAAAAAACAAATGAAGATCGGATTGCCGCTTTCCCGACTATTTTGTTTTTTTTCTGTGGCCGGCCAGCTATTCTGCCATTATTTTTCATTTCCATCATTGAAAAAATGGTAAATATTTTGCCTAAATCTATGTTATTTTAAAGAAATAGTTGACAGTAATAATTATAATAGTCATTTAAAAATATGTCTTTAATTATTACATAACTTTATGTTATTTCAATTTTACATCGCGCTGTAATTGAAGTGGCTGTATAGATAGTTGGAACATGGTCCAATAGAAATGTCAAAATAGTACTAGTTTTTTTTTTAAATAATTTGACAGCTGTCAGTTGAAAACGATTCTCCCTAGGGCTGAGATGTATTATTTTCAACCCGCTACTCAAGCAACTTCAGACCTGCTTTCATAGTATGAGTAATGAAAAATACATAGGTACCTCTCAGTAATAAAACGAAGGATATCGCGTCCAATTTCTTTTATTTAAAGACACTAAGTTCTATACAAATATTATTGACAAATTAACAGCGTCGGTTTCACAACAAAAACTTGTTCTAGAAATTACGAGTACTAAGTACTTAAGTACGGCAGCAACATTCATCCATTGTGACCAGCTGCTTGCTTACGAACAGTGTTCAGGCGTCACGGTTCTAACCAACGACGACATGCCGGTGGTCTCGAGCGGAACCACAGCCTGGAGTATTAGTTCCGACACGCCAGCGCCACTTGCGACGGCAAAACAACTCGGTGCCACGGTGTGTGCATAGAGAGCCGGCGTGCGGTTATAAGCTCAGCCACAAGCTCAGTCCTTCATTCAGCTTATGTTTTGCATTAGACTGACATCTAAGTTAAGCAACTTTGAATATTTTGTTAGCATTATTCTTCTTCAAACAATAACATGAAGCAGTGGTGTGTGAAGATGAACGATGCAGGAGTGGAGGCGCCCGCGGTGAGTACCCGCCGCCGCGCGGCAACAGCAGTTGCACTTCAACTTGCAAATAAATATACTTGTGTAGAAATAAACCACCAGATACTTCAAGTAAACTATATTCAATTCTTCCATACAACAATTAATATCCTTTCCTGAAATCTTTCTCCCAACCCGACCATCTGTCATCCCCCCGTGCCCCGCTTCCCCGCAACCTTGCCAGCGCGCGATTCCTTCTTTCCCCCAATCTTAATGTTGCCCGTGTGCGTTTTCAATTACCACTCAAAATTCGTTATCGTAAATCGATAAACATCCGATTCTTTGAATAAAACCTAACATTCGTCCATCCTGACAACGTGCATGTCCCCATGCACATCTCAGAATAAACCTAACATTCGGTGGGTTGCATGAGTCCGTAGGCACGAGAAAATGAGCGAAAAATAACTTTCAAATAAACTTTTTCTTGGGTAGTCATTGTTCAATTATTCAATTCTAATCTAACATACTAATAAACCATAATTTAACACACGTATTAAACACCATTATTAATACAGAATCAGATAAGCAGTTACAAGACAAAACCTTACTTTGTTTACTAATATTTTATAAAAAATATCACACTAGAATAAGTCCCATTTGCAAGCCCATAAGAATGCATTCTTGCCAATAGGACAAATTCCAAGACGAAACCACGCTAGACTAGAACAGGTCCTATTTGCAAGCCCATAAGAATGCATTCTTACAAATAGGACCAATTTCATACGAATAGTATTTGAATCTCAATCTCATCAATTGGGTATAACCACTCAAAATTCGTTATCGTAAATCGATAAACATCCGATTCTTTGAATAAAACCTAACACTTGCATAAATATTTTTATTATTTTTTATTACTTCTAAAACCTTTATAAATTAATGAAAAAATTTATATCTTTTAAACTGACTAAGTTATCTTCTCCAAAATGCTTTGCTAGTAAATAAATAACCCGTCACCTTTGCCAAAATTAGCTTCGTGACATAAAATATAACCAAAACAGAATCTGTAATACTTACTTTAGCATAGGCTTGAATCAAAAAATTTAGCCATAGTGAGCGCGCGCGCGGCCAATGAGATTCGAATCTTGTTGATCATAGGTATAGGCACAAAATATATAATATGGTATAGGCACGTTTGACGGCATCGTTGGCCTAGTGGGTTAGTCGTTAGCATCGTTAGACTCGAGCGCCAGAGGTCGTGGGATAGATTCCCACTGGGGGTAGACAACTTGGTACAAGTTGTCCCTATGGTTTAATTTCCGTAGAATAGAATAGAATGATATTTATTTTCTGCTACAAAACACATACAGAACAATAATTACAATAATAGAATTACAAAGAAATAAAACACAGAGTACTAGCTATCTACATAAAAAAAAAAGTACAGGAGAAAATCCTAATTTTGGATTAATCAAATGGTATATTTGTATTTATTAAATTAAAATATTTATTTACCAAGATTAAAACTTGAAACTAATTATAAGTACATATATTGAATAATACATTGATAGGTGATTTATTACATTGACTGGCCTGTTGGCGTAGTGGTAGTGACCCTGCCTACTGCGCCAAAGGTCTTGGGTTCGATTCCCACCCGGGACCAACATTTGAGTGATGAGCATAACTGTTGGTTTTCGGATTCTGGGTGTTTGTATGTAGTTATGTATTTATTTAAAAGTTTTTAAGTATGTTTATCAGTTGTTGAGTACCCATGTACAAGCTTCGGCTTAGTTTGGGACTAACAGACGTGTGTAATTTGTCCAAAAATTATTATATTATTATTATTATTATTATAATTCTCAGAAGGCAGCAGTTGAATTAGCAGCGACCGGGACAAAGCACTTCGCCGCGCGCGCGGGGCACACGAGGAGCCTGGTGGCGGCGCTGGGAGGCGCGCTGGCGCTGCTGGCGCTGGTGGCAACCGCGCCTGGCGTGGGCGCGGACGGCGTCGGCGCCGCGGGTGCCGCTGGCTGTCCGGGCGGGCCAGGCGGCGCGGGCGGCCCAGGATTCGCGGGCGGCCCGGGCGGCGTGGGCTTCGCAGGCTGCGCGGGTGGTCCGGGAGGTGCGGGTGGCTCAGCTGGCAGCGGCGGTGGAGATGGAGGCGCCGGCGGCGTGGGAGGCGCGGGGGGCGCGGGCGCCGCTGGTGGGACAGGAGGTGCGGGCGGTCAGGGTAGCTTGACTGGCGCAGGGGGCGCGGGTGGCACCGGCGGTGCGGGCACCTCTGGCGGCCACGGCGGCGCTGGAGGTGCGGCTGGCACGAGTGGCGTCGGCGGCGCGGGTGGCACGGGCGGCGCGGGAAGCACGACCGGCGCCGGCGGCGCGGGCGGAACGGGCGGCGCAGGCAGCACGGTCGGCGCGGGCGGCGCCGGCGGCACGGGCGGCGCGGGCCACCCGGGCGGTGTGGGCGGCGCAGGGGGCTCGGGCTTCACGGACGGCGCTGACGGCGCAGACGGCGCGAGCCTGTAGTTAACTATAACAGATACTTACATTATGTAAACAAAAGTGATATGATTTCGTTTATTTACAAATTACTGACTTCTAAAATATATGTAAGTAGGTAGGTACTTAAGTCTCTCTACTAAACAATAAAATTAAAACCTGTACCTATATTATTTTTTGATTAAATAAAATATCAATTCCAAGACACTTTTATTTTGTTAATACTTCTACCTATACGATAAAGGTAGGTACATACGAAGGCCTACGATATGAAATAATCGGCATGCCCAATTTAATGGTTTCATTCCTATTGGATTTTTATTTCAGTTTTAAATCGTCTTTCTCGAAAACATCGGGATAATAAATAAAATTGATTGTTACAGTTTGTAGATTTAACTGTCAAAGTTTACGTTATTAATTTTAAAAGGGTTGTATGTAGGTACCGACTTGTAGTTTTAGGACATAGGTATAATAATAAAATGCACATACACATTGATAGCGCCCTTAAATGTAATTAACTTCTTGGGCAGGGCCTTTCCTAGTTGTCCAATAAAACTAGTTGGTAACTGTTTCTTCTGATCCAGCGTCCATTCATTCTTTATTAGGCGTCTCTGATCGAACAGTAGCAGTAAGTATAACATTGCTCACTCGACACTCACTCAATGCGAGATGGCAGCTACATCATAGAAATAGCGTAGCGAGCGGGAGCGTAGCGTGCTTTTTCCGTGTTCTGTGAGCTACATAATATAAAAGTCGGTACCTACAGAGGTAGCTTCAGTAGAAACAAAACCAGTATAAACTGGTCTCTCATAGTATTGAATTGCTAATAGTGTGGTTAGCCCGGTTAAGCGACAATGGGCTTTAATTTTAATTAAAATAATCACTTCGCGCGCTTTTATTTATAGGATCCCATATGCTGCAGAGTTCTATGTAGTGAGTAAGATAAAATGTTTATGGTTTTCTAGCCAGAATACGGCCACCATTAAGTGTATAACAATAAAAGATTCGGGCTTGAGAAGTATCCATATTTTGATTGCCGACCACTCACTGGTAAAGTTTTAACCATTTTAGTTCTCGGCCATAGGAATAGTAGAACGGCCGTCAACTGGTAAACTTTCAGCCAGTTTTTTACACAGTTTGTAGCCATATAATTATAAAATTTATTTTAGTCTTAAACAATTTCGTAAGAACTCTTTTATTTATTTATTTTACTAAAGTACTTACATTAAAATTTATTTTAAACAATAACAAATTTACACACAAATGAAGCTGGACAAATAATTTATAACGACCCTTAAACTAAATGATTATTTACGGGTCTTACACAATAGTTTTATTTACCTAAAATAAACAAACTTTAAATAAAACTTGTTCGTGTGTAAGACCCGTAAATAATTACCTATATAATTATGAATACAAAGCGCGAAAGTCTAACATGGACCATTAAACTGTTCGAAAGTTGTATCAGATAACAGAAACTGAGTTCTATTCTTCTGAAAAAACGTAGTACAATTAACAATAGTACCCTTAAAATGCCACACTATCTATTTGGTACCCTTTGCTTAACTTTACACTAAATATGATGATGATCATCATAATAGCATCGGCGGCGTAAGATATCAGAAAGACTGCACTGCTGGACAAAGGCTTCCCCCGGGGATCTCAACGAAGACCGGTCCCGCGCTAACTCATCCAGCTGGGTCCCGCGACCTTCACCAGATCGTCGGTACAACATGTATGTCAAATAAGATCTATAGGATTTAAATCCGGGCTGTTAGCGCTGGCCATATGACACAAAACAGATTGTGAGTCGAGGAATTGCTATACTGATACAATATGCGTCCTACAGTTTGCTTTGGGTCTTTTCTGGAATGTCAAAATGATTGGAAGCACGTCTTCAGCCTAGGGTAACATTCTTTCCTCCATTATATTTCTGTACTGGAATTGATTCAGGTTTCCTTCTATGGCCCTGATAGACGGGACTCCGTGACCAGAAAAGCATCATATAATGTTACTTTTGTGAACTTGGCTAACAATAAATATTTCCAGTTTCTGATTTCTGAGTGCTTTTTTCGAAAACCGTCATATTATGTATCGCTTTCCATCAGAGCACACCCTGTTTATTTTAGTTTCATCAGGAAAAAGAACATTTTTCCACTGTGTGACTGTCCAGTTTTCAAATCTTCTTGCAAAAACGTTACGGAGCTTGCCTATGGCGCTATGTCAACACGGTCACTTTCCTTGCTACCCTTCCTCATAACTTCTTATCCACCAAACGCCTTCGAATGATGCGTGCCGGAATTGCTGAGGATTTGTTTTCGCCAAAAAAATTTTTTCTTATCTTATTGGACAATGCTTTAAAAGGATAATGCTTTGCCAATCGTACGATGTTTCTATCGCCTCGACGAGATGTCTTCCTCTGTTTACACTCGCGCGGAATATTTGAAGTAGTTTGATGCGACTTGTTCAAATGTTTCACAGCATGGAATGTCTATGTCTTTTAAAAAACTGCCTACTCATGTTTTAAACGAATGTCCAAATAGTATGGAAGTATTTTGCTATACAACAAAAAATAAAAGAAAACATAAACATACAAAACCTTTACAGTAAAAGTATTTACGTAATTAAAAGCGTATTGTTTTTAAATTGTTATTATATTTAATGAAAAATAATATGGGTACAGTTTTAGGTACTTAAGTACCTACTTACATATATTGTAGAAGTCAGTAAATAATATTTATTTATTTAAAGAAACGAAATCATTACACTTTTGTAAGTTTACATAATCCAAGTACTAACTAACTATATACTGGCGCCGTCTGCGCCGTTAGGACCGTTCGTGAGGCCCTCACCCCCCGCGCCGCCCTCACCCCCTGGGTGGCCCGCACCGCCCGTGCCGCCCGCGCCACCGGCGCCTACTGTACTGCCCGCGCCGCCCGTCCCGCCCGCGCCGCCGGCGCCGAGCGAGCTGCCCTCACCGCCCGTGCCACCCGCGCCACCGACGCCACTAGCGCCGGCCGCGCCTCCATCGCCGCCGTCGCCGCCATAGCTGCCCGCGCCGCCCGCGCCGCCCGTGCCGCCCGCGCCGCCTGAGCCGGTCCCGCTACCGTGGCCGCCCGCACCTCCCGCCCCACCCCCGGCACCCGTGCCCCCCGCGCCGCCCACGCCGCCCGCGCCTCCATCTCCGCCCCCGCTGCCTGCCGAGCCGCCCGCACCTCCCGGACCACCCGCGCAGCCCACTAAGCCCGCACCGCCTGCGCCACCCGCAAAGCCTGGAGTGCCTGCGCCGCCCGGCCCGCCCGGGCAGCCAGCGGCACCCGCGGCGCCCACGCCTGCCTCAACGCCCGACACGGCCGCGACCAGCGCCAGCAGCGTCAGCGCGGCGCTCAGCGCCACCAGGCGCCGCGCGTGCCCCGCGTGTGCTGCGAAGTGCTTCGTGCCGATCGCTGCTAACTCCACTGTTGCCATCTGAGAATTATAAACATCAGTTTAAGTAGGTACCTACCCGCAATGGCCTCGTAGTGCGACTCACGGTTGGTCAAATTCTAAAGCGTCGCTGTCTCCACCGTCCTCTCATATAATAATAATAATGTCAACTAAATGTAGCACTTGTTTAATCCCAAATATAGTATTTTCTCCAAAAGTACACTACGGGAATAAGACAAAGATATGACAATCACAAATATAACATTCAGACCGGGACCAACTTTATACAGAGTTGTCTGTCCCCTGTGGTGATCGAACCGGCGACCTCTGGCGCTTGAGTCTGACGACCAAGCCACTAGGCCAACGAGGCGGTCGAATGTGATGTTAATTACCTACACCTATGTTACAGTAAGTAGACAGCTGGTGTTGGGCGGCGGCGGCGGAGGTGGTACTCACCGCGGGCACCTCCACTGCTGCGTCGTGCGTCACACACCGCTGCTTCATGTTAATGTTTGAAGAGAGTTATTGCTAACAAAATGTCTAAGTTGTTTTACTTAGATGTCAGTCTAATGCAAAACATAAGCTGAATGAAGGACTGAGCTTGTGGTTGAGCTTATAACCGCACGCCGGCTCTCTATGCACACACCGTGGCACCGCGTTGTTTTGCCGTCGCAAGTGGCGCTGGCGTGTCGGAACTAATACTCCAGGCTGTGGTTCCGCTCGAGACCACCGGCATGTCGTCGTTGGTTAGAGCCGTGACGCCTGTACACTGCACGCAAGCAAGCAGCTGGTCACAATGGATGTACTCGTAACTTCTAGAATATCTTCAAGAACGAACAAAGTGTGGACATGGTTCTTGTTGTGAAACCGACGCTGTTAATTTCGCAATTAGGGACCTATTGTCATCCACATTTCGTAGCATACATAAATATTTTTATCTCTATTGTCAACCGACGAAAAACAAAAGGAGGAGGTTCTAAAGTCGACCCGTATACAGAGTGTTTTTTTAACTGGGACAGTTAGGGCAATACCGAAACCATAAGAGGGAAACTGTCATTTGGTCTTTTTTTGTGATAACAATTTTAGCATAGTAAATTTTTTGGTGAAGCGTAACACACGCACATCCATAAAAATTAGTCATTCTGATGCGGATATACTCACTTTCATGTAAGGAACAATTAAATCTACTGGAGGAAAAAAAACTGAGCAGCAGAAGTTAGTCAAATTCAATAAAATGTTTTCTTATGAACCGAACCCAGTGCAAAGTACCTATTACAATCTGCAATAATCTGCATGCCACCTGAACTTCTGCGTCCCCGATTTTTTTTAGAATAGAATAGTTTATTTAGAAGAATGTGGTTTTTTCTTATGGTTTTTGACATTGGAAATGTCTTTTCGTTCGCTTCAGTATAGGGCTCCGATTTTACGAAAAAGTGCGATCCCCTTATATCTCCGAGAGTTGTGAAGATATGATATTCAAAAAAGGCTCAAAAGACCCGTATTCATGAGAGCTATATGGTGGACAAAGTATTATTTTAGAAAATCAAAACGAAAAAAGTTATGGCCGGAAGTTATATACGGAAGAATGATATCAAAAATTTTTGAAAAACTCCTCTGGACAATTTAGTCCGCTACAATTTGAGCCTAAAACAAAGACGGTCGGGTTAAGGGTTTGCCCTGTAGCATAACCTTTTTGAAAAAAGTCAAAAGTCAGAACGGCATTGTCCAAATGAATGAATGAATTTGCTTGGTCACAGGAAGAATAATAGTTATTTGTTATGCAAGGCTGCAAAGTTGGTTATTATTGTGCGAGTAATACTATTGAAAACTATAATAATAATGTTTAGACAATTCACACGGTTTTTAGTCACAAATTAAGCCGAAGCTTGTGGATGGGTACTAAACAACTGATAAACATGCTTAAATACTTATAAATATATACATAAATACAGACAAACACCCAGAATCCGAAAACCAACAGATATGCTCATCACACAAATGTTGGCCCCGGGTGGGAATCGAACCCACGACCTTTGGCGCAGTAGGCAGGGTCACTACCAACTGAGCCAACAGGCCCTCGAAAAACTGAGCAAGCGAAGGAGTATAGGATTAAATCCTGAGCGTAGCAAGGGTTTCAAAGTTACGAGACGCAAAATAATTAATCATTGTACGTTGTAGTTTTATTTTTTAGCCTTTTCCTTATCCTGACTCTCTCGTCGCTCAGCGACAATATTTTTTCTAATTCCGTAGATTCATTTCCAATGTGCTCGATAGTCGTGTGAGGCACGAAATCTGTGAATTTTTTCTTCCGGTTCTGGAGACCTGAAGATGTTCTGATGACGGAGACGGAAAACTGTCGAGGGAACTATTCAACGGTGTACATCAGCTACCTCGTGTTTGTGTTATTCATTTATCGTAATGAGAATTTTATAGCTAACTAATGATTTGTGGATTATTAATAATGGAGACGGAAGGCTGTCGAAGGAATTAATTAGTATATTTTAGTCACAAAAAAGAAAAAAATCAGATTTTTTAACAAAAACATTAAACCGTCGAAAATACTGAATAGCGAAAAATAATAAAAAAGAACCTTTTTAGTCTACTAAGCTCGTTAAACCAATACCGTATCGTATTAGTTTAAAGTTCAATCTCGTGTGAAAAGCAATATGCCTTGTGTTGGCAATTCGGAATTGCGGCTTTGCGACCTATCAGGAGAGTATTTTCCTAGTGTTGAAATGTATGAAACAAATTAAGCGTATGTGCCTTTTGGCGACACTCGTTCTCATACCAGAGTAGCTTGATGCCCGTTTCTCTTCCGTGGCTTTTAGTATTTTTGTAACAATAAATGGCACATTTTAGACTTTCGCGCTTTGTATTCATAATTATATAATTATTTACGGGTCTTACACACGAATAAGTTTTATTTACCTTGCCCGACGTTTCGACCAGGTTACACTGGCGCCAAAAAATGGCAAATTACACAATAAATGGCGCCAAAATTATGCAAAAAGTGACCTACCACAAAGTGTATTTTATTTAATCTGTATTTAAAAAATTACTATTTCAGCGTTTTTTTTTGTAAGACCAGGCCTAGGTTCAGTCAGATACTAGGTGTAATGTGATATAATTTTTTGTCTTTTTACAAGCTTTTATTTTAACTTGCCTTGTTAGTATGTTAGTGTAGGTCAAATATTTCAAGTGAATTTTGACCCACCTCCCGATGTTCAATTGACCTGAAATTTTGCATACGTATGTAAGTCGGATGACAATGCAATGTTACGGTGTCATTGAGCTGGAAGGTTACTGGAAGGCTACTGGAACTCTATAATAAAACCACGCATCCCTATTGAGTTTGGGGTCATTTGTTTTGTCTTGGCAAACCCTCCGGCCCTATAATAGCTCTGTTAAAAACGTTGTAATAACTAAATTAATTTTTAGTTTAGAGGAATTTAAACTAAATAAACTTATTAACAAAAGTAAAAGTTGAAAATAAAATAATAATAAAATCTTATCATAGGTGACTATAAATTGTTATCATAAATAAATAAATAGTAAAGTAGATGGATCGAAAGCTTGTAGCGCAAATAGAAAACAAAGACAACCCTTGCACAAAATTATTATTTGTGTATTAAGCTGAATTCTTAAACAAAAGCTTTTTTTGTTATTTTTTTTTTAAATTACCTACTTACTCATGTTTTAAACGAATGTCCAAATAGTATGGAAGTATTTTGATGTACAACAAAAAATAAAAGAAACTTAAACTTACATTAGGTATATTATGCAATGTTGTTTGTAAAAAAAACGTTCTTAATTATATGGCCACAGCTGTGTAGTCCTAAGTACCTGTCTACCTTTATCGTTCAAGTAACTATTTACATAAAAGTAAATAAAAGTTGCTATTAAATTGATATTATATTTAATAAAAAATAATGTGGGTACAGTTTTAGGTACTTAAGTACATACATTACATTAGGTACTTAAGGACAGTAGTACATATATTTTAAGAGTCAGTAAATAATATTTATTTATTTATTTAAAGAAACGAAATTATCACTTTTGTAAGTTTACATAGGTAATCCAATTAAGTACTAGTCACTGCAGCGGTGGCGTAGGTCTGTCGGGCGACCACCTGACACAGTGACTCTGGACGCAGCGAACTATATGCTGGCACCGTCTGCGCCGTCGGCGCCGTTCGTTAGGCCCTCACCCCCCGCGCCGCCCTCACCCCCTGGGTGGCCCGCTCCGCCCGTGCCGCCCGCGCCGCCGGCACCGACTGCACTGCCCGCGCCGCCTGTCCCGCCAGCGCCTCCCGCACCGTGCGTGGTTCCCGCGCCGCCCGTGCCACCGGCGCCGCCGACGCCACTCGCGCCAGCCGCACCTCCATCGCCGCCGTCGCCGCCATAGCTGCGCGCGCCGCCCGCGCCGCCCGTGCCGCCCGCGCCGCCTGAGCCGGTCCCGCTACCGTGGCCGCCAGCACCTCCCGCCCCACCCGGGGCGCCCACGCCCCCCCCGCCGCCCACGCCGCCCGCGCCTCCAGCTCCATTCCCGCTGCTTGCCGAGCCGCCCGCACCTCCCTTGCCACCCGCGCAGCCCACTAAGCCCGCGCCGCCTGCGCCACCCGCGAAGCCTGGGGTGCCTGCGCCGCCCGGCCCGCCCGGGCAGCCAGCGGCACCCGCGGCGCCCACGCCTGCCTCAACGCCCGACACGGCCGCGACCAGCGCCAGCAGCGCCAGCGCGGCGCTCAGCGCCACCAGGCGCCGCGCGTGCCCTGCGTGTGCTGCGAAGTGCTTCGTGCCGATCGCTGCTAACTCCACTGCTGCCATCTGAGAATTATAAACATCAGTTTAAGTAGGTACCTACCCGCAATGGCCTCGTAGTGCGACTCACGGTTGGTCAAATTCTAAAGCGTCGCTGTCTCCACCGTCCTCTCATATAATAATAATAATGTCAACTAAATGTAGCACTTGTTTAATCCCAAATATAGTATTTTCTCCAGTAAGTACACTACGGGAAAAAGACAAAGATATGACAATCACAAATATAACATTCACACCGGGACCAACTTTATACAGAGTTGTCTTTCCCCTGTGGTAATCGAGCCGGCGACCTCTGGCGCTTGAGTCTGACGACCAAGCCACTAGGCCAAAGAGGCGATCGAATGTGATGTTAATTATCTACACCTATGTTACAGTAAGTAGACAGCTGGTGTTGGGCGGCGGCGGCGGAGGTGGTACTCACCGCGGGCACCTCCACTGCTGCGTCGTGCGTCACACACCGCTGCTTCATGTTAATGTTTGAAGAGAGATATTGCTAACAAAATGTCTAAGTTGTTTTACTTAGATGTCAGTCTAATGCAAAACATAAGCTGAATGAAGGACTGAGCTTGTGGCTGAGCTTATAACCGCACGCCGGCTCTCTATGCACACACCGTGGCACCGAGTTGTTTTGCCGTCGCAAGTGGCGCTGGCGTGTCGGAACTAATACTCCAGGCTGTGGTTCCGCT
Organism: Metalampra italica; assembly: GCA_949699065.1. NCBI lineage: Eukaryota > Metazoa > Arthropoda > Insecta > Lepidoptera > Oecophoridae > Metalampra > Metalampra italica. The sequence continues at coordinate 10,613,695 of OX452985.1, forward strand.
CGAGACCACCGGCATGTCGTCGTTGGTTAGAGCCGTGACGCCTGAACACTGTACGCAAGCAAGCAGCTGGTCACAATGGATGTACTCGTAACTTCTAGAATATCTTCAAGAACGAACAAAGTGTGGACATGGTTATTGTTGTGAAACCGACGCTGTTAATTTCGCAATTAGGGACCTATTGTCGTTCACATTTTGTAGCTTATATTAATATTTTTATCTCTATTGTCAACCGACGAAAAACAAAAGGAGGAGGTTCTCAAGTCGATTCGTAGGTATATAGTTTTTTATGTATACGCATAACTATTACAGAGCCGATTTTGATAATTCTTTTTTATTGGATAGTTTATACATCGAAGTTAAATTTGAATTTATTTTATTTTTATATTTATTTTATTTTATTTTTATATTTGATATAAAATCTACTTTAAGCGTAGAAAAATAGGGGATGATTGATGGTTCACCTACTTTCATCTATGAACCGATTCTGTTGAAACTAGGCACAATTAAGTAGTTCTATCTAATGACACTACAACATGACGGAGACCTGATGACCTGATGACGGAGACGGAATACAGTCGAGGGAACTCTTCAACGGTGTACAGCTACCTCGTGTTTGGGTTTATTCATTCCCCTTAATGAGAACTAAAGATAGGGCTATGACTACCACCGATATTTAATAATGGAGACGGAAGCCTGTCGTGAAAATTAAACCGTCGAGAAAAAGGAACTAAATAGCAGAAAAATAATCAAAACCTTTTTTACCGACTTGCAAAAAAGGAGGAGGTACTATGTTCGGCTGTATGTATTTTTTTTTAGTCTAATAATTCAGCTCCTACACTAATGTAAATCTAAATAATTTTGAGTCGGCGCCAAACAAACAAGCAAATTAAATAAAGTTATTACGTAAAGTGAAATGATGGCAGCCAACAAGCAATCAATGAGAAGATCATTAAATTACTAAAAAAAATAGTACATTGTTAACCTAGTTGTGAAAGTAACTTATTTAAGTCCCGAGATGGACTCGGATAGTTCGAGGGACCTCTAAATAAGTCTTGAACCCGAGGGAAACACTGTGCTTTTCATTAAGAATACACTGAAATTAAAAACAAAATCATAAAATGAGTGTTAATACAAATCTCTGATATACGGAAGTATAAATAAAACTCTACAACTCGAAGAAACAAATGAAGATCGGATTGCCGCTTTCCCGTCTATTTTGTTTTTTTTCTGTGGCCGGCCAGCTATTCTGCCATTATTTTTCATTTCCATCATTGAAAAAATGGTTAATATTTTGCCCAAATCTATGTTATTTTAAAGAAATAGTTGACAGTAATAATTATAATAAAGTCATTTAAAAATATATAATATATATATAAAAATATATCTCTAATTATTACATAACTTTATGTTATTTCAATTTTACATCGCGCTGTAATTGAGTGGCTGTATAGACAGTTGGATCATGGTCCAATAGAAATGTCAAAATAGTACTAGGTTTTTTTTATATAATTTGACAGCTGTCAGTTGAAAGCGATTCTCCCTAGGGCTGAGATGTACTACTTTCAACCCGCTCCTCAGGCAACTTCAGACCTACTTTCAGAGTATGAGTAATCTCTATACTTATAATAAAGGAGTAGATGTCTGTACTTTGAACAAATTTAAAAAAAAATGAGTGTGGGCGATAAAAAAAGAGTAACAGAACACAAAAATATTTTTTTTAATTTTTTTGTCTTTCTGTCTGTCTGTCTTTCTGTCTGTCTGTAATCGCTAATCTCCGAAACCACTGAACGGATTTTCTTGCGGTTTTCACAGGTAGATTAAGCACAACCTGGAGCAACTTATAGGCTTTGTTTCATTGAAATCGGATGACAGCGAAATAAGTCATTTACAGATAAATCATTTAACGTAACAAGACGACGTCATAGACATAGGAGATATCAGTGTTTTTTTTAACTGGGACAGTATAGGCAAGTCCGAAACCATAGGAGATGCAGGGAAAGTGTCTTATGACATAGAAATTTTTTGGTCAAGCGTGTGTTGTCCATAAAAATGAGACAATTTGCACAATTTTTTTTTTAATGCGGTTCGACTCAGTTTCATGTAGGGATCACTTCATTATATCGGAAGAAAAAAATCTGAGTAGCAGAAGTTAGTCAAATTCAATAAAATGTTTTCTCATAGAACGCAAGTGAAAAATAATTTTTATTATTTTTGAAAAATGCGTATCGACTTAGTTTCATGTTAGAATCATTTTATTGTATCGGAAGAAAAAAATCCAAGCAGCAGAAGTTAGTCAAATTTAATAAAATGTTTTCTTATAAAACAGACTGTGCAAAGTACTTAGGTACTTACTACTTATTCATTCATGCCACCCGAACTCCAGCTGCTCCGATTACTACGTCAAAATTGTTATCACGAAAAAATACCTAAAGGTTCCTAAGACAGTTTCCCTGTATCTCCTATGGTTTTGGTTTTTCCCATACTGTATTAGTTAAAAAATACACACGTATAATAAAAATTGATATGAGAAGTCTTATGAGCAATAGAAGTGAAAACAACAATTTTTTAAATTTTTATCTCTCTTCACCAAATTGGATACGGTGTTCATAGTTTGTTCCTGAAGGTACGGTATACCTTAAATTATGGTGAATAATATATACTTAGAATGATCCATTTTACCATTGGAAAATTATAACTAGACGATGTATGTCTGTACATAGCAGAGATAGGTACCTACTTCCAAAATCCACGCGGACGAAGTCGCGGGCAACAGCTAGTGAAAAATAATTTTGCATGTGGGTCTGGCGCCGACTCAAATTATTTAGATTTACTAAAGTAAAAGTAGTAAGTGTAGGAGTAGACTAAAAAGGTTCCTATTAATTATTTTTCGCTTTTCAGTTCCTTTTTTTCGACCATTTAATATTTTTGTTAAAAATTTTTCTGTTCATAGTATATTTTAAGTAATCTGCTGTCTGTGTGTACTCCATATCCTCTTGGCTTAACTTGAGACCAACCTTCCTCCTCTCTTCTTCTACCGGCTATCATATCTTTCACTTCCCTTTCATTTTGCCCTAGTGTAGGGTCGGGCATCGTCGTACCCTTCATTCCCCTAGGGTGTCCTACATGTTAAAAGCCAGAGGTGAGAACTGCCACTTCAGTCTGTCTAGAGTCTACACCATGAAGGTCTAGACTGATGTCAGCCTAATGCAACACATAAACTGAATGTAATGCAAGTAAGTACTTATTTTGAAAGTTGAACGAGGCTCATCTCCCTCACAAATTCCTTTCTAGATATGTACCTACCTAACCCGAACGAAATGCCTATACGAATTGTTGGTATGGACTTGTAGTTAGGTCATTTAATAATAAAATAAGCCACTTTGATAGCGCCCTTAAATGTAATTAACTTCATTGGCAGGGCCTTTCCTTGTCGTCCAATAAAACTAGTTCTTATTCTTAGACGGGGTTGGCAGTCTTTGCACCGACTCCACGAAAACGGGAGTTTTGTGCAAAAACTTTGTTTATTACTCCTTTCACTTAAGAAGTTTTTCTTTTCAAAATGTCCGGGTTCGATTCTAGAGTAGTGTATGAAGTTTTTTATATCTATGAATACAGTTCTTCTTATCGACATTTTTTTATTGCTACGGGGGCAACAAGCAGGCGGGCCTCCTGATGTTAAGAGGTCACCGCCGCCCACAGACACCTGCAACACCCGGGGGGTGCTGGTGCGGCGCCGGCCAAGGTTGAAGGGCTCTTTTGACTCTCTTCTTGAAGGACCCCATATCGTAGCGCTGTGGAAAAGCGTCAGAGGGAAGGTCATTCCACATTTTGCACGTGCATGGTTCTTTCGAGCATTATTTTTCTATCTGTTATAGTTTCTGACTTCCCCAGGCCACAAGGACACGACAGCCTGTATGTTTGTAACGTTGCGTCTCGCGCTGCCACTGCTCATGGCGATACCTAACAAATGAATAATCAAGCGTACCTAATACCTAACAACAACAAGTGGACAGGGATTGTACAATCTGTGTCTACATCAATGTTGGTGTCGAACAACAATAATATTATTGTCGCAGCCCTGGTGATGCGGCGCTATCTCCTCGTGTTCACGATTATTTGGATGCAAATCGTATTGGGACTATACAACCCTGTTGATCCATGTACCTACTCAGTTTTACACTTAGTGATTAGGAGTCGTATATAAGCTCAGGCACCGGACCATTACTTTAACGGTCTGCTTTAACTGGCATTTAGGAGTACCTATTGAGAGCGGATTGAAAAATTTGTAACGACAACATTGTTATTATGGAGCAAAAAGTGAGTGCTTAGATACTTAATTGCAACAAGATTATGACCAAAGGAGCTTGGTGTTAACATTTCTAAAATCTATACGGAATTCCTTTCGCTATAACTGTTAAATACCAGGCTTATTGAAATAAATCCCTGTTATAGAACTTCCTTCCAATACAATGGTGTTCTATTTTATGTTTGCGAGGAATTTTTCGTTTAATAATTTAGTTATCGAGAAAAACGATAAAACAGTTTAGTTAAATTAAATTATAAACCCTACATTTATTCGTGAGACTATAATTATATATATGGGAGATGACGTAATTGAACAAACCGTAACTGTAAAAAGTGAAAATTAAATTGTTTATTCAAATAACTCACCCGGTCAACCTAATTCGCCTGTACCTACTACATCACCTGATGGGTGCATTAAGTGCTACACTAGTGCACCTGGGTGAACGGGAGCCCCTTAGTAGACGTAGACTGACTTATTCGATAACCTTAGTTCTCTGTCGGATCGTCTCATTGCGGATCATGTCCTTCTATTCGAAGAAACTCCGAGCATAGTCCTCTCCATACATAGGCTACTCATAAAATAAAATAATAAAATAAGGCGTTTTCTTGAAGAGTGATGTTTATAATTTTCAGAGGGCAGTAGCAGCGGGCGGCACGAGGCGGGCGGCGCGGGGCCTGGCGGCGCTGGGCGGCGCGCTGGCGCTGCTGGCGCTGCTCGCGGCGGCGCCGCCAGCGGCCGCGGCGGGCGCGGTGAGTGTATTTACATGTCCTACTGGGGATTTGATTTACAATAGAACAGGATCAGATAACATGCTACCTACCGTTTGGCCTTTTTTAGTATGTTTCTAAATTATATTGCAGCCGGACTTTTCCAGTAAGAGCTGGACAGATCTATTCACAAATTTAACAACTAGACCAAGACCGAATTGTAAATAGTTGTCGGTCCCCGCTTTTTAAGGAGTCGGCCAGTAGAAAAGTCGTGTATAGTAGTCTCCAGTTGGAGAACCTGATCCCGACTTTGACTTTGAAACAGTGACATAGGTAGGTATATGTTGTAGGTATTATATGTAGCTGAGCCGTGCTCGAACCGGTGCTGAAGAGTACTTGCCGGCGTCCCATCGCAGGCCGCTGGCGCACTACATGTAGTGTTTGTGTGCAGGTCGCTGCCGACCGGGCCGCGGCTGCCGGCGCGCCGGAGCCTGCAGCTCTGCTCGAGCAACGTGACGTGTGTAAGTGTTACCCACCAGCAAAGATAGCAGCGACACCAGCCACCAGCGAATGACAACAACGTACTGACGCGACTCCAGCACCGGATTACCGAGGGTACACGTTGACGGACAGTCCCTCCGTCACATTGTGGCTTAAAAATACAGCGAAAAGTACGCCAGTACACATTGCACCGATCCTGTAGTAATGTGACGCCCGCGCCGGGACAGCCAGTGGTCCGTCAACAAGTGTACGCAATGACGTCGATAACATAATCGTTATTACGAAAATAGATTATTATTTTTAAATTTATTTATTACACTTTTTCCAGCGAGTAAAGACTACCGGACGCTGCTGCCGCTGATGCGAATTAACCTGGAGGCGCTCGGCATCTCATTGGACCTCTCGCAGGGCGTCTCGGTCCGTACGGGCGCAGCGGGAGCCGCTGGGTGTCCGGGCGGGCCGGGCGGCCCAGGTGGACCAGGCGAAGCGGGCGGCGCAGGCGGTGCGGGCTTCTTAGGCTGCGCGGGCGGTCCGGGAGGCGCAGGCGGGTCCGCTGTTACAGCGGGCGAAGCTGGAGGCGCGGGAGGGGCGGGCGGCGCGGCCGGTACAGGCGCTGCGGGCGGCCCGGGAGGGGCAGGCGGTGCGGGCAATGCGGGCGGCGCAGGCGGGTTGGGAGGGGCGGGCGGCGCGGGCAGAGTCGGCGGTAGCGGCGGCGCTGCAGGCGCGGGCGGCGGCGTGACTGGCGTTGGAGGCGTGGGTGGCGCGGGCGGCGCGGGCAGCACGAGCGGTGCTGGAGGCGCGGGCGGCGCAGGCGGCCCAGGCAGAGTGGGCGGCAACGGCGGCGCCGGAGGCGCGGGCGGCGTAACTGGCGTTGGAGGTGCGGGCGGCGTGGGCGGCGCGGGCAGCACGAGTGGCGCTGGCGGTAGAGGCGGCAAGGGAGGCGCGGGAAGCGCAATGGGCGCCGGCGGCGCGGGCGGCGTGGGCGGCGCTGGCCACCCGGGGGGCGCGGGTGGACTGGGCGGCTCGGGCACCCCGAACGGTGCTAACGGCCCAAATGGCTCGTCCATCTAATTTTACCAAGCGAGAAAGAAAACCAGAGACAATTTGAGGGTGCAACGCTTATGCTTTTCACTTCGACTACACGAGGAATAAAAGAAAGACCACATTTCAAAACACAAGTATTATTAAAAGTGAGTTTGCTAAAGTCAATGAATTTTAGTTTTACTAAGACAGGTACGATAAACTTATTTAATAGAGAAGTCGACGGTGTGGATATGCGATTGTTGCCGTCTAAATTTATATATCTACTAAGTATTACCTACCTTTCTACTATAATAAAACTAATTGACATTTGTTAAGATTAATATACTAATTTATTTTTATTTGACATGTATTCTATTGTATTAATGTAATTATAGACTTGTAATTAATTATCAATAAAAAATAATTATGATCAAAGTCTTTATGTTTCATTTTGATAAGACTAGGAAGTACTAATCAACAAAGTATTATTCAAGGTATTTTCCCCGACCTAATGAAGCACAGTAAAATCATACCGCACTGTTTACATCTGGTGACAAACAAGGTCCCAGTTGTGTTAGACCAGGTTACTTCCCGTGCTTAGCAAGATTTTCCAAAGAACATATCTGCTTGTCAATTTCACTATCGTCAGTTCGGATTTACTAATCGACGCAGAAGTCTGCTTCTTTCTGCATATTTTTGATGCTTCGGAAGCTTCATAAATCTTGTATAAATGTGCTACCCAGTGTCCTTACTTACATGCAATAAAATATGTTTGAATTTTGAAAATTTTGAAATTCACATGATGCAAGAGGCATCTTCTGCGATCTCTCCAAAGCATTCGATTGCATTGATCATGAAACCTTGCTACATGAAGACAGAACGGACAAAACATTAGAATTCATCATCAACATTAGAATCATCATCAAGAACATTAGAATTACTTAAATCTTACTTAGAAAATAGAGCACCTTCAAAAAGATAATATAATAAAATAAATGGAGTAAGATCATAATAATAATGGCTTTCCCTTTTTAACACAAAACATGTCCAATGTAGTATTATTTGCCGATGACACTTCGATGATTTTTAAAATTAGCAGAAGAGCATGCGATCTTCTTGAGGTAAATTACTCTTACACAAATATTTCACTGGTTCAGCAGAATAATCTAACATTAAATATAAAGAAAACTAAATGTAACAAATTTAACATACCAAATGTAATACATGTAGAAAGATAAGATAAAGATAAATTTCGTTTATTCAAAATTGGAATACAATATTCACTTTTTGAGGTCAATTTTGTCTAAAATTAAAACTACGTTTGTTTCCACGTGTACGTCGCCGAAGGGAAGAAACAGCAACAAACCCAACAGCACAGGGCCCTGCTTTCATACATATAGCTTGTTCATTACAATATATATCTATGTTGAGCCATACTCCATGGAAGTTTATGATTTATGTAGTCATTTAACTTGTAATATGCTTTTTCATTACTCATACTCTGAAAGAAGGTCTGAAGTTGCCTGAGTAGCGGGTTGAAAGTAATACATCTCAGCCCTAGGGAGAATCGCTTTCAACTGACAGCTGTCAAATTATAAAAAAAAAACTAGTACTATTTTGACATTTCGTACGGAACCAGTTCCGAAACTCCGGTTCTGTAGACGGCCGAAGGGGTTCCAACTGTCTATACAGCCACTCAATTACAGCGCGATGTAAAATTGAAATATTATGAAGTTATGTAATACCTAATTAAAGAATATATTTTTTTAAATGACTTTATTATAATTATTACTGTCAACTATTTCTTTAAAATAACATAGATTTGGGCAAAATATTTATCATTTTTTCAATGATGGAAATGAAAAATAATGGCAGAATAGCTGGCCGGCCACAGAAAAAAAACAAAATAGACGGGATTGCGGCAATCCGATCTTCTTTTGTTTTTTCGAGTTGTAGAGTTTTGTTTATATTTCCGTATAGCAGAGATTTGTATGTACTTGTATTTTTGTATTTGTATTTGTACTCATTTTATGTTTTTGTTTTTACTTTCAGTGTATTCTTAATGAAAAGCACAGTGTTTCCCTCGGGTTCAAGACTTATTTAGAGGTCCCTCGCACGCGTCGGGCGCCAAACCCCCTCTCGGGACTTAAATAAGTTACTTTCACCCCTTGGATAACAATGTACTATTTTGTACAAGTTTGATTTTACGGAAGATTTAAATTTGTTCTCAGATAAGTTACTCACAAAAGATTTATTGATCTTACTAAAATATATAGTAAATAATGAGGTACAGATAGATTACAATTTATCAAAAGTACGGTGTTCCTTGGTGTAACTATAGACTCATCTCTTCAATGGGGGTCTCACATAGCTTCACTAGCTGGCAGACTAAGCTCGGCCGCCTACGCCGTAAGTAAAATTAGACAAATAATACTGCTACCGCGAGATTAGTCTATTTCAGCATCATGGCATATGGCATCCTAGTGTGAGGTCAGATATAGATACCATCTTTATTTTGCAAGAAAGAGATATTTGGGCGATCTATAATCTGCGTTACTTTAGCCTAGCACAATCTTCAGACGTCAGTTGCAGACAAGTGGGTCTAAAAATGAACATGGACAAGACGAAAATCATGTCGAACACCCGTGTTGTACCCACTCCTCTGAAGGTTGGAGACTCTACGCTCGAAGTTGTAGACGATTATATATACCTGGGACAAACGGTCCAGTTAGGTAGGTCCAACTTCGAGAAAGAGGTCAATCGTCGAATCCAACTCGGCTGGGCAGCGTTCAGGAAGCTACGCAACATCTTCTCGTCCCAAATACCGCAGTGTCTCAAGACGAAAGTCTTCGACCAGTGTGTGTTGCCAGTGATGACATATGGTACCGAGACGTGGTCCCTCACTATGGGCCTCATAAGAAGGCTCAAGGTCAACCAGAGGGCAATGGAGAGAGCTATGCTCGGAGTTTCCCTGCGAGATCGAATCAGAAATGAGGAGATCCGCAGGAGAACCAAGGTCACCGACATAGCTCAAAGAATTGCGAAACTGAAGTGGTAGTGGGCTGGGCTCATCGCTCGTAGAACTGACGGCCGTTGGGGCAGAAAGGTTCTCGAGTGGCGACCAGGTATCGGAAGACGCAGTGTAGGCCTCCCACAAGGTGGACCGACGACCTGGTGAAGGTCGCGGGACCCAGCTGGATGAGGGTAGCGCAGGACCGGTCGTCGTGGAGATCCTTGGGGGAGGCCTTTGTCCAGCAGTGGACGTCTACAGGCTGATATGATGATGATGTAGATGAATCTTCAGACGGACTGTATTAGATATATTTTTTTTGAAATAATTGCGCATTAAATTTGCAATTAACAATAGTAACAGAGCTTACATTAGTGTCTACGCGGTTTTATCGCAAAAAGCTTAATATATTCAATAATAATATTACGCACAAACTTGATGTTATCCTATCCTGTCCTGTCCTGTCCTGTCCTGTCCTGTCCTGTCCTGTCCTGTCCTGTCCTGTCCTGTCCTGTCCTGTCCTGTCCTGTCCTGTCCTGTCCTGTCCTGTCCTGTCCTGTCCTGTCCTGTCCTGTCCTGTCCTGTCCTGTCCTGTCCTGTCCTGTCCTGTCCTGTCCTGTCCTGTCCTGTCCTGTCCTGTCCTGTCCTGTCCTGTCCTGTCCTGTCCTGTCCTGTCCTGTCCTGTCCTGTCCTGTCCTGTCCTGTCCTGTCCTGTCCTGTCCTGTCCTGTCCTGTCCTGTCCTGTCCTGTCCTGTCCTGTCCTGTCCTGTCCTGTCCTGTCCTGTCCTGTCCTGTCCTGTCCTGTCCTGTCCTGTCCTGTCCTGTCCTGTCCTGTCCTGTCCTGTCCTGTCCTGTCCTGTCCTGTCCTGTCCTATCCTAATCTATCCTATCCTATCCTAATCTATCCTATCCTATCCTATCCTATCCTATCCTATCCTATCCTATCCTATCCTATCCTATCCTATCCTATCCTATCCTATCCTGTTTTATTTTGTTTTGTTTTGTTTTGCTTTTTAATGGATTTTAGTGGATCTCGCGGGATTTTGATGTGATTTGGTACAGTGCAGACAGCTTATATCCTGGAATAACATATAGGCACAGACAATGCGAGCGTAGCTAGTTTTTTTGTGTTCTGTGCATATAGGCTACTTTTTACCGCGGTAAACTACTAAACGGGAAAACAACTTAATTTTGATGAAACTTAGTAGGTAGGTACAGTGAATAATAGAGGATGAAATTTTGTGTGGGAGTTCCGGCAATTGTAAAGTTAGAAAGGTAAAAAATTATATTTTCGTCACACTTGGGGGTGTAAGTGGTTCGTCCTTTGTCCTAAGAACCACAGCCAACCTCACCTGCTCGCGGTGCACCCTGCTATCGCTAACGAGGCTCTGGCACAACCATGGTACCCCGCTGGGTTACAGAGATCTGACGGCTCTGTGTAATACCTGACTCCGTCTGCTGCATGGTGGTAAGTCCTCTTTGGGCCGCCTGGCTAGCAACCACCCTCCTATTTGAGTCTGCCGCCAAACAACGCCACTCAGGTGGTGTTGTGTTCCGGTAGTATCAGTAACTATTATAGTCCTCTGTGGTATAGGAGAGCCAGTCCTCCTCTTCACAGAATGCGTCAGATTGTGTGATACCTGAGGACCCGCAATACAAAGAGCATAATTTTACGGGGAGGCGTGACATATTGGCGTGGGGGCCAGGGAGACCCGGTGAAACGGCTGACCGCTGGCCGCCCGCTGGCTAGTAGGGGACCCGAACCCAGGCTTTTACCTTTATCTCTGGGCCTGGGAGGCTGTCCCACCAACCAGTGCATAATTCCGCAGATCGGTTGTCGTGCCGGGGTAAGAGACCGGAGTGGAACCCGGCAGCTGCTCTCGGGGGGGACCGGGGGCCCTTCCGTCCCCCATGCCAGCACTTCACACTACCTCTTCGTCTGAGTTGTCTCCACATATCGCATTTTTTTCCTTGGGATCACACCAGCTACGTAATTCTGTTCTCTCTTCACCTTCCAACAAACATGGCTGTTACAAAGAAAAACAGAGTACATTCAGCGGCTTCTTCATTCCACTTTACAAGTAGACATGTGCAACATCAAGGGGTTGCACTGCAACCTCAACGCCGTTCACCACCACCTCGAGACCATGGCCATGCTCTTTTTGACGGAGACGCAAATATCCTGCCCAGCTGACACATCGTATCTCCCTCCACTATCCTGGTTACAAACTCGAACATTCGTTCGTGCGTAAAGCCGGTGTGTGTATGTTCATCCGGGAGGATATTTGCTGTCGTCGACTCAACAGCTTCGAAGGCGGAGGCCTGTCAACCTTATGGGCGCGTATTGACTACGGTGGTCAAACCCGGGTCTACGCTTGCCTTTACAGGTCTCATAGCGGGGACGCGGAGACGATCAGACTCTTTGAGCATGTCCAGATGGCGATTGACCGAGTCCTAGAGCAGTACTCGTCCGCGGAAGTGATCATCCTCGGTGACTTTAATACCCACCACGTGGAGTGGCTGGGGTCCCGACTCACCGACCATGCGGGTAGGACTGCCTACAATTTTGCTGTCTAACCGAGGGACTGTGCAATTGGGTCGCTAGCTTCTTAACTGGGCCGAGCATTAAGGTCGCTGTCGACGATTGTTGCTCGGAAACCAAGCCCATTAACGCTGGTGTACCTCAAGGCTCCGTGCTATCTCCAACGCTGTTCGTCTTGCATATCAACGATATGTTGCACACTTGAAACTTCCATTGTTATGCAGACGACAGCACTGGAGATGCGTGTTACACGGGCCGTGCGAACATCCCTCGTCAACAGGTGAAAAAGAGTAGAATCCAACTTGTGTCGGAAATCGAGAACTCTCTGGAGCGAGTCTCGGAATGGGGCCGACTAAACTTAGCCCAATTGAACCCCGCTAAGACACAAGTTTGCGCGTTCACCACTAAAAAAAAACCATTTATCGCAGCGCCTCGGTTCCAGGACACTTCTCTTACTACATCCAAGAGTTTAGGAATCCTTGGTGTCGATGTCTCGAAAGAAGTACAATTTCGGAGTCACTTGGAAAGCAAAGGCAAACTTGCTTCAAGGAAGCTTGGTGTGCTGAACAGAGCTAGCGAGCGATACTTCACAGCGGGTCAAAGACTAGTGGTCTACAAAGCACAGGTAAGGCCCCATATGGAGTACTGCTCTCATCTCTGGGCCGGTGCACCACAATATCAGCTTCTTCCACTTGACTCCTATCAAAAACGTGCAGTTCGGGTCGTCGACGATTCCATATTCACGGGCGGGTTGGAGCCCCTTAGTCCAAGGAGAGCATAACATTGGATCCCTATGTGTGCTCTGCCGCCTGTATAATGGGGAATGTTCCGAGGAATTGTTTGGTCTGGTGCCAGCCACCAGTTTTCGCCATCGCACTGCGCGCCGTCAGAATACGGTTCACCCACATCACATAGATCCCTGGCGGACCAGCACTGTGCGCTTTTCGCGTTCTTTTCTGCCGCGCACGTGCAAAATGTGGAATGACCTTCCCTCTGACGCTTTTCCATAGCGCTACGATATGGGGTACTTCAAGAAGAGAGTCAAAAGAGCTCTTCAACCGCGGCCAGCAACGCGCCAGCACCCCCGGGTGTTGCAGGTGTCTGTGGGCGGCGGTGACCTCTTAACATCAGGAGGCCCGCCTGCTTGTTGCCCCCGTAGCAAAAAAAAAAAACTTGTTCGTAAATGGTCATATTATATGCATGCATACAGAAACACAATGGCCTATATTATACACCCGCGGGAGTAACGAAAATCAGTATAATATTATACCCCAAGGGACTGTAATGTGTAGTTTAAAAAAATGGCGTTCACTCGAAGGCGAAGAACTTTATAGCAAACAGGTATGACATTCCACACTGAGGAGATTTTAAATCAAACATGTTTTTTTATGTCTTCGAAACTTCTACAAATAGTATAATTTAAACAATTACGCTTTAATTAAATGCATTATTTTTTGTGTTTTAAAAATGTTTTAGTTTGCAATTATTTTAGTGAATTTTATTTTGAAAATCGATAAAACTATATGGGCTGTATGGACTTTCGCCTATGGGAGCTTCTAATATCTGTGGCAGTGTGGACCACCGAATGGCACTGATTGTGCCTTGGAGGCCGTGCTGCAGTTTTATGTGTTCGTGATTTTAATTAGGTCAATTGGAAACAAGTCCTTCCAAGTTTCCAATTGGCCGTAAAACTACATATGAAAAAAACTTGACGCTCCATTGACAAAGTTGACAATATTAAAACTATTTTTATTAACTACCTGTAGTTGTGACCTATTAGTATAAATAAAGAGAGAAACAAACTTAAAATATGTCTATGTCATGTGAAGAATCCGAGTCTGAAAGTGCAACAACAATATTAACACCGCCGGATAGAGTGAATGCGGCTCAGTTGCTTAGTGAAAATTTATTACCAGCAAAGTTTAAAGAAAATAGATTTGTTTCCTTGTGTCGTAGGTATTAATTTCCTCGTAAATGAAAAACATTGTGTGCATCACGGGCAGTAAGGGGTGGTATTACAAAGTCGAGTCATGAAAATCGCTCCGCCTTCGGCGTCGTGCTTCTAACAGACTCTCGTTAGTAATATCCTACTTACTGCCCTAATTGCACAATGTACTATTAGAGTTCTGTTAGAATTATATCACGGGAAAAGATGTTCCCACGGGAAAAACCCTTCTGCGCGGGCGAAGCCACGGGAAACAGTTAGTTTTATATAAGCTGCTTTCGTCGATCTCCTCTTTCCCAAATATAATGACTTGGCTCAGGAGGAAGATGCAAAAGTTCTACTCAACTACGTAACATATTTTGGTGAAATTTTACAGAAATATAGGTTACGTTAGCTGTTTCGGCTTTGCCCGCGAAGAAAAGTTTTTCCCGCGGGAACAGGTGAAAACAGCTAGTTCTATCCTATTCTACTCAAAATATTATAAACGCAAAAGTTTGAAAGGATGTTTGTGAGTTTGGATGTTTGTTTGTAACATTCTCACGTAACAGAATGTGATATTCTGTTACGTGGGGCTATAGATACGTCGGGAAAAGTTGTTCCAGCGGGAAAAATAATTATACGCGGGCGAATCCGCGGGAAACAGCTGGTTATAAATAAGCGAAGGATACGGCAGCCTGTATGTTTGTTAAGTTGTACGCGCTTCCTTCCGCTGGTCGGAGCAATAACAAATGGATAATGAAGCATAACAACAACAAGTAGACAGAGATTGTACAATCTGTCTACATCAATGTTGTTATCAAATTAAAATAATTTGTATTTCAAAAAACAAGTTTGTAATTATAATAAATTTATTATTATATCTATTTAGAAATAAACAATTCTTAACATTACAAGTTATAAGAAGAATAAAACAAACGCCTAAATTAAAATTACTAACTAAAAACAGTGTAAAAAACTTTGCCCCCGCGCGGCAGGGTGCCCATCACGCCGGCAGCATCCCGCGCTGTATGGCTATGCTTAGCCTCTGAGCGAGGGCGCTGCCAGCGCGAGGGTCGCCCGTCGCCTCTCTGAGCCGCTTGCTGAGCTCCCTGAACAGCCCGTGTGCGCCCGGACCCCACGGACCAAGTGTCTCCACGCCAAATGCGACAAAGTCGTATTGAGCGCCGAGACACCTGTACTTATTCACCTTCTGGCGCTCGCGGACCTCCGCCGCTGCGCCAGCTCGCCTAGCCGTCGCTGGAAGATAGGTCGATGCCAGTGTGTCGGAGCACGTGGCATCCCACACTAGCGCACGGCCCATTCCAGAGAATCAATGACATTCCGTCAGGCCGCTTACCATCGTCCCGCACAATCAGGGGCTCCAGAATTGTGGGGACACTGGCGCTGACAAGGGCCCTTCGGATAATGTCATTAACAACAAGTTTCATATTTTTGCATAAATTAAAATAAAAATGATAAATTAGATCAATATAGTCAGAATCAGAAAGAGGAGTCAGACAAGGAGACCCTATTTCCGCAAAACTATTTATTGTGGTATTAGAAAGTGTCATGAGGAAGATAAATTGGGAAAAAAAGGCATAGACATCGATGGAAAAAAACTTAGTCATCTCAGATTCGTAGATGACATTGTTGTACTCAGTGAAGCAGCAGAAGAACTGTCAGAAATGATAAATGACCTTAAGAGAGAAAGTAAAAAAGTTGGACTAGAAATAAATGAAGACAAAACTAAACTAATGACTAATTCGGAACAAACACCCATTAGAACAGATGACAATAACATATTATACGTTGACGAATATATATACTTAGGACAACTAATATCATTTGACGAGAAAACTACAAAAGAGATAGACAAAAGAATAACCAGAACATGGAACAGATACTGGAGTATGAAGGACATTTTAAAAAATAAGAAAGTACATGCTACAAAAAGAAACTTGCGGATTCGGTCCTACTACCGTGCATGACATACGGGTGCCAGACATGGTCACTTAATCATAACCATCTAAGAAAACTGAGTGTTTGCCAAAAAAGCATAGAAAGAAGCATGACCAATATAAAGAGAATAGACAAAATTAAAAACGAACACATAAGACAAAGAACTAAAGTTATAGATTGCACCGAATATGTACATAAACAAAAGTGGAGATGGGCTGGACATTTGATGAGAACAGATGATGACATATGGACGAAAAGAACCACGGTATGGTATGGACGTCCTACTTTCCTTTTGAAGTAGGACGTCCGAGAAGAAGGTGGATTGACGACATTAACAATGAAACAGAAGCAACATGGCACTAGAGGAGCAGAAGACAGGAGGAGATGGAAGTTCTTGGGGGAGGCCTACGCTCGAAATAGAGCAGCTGAAATATGAAAACCATATACATAGATAATACGATACTTATAATTAATTAATGAAATAATATAATAATGACGATATAATATGAAAAAATGACATTTAATTTAGATAAGAAATATATATAAACTTGAGTTGATTTATTGCATGTATGTACATTTAAGAATCAGAATAAAGGCTATTTTTATTTTTTATTTTATTTTATTATAGTCAGAATCGTAGCCCCAAAATAATTTTAAAATGTAAAATAAAAAATAAAAATTTTATCAAATAAAATGAAAATCCAAATAAAATTTAAATAAACTAAAATGAATCTAAGTTAAGCTATCCCACCAATACTGCCGTCCAATGGATAGATGGGACCCTCGACCTGACCCCCCCCCCTGACCACCCTCAGGATGCTGTTGGGTACTGCCGAACACTAGGCCCATCATCAAGGTCACTTTCTTGCTATAATCGCGTTAAACCCATCGACTCCGAACATGCCGGACGCACTACAGTACCATGGAGTGACAGCCTGAATAGCATCAGTCTCACACGCTTGCAGTAGCTGAGCGCACTGATCGACGGACTCAGCAGCACCATATCATCAGCATAACTGATGTTGTTTACGTTGACGCCGTCAGTGGAACAACCCGTCTGCATGCTGCTGAACTCGTGGATTCTGTTGGTCCATGTACAGGTTGAAGAGCTTCGGCGACCACAGCCCACCTGTCTCACTCCACACCCCAACCTGTACACATCCGAACACTCCTCCGCCCAGCGTACATAGTTACCAGCGTCCGACGACCCCTGGTGGATGATTTAGTCTCTCTAGCTTGTCCCACAGGACCGGGTATGACACTAGATCGAACGCCTAAGGAAGGTCCAAAAAGCACACGTAAACTGGAGTGCTTCTTTCAGTTTAATACCGGACGGTGTGCTTGAGAGCCAGGACAGCACTTTCGGCCGACAATCCCGCTCTGAATCCGAACGGTGCATCATGCAGGTCTGAATGATCTTACGAATGCTTGTCAAGAAGACCGTCCAGTACTTTGGTCGTGATGGTAGCTAACGATATGGGTCTATAGTTTGTTTTCTCGGAAGCATACCCTTGTTCGTTTTCAATAATAGACACGACGATTAGTCTTCATCAAGTCTGGAGGCAAGTACGAGTGTCTCAAGCAGAGCTATTGTAACGTGGGGAAATCGAGCCCTAGCATGTTTAAAATGTTCTACATTGGGGCCGTGATGCTTGGGGAATCTACCTCTGGACATGCGTGAAATAAATGAGGCAACGTCGTTAGCCGCGATGAGCAGCGGCGGCGGCGGCCGGCCGGCGCTGGGGTCGGCCGCGCAGGTCGGGCTCGCGCGGGCCCGCCCCCGCCACCGGCTGGGCTCATATTGGAAATGCTTCTTAAAGAGGTTAGCAATGGCTTTAGGCTCACTCACTCCACCAATGCTCACGGGCAGTCTTCTTTCTATAATTTTAATTCGTTATTATACAACAACAATATTATTATTGCAGCACACGATGCAGTGTTATCTACTCGTGTTGTGGATTATTTAGATGCAAAACGTACGGACCATATAACCATGTTAATCCATGTAATCGTAAATACTCACTTCTACACTCGGTGATTAGGAGTCGTATATAAGCTCAGGCACAGGCACATCATAAATATATTCATGCAGTTAATAATTTAGACTGAAAAATACGAGCACGGGAGAGTGGATCACACATTTTGTTACTTACGATCAGCTTTGTTAATTATGGAGCAAAAAGTGAGTGCTTATAAAGCGATAATGATCTTCGTTCCAATATAATGGTGTTTCTATTTTATTCTATCTTTAAAATAGTGTGAGTATTGCAATATAAAGTGCTGCCCCCTGCAACAAGTGATGTCAACGAACAGACGCGGGCTTCGGTCGGCGCGGGCGCTCGCCAGGCTCGTGCGGGCGCGGGACGCCCCCGTCGCGTCGTCGTCGGCCGGGTAGGGCGCCCGCACCGCTAGTATACGTGCGGTCGAAACGCCCTATTCTATGGCAGTTCAAAATACGTACATTTATAAAATGTTTTTCATTAGGTACATTTAAATTAAAGGTGATCTATGGTATTATTGACAAAACCGATCAAATACTAGGTGTTTCAATACTAGGTAATTAACAAACATTGGCAAGCAATGACATACTAGGTATATCGGCGGCATGAATCTGATGAAAAATGAAAAAAAAATGGTGAAATGAATATCTATGATGTCCCCAAGTCGTTTACTTAGAGTGATGTTTATAATTTTCAGAGGGCAGTAGCAGCGGGCGGCACGAGGCGGGCGGCGCGGGGCCTGGCGGCGCTGGGCGGCGCGCTGGCGCTGCTGGCGCTGCTCGCGGCGGCGCCGCCAGCGGCCGCGGCGGGCGCGGTGAGTGTATTTACATGTACTACTGGGGATTTGATTTACAATAGAACAGGAACAGATAACATGCTACCTACCGTTTGGCCTTTTTTAGTATGTTTCTAAATTATATTGCAGCCGGACTTTTCCAGTAAGAGCTGGACAGATCTATTCACAAATTTAACAACTAGACCAAGACCGAATTGTAAATAGTTGTCGGTCCCCGCTTTTTAAGGAGTCGGCCAGTAGAAAAGTCGTGTATAGTAGTCTCCAGTTGGAGAACCTGATCCCGACTTTGACTTTGAAACAGTGACATAGGTAGGTATATGTTGTAGGTATTATATGTAGGTGAGCCGTGCTCGAACCGGTGCTGAAGGAAGAGCTTAGAGCACTTGCCGGCCGCTGGCGCGCTACATGTGTGTTTGTGTGCAGGGCGCCGCCGACCGGGCCGCGGCTGCCGGCGCGCCGGAGCCTGCAGCTCTGCTCGAGCAACGTGACGTGTGTAAGTGTTACCCACCAGCAAAGATAGCAGCGACACCAGCCACCAGCGAATGACAACAACGTACTGACGCGACTCCAGCACCGGATTACCGAGGGTACACGTTGACGGACAGTCCCTCCGTCACATTGTGGCTTAAAAATACAGTGAAAAGTACGCCAGTACAGTATATTAATATAATTGTACATGAACAGGACGCCAATCGGTGATGCAAGGAACAGGATGCCGATGGAATGACCCAGGGAGTGGTCCGTCAACTTGTTTTCCTTAAAACCTTAACCTTTCTCTTAAACAGTTTACAAAATGGCCTGGGGTCAGAGGCGTTAGCCTTTATAAAAGAGATTGGCTGCCGACTTCGGGAGAGGGGGCTCGACGCCCGCGCCCGCGCCCGCGCCCGCGCCCGCGCCCGCGCCCGCGCCCGCGCCCGCGCCCGCGCCCGCGCCGGGTCATACAAAATGACATCGATTACCTACTTATTTTGATTTTATTTATTCAGAAAATTTTATTTATTAGTAAATGATTAGGTACCTTTTACGAAAATAAATGATTATTGTATTTACTTATTACACTTGTTTCAGTGAGTAAAGACTACCTGACGCCGCTGGTGCGAAGTAATCTGGAGGAGATCGGCATCACACTGGACATCTCGACGGGCGTCTCAGGCCGCACGGGCGCAGCGGGCGCCGCTGGGTGTCCGGGCGGGCCGGGCGGCCCAGGTGGACCAGGCGAAGCGGGCGGCGCAGGCGGTGTGGGCTTCTTAGGCTGCGCGGGCGGTCCGGGAGGCGCAGGCGGGTCCGCTGTCACAGCGGGCGGGGCTGGAGGCGCGGGAGGTGCTGGCGGTGCGGCCGGTACAGGCGCTGTGGGCGGCCTGGGAGGGGCAGGCGGTGCGGGCAATGCGGGCGGCGCAGGCGGGTTGGGTGGCGCGGGCGGCGCGGGAAGATTGGGCGGTAATGGTGGCGCGGGCGGCGCGGGCGGCGCGACTGGCGTTGGAGGCGTGGGTGGCGTGGGCGGCGCGGGCAACACCATTGGCACTGGCGGCTTGGGCGGCGCAGGTGGCGCAGGCAATGTGGGCGGCAACGGCGGCGCCGGAGGCGCAGCCGGCGTGTTAGGTGTTGGAGGCTCGGGCGGCGTGGGCGGCGCGGGCAGCTCGAGCGGCGCTGGCGGTATGGGAGGCAACGGAGGCGCGGGGAGTCCTTTCGGCGCCGGCGGCGCAGGCGGAGTAGGCGGCATGGGCCACCCGGGCGGCGCTGGCGGCCTGGGCGGCTCGGGCACCCCGAACGGTCCTAACGGCCTCAACGGCGCGTCCATATAATTTTACCTAACGAGAAAGAAAGCCAGAGACAAATTCAGGGTGCAGCACTTCGACGAATATAAGAAAGATAATAAATTTCAAAATACAAGTTTTATTAAAAGTGCATGATGAAAAAGTCAATGTAAGTTACATAGTTTCTCTAAAGTACTAACAGACAGTATACGTTAATTGAGAAGTTGACGGTGGTACCTTGCCAGTATACAAGTTACTCTATGGTATTATCACGATCTTGTTACAGTCTGTATGGATTTTAAATATGTTTATACCTATATACTTAACAAAGTACCTATGCACCTATCTGCCTTATTATTAAGTATTATGATTAGGTACGTAATCTTATGGAAGTTTGTTGTGAATTTAAAATAAATTAAGTATAGGTATTAGATTTATGTTCATTTGGCATGTTTCTATTATTTGTATTGATTTAAATATGGACTTGTATTAGTAAACCAGTATATTATAAAAAATAATTATGATCAAAGTTTTTGTGTTTCATTTTAAACAAACAGACTAAATTGCACAAAGTTTTCTGACTGTCCTATCTATATTATCCATATAAAGGCAATCTCTAAAATTACCAGGCGGACTTGAAAAACATTTATTTGCATTTGATAGACCAATTCTGGAAGAAAGATATAGGCTATTAACATCACGCTACGACCCTTAACAGCCGAGCAAAAAGAAAACATGTCATAAATAATAACGAGGGCGATGCCGCAGGAAACAACTATGGTGTATAAAGGCTTTGGGGTCGCTGCTTGCAGTTGTGAAATGAAACGACTGATGATCTGTAGATGCATGATTTATTCACAATTGTTCCTATTAATATTTACAAACTTATACTCCCAACAGGTGACTGTTGGGAGGAGTGCTTGGATCTAGAAAGGGATAGCAATATCTTGTGTCCCCACAAGGCCGTCAATACAGTAAGTCGCCATTGAATACATTGGTGAAGTTTCTCCTCTAAGCCATTCAAAGTTGCAGAACTCTGCCAGGGATCACATAGAGACAAATCTTTGTAGAAACAGTGGCTTTCTGCTTTAGCAAGAGCTTGTATCCAGGATGGATGCTGTTAGCCACGGCTTGGTGTCAGCGATCAGTATAAGAGAAAAGACGCAGGATCTCAAGTTTTCTGGTTCATTACTTATTGTTAAAAAAACATATTATGTTTAATTCAAGTGATTATGACATGGATTTGAAGACAGATTTAATAAAACCAGAAGCACGCCTGATGAATTATTATCTGGAGTGTAGGTAAATGATCAATTGCACCCCCCAACTATATTGAGCGCCCTCGCCGGCGTGTCCACCGCTGCTTACCTACCAGCTATCCCCCTGGTACAGATAAAATATGTCGGATGCAAATTGATCTCGTAATTGAAATTGATATCGTAAGCATACTAATAATAGGTACTACCTATAAGTAAATTGAAATGTTTGCATAGAAAATAAAAGAGTTCTTTAATTGAATTGATATTTTATTTAACAAATTACAAATAAATACAGTTTTAGTTTGTAAAAAGTATAGCTATTTAGAAATAAATAAGTAGTTCCGGCCGGACAAAATTAGATAGACACGCCATTGACGCCGTTAGCACCGACCGGTGTCCCCGCGCCGCCCACGCCGCCCGCGCCCCCCGGATGGCCTGTGCCGCCCGTGCCGCCCTTGCCTCCGGCGCCGCCACCGCTGCCCGCGCCGCCCTTGCCGCCTAGGCCGCCAGCGCCGCTCGTGTTGCCCGCGCCGCCCACGCCGCCATCCCCACCCGGGCCCGTCGCGCCGCCTGCGCCTCCAGCGCCGCCGTTGCCGCCCACTCTGCCCGCCCCGCCCGCGCCGCCGGCGCCGCCAGCGCCGCTCGTGCTGCCCGCGCCGCCTGCGCCTCCCACGCCTCCAACGCCAGTCACGCCGCCCGCGCCTCCAGCGCCGCCTTTACCGCCGTCTCTGCCCGAGCCACCGGCGCCACCTAAGCCGCCTGCGCCACCCGCGTTGCCCACTCCTCCCGCCCCTCCTGCGCCGCCCAAGGCCCCTGCACCGGCCGCGCCGCCGACGCCGCCGGCGCCTCCAGCTCCGCCCCCGCTGCCTGCAGAGCCGCCCGCACCTCCCTTACCACCCGCGCAGCCCACAAAGCCTGCGCCGCCTGCGCCACCCGCGAAGCCTGGGGTGCCTGCGCCGCCCGGCCCGCCCGGGCAGCCAGCGGCACCCGCGGTGCCCACGCCTGCCTCAACGCCCGACACGGCCGCTACCAGCGCCAGCAGCGCCAGCGCGGCGCTCAGCGCCACTAGGCGCCGCGCGTGCCCCGCGTGTGCTGCGAAGTGCTTCGTGCCGATCGCTGCTAACTCCACTGCTGCCATCTGAGAATTATAAACATCAGTTTAAGTAGGTACCTACCCGCAATGGCCTCGTAGTGCGACTCACGGTTGGTCAAATTCTAAAGCGTCGCTGTCTCCACCGTCCTCTCATATCACTTCAACTAAATATAGCACTTGTTTAAATATAGTATTTTCTCCTGGTAAGCACACTACGGGAATAAGACAAAGATATGACAATCACAAATATAACATTCAGACCGGGACCAACCTTATACAGAGTTGTCTGTCCCCTGTGGTGATCGAACCGGCGACCTCTGGCGCTTGAGTCTGACGACCAAGCCACTAGGCCAACGAGGCGGTCGAATGTGATGTTAATTACCTACACCTATGTTACAGTAAGTAGACAGCTGGTGTTGGGCGGCGGCGGCGGAGGTGGTACTCACCGCGGGCACCTCCACTGCTGCGTCGTGCGTCACACACCGCTGCTTCATGTTAATGTTTGAAGAGAGATATTGCTAACAAAATGTCTAAGTTGTTTTACTTAGATATCAGTCTAATGCAAAACATAAGCTGAATGAAGGACTGAGCTTGTGGCTGAGCTTATAACCGCACGCCGGCTCTCTATGCACACACCGTGGCACCGCGTTGTTTTGCCGTCGCAAGTGGCGCTGGCGTGTCGGAACTAATACTCCAGGCTGTGGTTCCGCTCGAGACCACCGGCATGTCGTCGTTGGTTAGAGCCGTGACGCCTGAACACTGTACGCAAGCAAGCAGCTGGTCACAATGGATGTACTCGTAACTTCTAGAATATCTTCAAGAACGAACAAAGTGTGGACATGGTTATTGTTGTGAAACCGGCGATGTTAATTTCGCAATTAGGGACCTATTGTCGTTCACATTTTGTAGCTTATATTAATATTTTTATCTTTATTGTCAACCGATGAAAAACAAAAGGAGGAGGTTCTCAAGTCGGCCCGTATATGCTTGAGGCCGTCGATTTTTCCACATTTGGGGTAACCTAACTCTCTGCTACTTGTAAAAACGAACTTTTCATATAAAACGCGAATCCGCTTGAGTAGCGGTGCACTTTCGCTACCAGGAAAAAATAAAATTGAAGACGTTTTGGTAATCTGTTTGATTTGACGTTATAGAATAATAGTTAGCTGCCCATGTTTTTAATATCGTATGCTGTTTCCTAAGAAAATACATTAACATTCACACATTAAAAAAAGGGGAATATCAAATTCCTGATAGACCAACATGTCGAACCACGAGGAATCAAAATTCCACTTGGTTCGACTGTCGGATCACGCTGTCGAACCACGTGGCCGGAGCCGGTGGTTCAATACTAGGTAATTAAACAAACATTGTTAATTACATATTACTGTACTGGCTGTTGTATCAATGAAATCGACTACTTTTGAACATGGTAAAATGAATATGATGTCCTCAAGTCGTTTACTTAGGGTGATGTTTATAATTTTCAGAGGGCAGTAGCAGCGGGCGGCACGAGGCGGGCGGCGCGGGGCCTGGCGGCGCTGGGCGGCGCGCTGGCGCTGCTGGCGCTGCTGGCGCTGCTCGCGGCGGCACCGATACAATATACTAGTGGGGCTCGGTCAGTGTGGACAAAAGGGGGCGCAATGAAAAAAACTTGGAAAAAAATCATTTTTTTGGAATCCGAAATTTTTCCTTGGCCCCCCCTTTTGTCCACTCCAACCGAGCTATCCAATCCCAACCCCACACCATGGAATTCACGCGGAAAAAAAATCATTCCCATTTTACGTATGCAGTTCTATGAACATAATTTATTTTTCATTACTCATACTCTGAAAGTAGCTCTGAAATTGGCTGAGTAGCGGGTTGAACATGATACATTTCAGCCCTAGGCCGTTTTCAACTGACAGCTGTCAAATTATTTTAAAAAAACTAGTACTATTTTGACATTTCTATTGGACCATGTTCCAACTTTCTATACAGCCACTCAATTACACATAATAATGTAAAGTTATGTAATAATTAAAGAATATAAATTTTAAATGACTTTATTATAATTATTACTGTCAACTATTTCTATTAAAATAACATAGATTTGGGCAAAATATTTACCATTATTTTCAATGATGGAAATGAAAAATAATGGCAGAATAGCTGGCCGGCCACAGAAAAAAAACAAAATAGACGGGAAAGCGGCAATCCGATCTTCATTTGTTTTTTCGAGTTGTACAGTTTTATTTATACTTCCGTATAGCAGGATTTGTAATAACACTCATTTTATGTATTTGTTTTTACTTTCATTGTATTCGTAATGAAAAGCACAGTACCTCGGGTTCAAGACTTATTTAGAGTCCCTTGAACCCCGTCTTGGGACCTAAATAAGTTACTTTCACCCCTGGGGTAACAATGTACTATTTTCGACTTTCATAAGTTGATCGACTATTACTCAAAAACTAATAGAACATAACTGTCATAGTTTTCCTTTTAACTACGTTATATATGCTACTGCCATGAATTTTTTCACATATCCAGAAGCAACCGTTTAGGTGGTAGGGGGGGACACAAGTGACTCTAACAAAAATTACCGCTTTAAAGCTTAATATTTCGCCAACGGATCCCTAAATCGAAAAATGGGTTTCACACACCCGCAATATTTTTGAAAGACCTATCCACCTATGGATACCCCACACTATGGGTTTCACAAGAAAAAAAAATTCATTCCCACTTTGCGAGTATGGTATGTACTGTAAAAAAAAATGTTTTTCAAAATTTTATTGTACTCATTTTGTCGGCTTGATTAATTTATACCCATGCCAAATTTTCGTCAAAATCGGTTGAAAAATGCGACATGTAGAGAATTACAGACAGAAAGACAGAAGGACAGACGGACAATAGCATTTTTGGCCAATCTCTAAACTTAGACGCTTCGCTCGCGTCGCTCGCTCGGTCAATAAAACTTAAAATGTCATTTCATTGCGGTACAAGTACACGCCTTGTACATTGTCCCAAACTAGGACTTTCCCAGTAAGACTTGGACAGAACCATTCACAAATATTGCAACAAGGCCAAGACTGAATTGTAAAAAGTTGGCGCGGGCAGCAACACTGGCGGCGCAGGTGGCGCAGGCAATGTGGGCGGGCGGTAACCGCGGCGCCGGAGGCGCAGCCGGCGTGTTTGGCGTTGGAGGCCCGGGCGGCGTGGGCGGCGCGGGCTGCTCGAGCGGCGCTGGCGGTATGGGAGGCAACGGAGGTGCAGGGAGCTCTTTCGGCGCCGGCGCCGCTGGTGGCGTGGGCTGCATGGGCCACCCGGGGGGCGCGGGCGGCCTGGGCGGCTCGAGCTCCCCGAACGGTGCTAACGGCCCAAATGGCGCGACCACATAAATTTGCCTCGCGAGAAAGAAAACGAGAGACAAATTCTGGGTGCAACACTAATGCTTTTCACTTCCATGAATAAAAGAAAGATCATAAATTTCAAAATACAAGTTTTATTAATAGTTATTTGTGCAACAAGTGAGCAAAATTATTTATTGCTTCGAGTGTCTATTTTAAATCACGAGCTAGCGATGTAGTCTAGAATTGAATCACGAGCGCTAACGAGTGATTCTAACATAGACTATTGAGCACAGTGAGTGATTTAAAGGTACAAGACAATAAAAAAATTTGCTCTCGTATGCAACATACAACTTTTCACCTCTCGCAGCTAGAAAAGTTATACGTTACTTAAAGGAAAGAAAAACAACTAACACAACATTACCTTTTTTGATAATTCCATTAAATACCACAACAGCACAGTCTCAGAATAAGTTTTAACACTTTTAGAAAGTCGCCAATTAATAAATAATTCGAACGCTTTAAGATATTTTACACGCATTTTTTCTAAACTCTTTTGGAAATAGACAACTATCTTCATCGCTGGATGCACTCATTTTTCGTAATATACCACAAAAATAGCAACTAATGCTGAAAAAAATTGAATCCCGCCATTTCGATAAAAACTCAGAAATATAAG
Source organism: Metalampra italica (assembly GCA_949699065.1). Lineage (NCBI taxonomy): Eukaryota > Metazoa > Arthropoda > Insecta > Lepidoptera > Oecophoridae > Metalampra > Metalampra italica. Next base: position 10,640,574 of record OX452985.1, read on the forward strand.
TTTTTTTTTCATATTTAGATTTGCGTTCGGAAACTGCACTGCTTCACATTTTTATGAAAACCAAACATGATAATTTTTAAGTAAGTAAGCGATTATATTTTATTTATTTTAAATATTACGTCTTTAAAAAGTAAATAGTACAATTTATAAACTTAACTTTAATATATAACAAACAAAAAATTGTGCCAATGAGTCAAATCGCTAGGCCAAAATGTGTTTCTGGACGAAATTACTTTGTCTCTTAACGCTGCTTACTTTGTCTCTTTGTTTTTACGCACCAAAAGTACCCTTTTTGTGCTGGAGAGGTGAAAAAGTGCTTTAACTTTTTTAAAAGATACTTTTGGTCATTTTGAAAGCATGAGACTTATGTGGAGGAGGAATGATGTGTGTAAAACATTGATTTCGTATTACCAATTTGAAGTCACCCTGTATAGTTTATAGATTTACTAAAGTACTTACAGATCGATAATTTGACAAGTTGACGGTCGGTGTTAACTCGCCTGTATAGAAGTTACTTTATGGTAGTGACATGACATTGTTACCGTCTGTATCGATTTCAAATATACTTAACCTACCTACATGATATGCATAACAAAGTACGGTCGACCGCACGTCAGTGGAAACAAATCCAGTATAAACTGATCTCTCATAGTATTGATAGGTACCGCATATTAGTCGAGGCCAGCTCAAGGTCAAAGTGTTTCTACTGACGTGCGGTCGACTGTACCTATCTAAAAAGTACAAAAAAGTTTTACAAAAAGTTTTATTTCTTCCACTAAAATTATTTTAGAATTTACAGTTGTTGGGACCCTCTTTTAAGTATATAGATTATACTACCTGCCTTATTATCTTTTGATTACCTAAACTTATGGAAGTTTGTTGTGAATTTTAAATAAATAACGTATGTTAATGTGTATTACATTCATTTTCATTTGGAATGTTTCTATATGAATCTATTGTTTTAAATATATTTATAAAAAATAATTATGATCAAACTTTTTGTGTTTTATTTTAAACCGACTTTTAAATACTTTCACCAATGGCACAAAATTTTCTGACTGTCAAATCTATAAATCAATATAATAATAACAATCTCCAAAACTCTCAAATATTTGCATTTGATAGCCCAATTCTGGAGGAAGGTTATTAAAGGCTAAAATAGTACATTGTTACCCCAGGGGTGAAAGTAACTTATTTAGTCCCGAGACAGCGAGGGCGCCAATAGTTCGAGGAACTCTAAATAAGTCTTGAACCCGAGGGAAACACTGTGCTTTTCACTACGAATACAATGAAAGTAATGAAAACATGAATTAGCTGAAGATAAAATGAGTGTTAATACAAATCTCTGCTAAACGGAAGTACAAACAAAACTCCACAACTCGAAAAAACAAATGAAGATCGGATTGCCGCTTTACTATTCTGCCTCTTTTTTTTACTATTCTGCCATTATTTTTCATTTCCATCATGGAAAAAATGGTAAATATTTTGCCCAAATCTACGTTATTTTAAAGAAATAGTTGACAGTAATAATTATAATAAAGTAATTTAAAAATATAATATTATATTCTTTAATTATTTCACTTTATGTTATTTTAATTTTTCATCGCACTGTAATTGACTGGCTGTATAGAAAAGTTGGAACATGGTCCAATAGAAATGTCAAAATAGTAGGTAGGAGTCCTACAAGTCCTCAAATCCTACTAGTTTTTTTATATAATAATTTGACAGCTGTCAGTTAAAAACGATTCAGTATTCAGTATTCAAGTATTTATTGTATTCTCCCTAGGGCTGAAATGTATTACTTTCAACCCGCTCCTCAGGCAACTTCAGACCTACTTTCAGAGTATGAGTAATGAAAAGGCTATTTAACATGACGCTACGACCCTTAGCAGCCGAGCAAAAAAAAAATTATAAATAGGTAACTTATGAAAAGCGGGCGAGGCCGCGGAAAACAACTATAATGTATAAAAGGCGCCAATACAATTAGTCGCCATGAATACATACATGGCAGAACTCTGCCAGTGATCAAATAGTGACGAATCTATGTAGAATAAAAGTGGCTTTCTGCTTTAGCAAGAGCTTGTATCCAGGATGGATGCTGTTAGCCACGGCTTGGTGTCAGCGATCAGTATAAGAGAAAAGGCGCAGGATCTCAAGTTTTCTGGTTCATTATTTATTGTTAAAAAAACATATTATGTTTAATTCAAGTGATTATGACATGGATTTGACGACAGATTTAATAAAACCAGAAACAAGCCCGATGAATTATTGTCTGGAGTGTAGGTAAATGATCAATTGCACCCCCCAACTATATTGAGCGCCCTCGCCGGCGTGTCCAAGCTATCTCCCTGGTAGAGATAAAATATGTCGGATGCAAATTGATCACTAGTACTAACTATATTTATGTAAATTTAAAGATTGCATATAAAATAAATATAAAATAAAAATAAAATAATCTATACTTATAATAAATCTGTAGAAACCGTGTGTCTGTACTTTGAATAAATTTATAAAAAAATGAGTGTGGACGATAAAAAAAGAGTAACAGAACACAAAAAAGCGTTTTTAAATTTTTTTGTCTTTCTGTCTTTCTGTCTGTCTGTCTGTCTGTCTTTCTGTCTTTCTGTCTTTCTGTCTGTCTGTAATCGCTAATCTCCGAAACTACAGAACGGATTTTCTTGCGGTTTTCACAGGTAGATTAAGCACAGCCTGGCGCAACTTATAGGCTTTGTTTCATTGAAATCGGATGACAGCGAAAAAAGTTATCGTCATTTACAGATAAATCATTTAACGTAACAAGACGATGTCATAGACATAGGAGATATCAGTGTTTTTTTTAACTGGGACAGTATAGGCAAGTCCGAAACCATAGGAGATGCAGGGAAAGTGTCTTATGACATAAAAATTTTTTGGTCAAGCGTGTGTTGTCCATAAAAATGAGACAATTTGCACATATTTTTTTTAATGCGGTTCGACTCAGTTTCATGTAGGGATCACTTCATTATATCGGAAGAAAAAAATCTGAGCAGCAGAAGTTAGTCAAATTCAATAAAATGTTTTCTCATAGAACGCCAGTGAAAAATAATTTTTATTATTTTTAAAAAATGCGTATCGACTTAGTTTCATGTTAGAATCATTTTATTGTATCGGAAGAAAAAAATCCAAGCAGCAGAAGTTAGTCAAATTTAATAAAATGTTTTCTTATAAAACTGTGCAAAGTACTTAGGTACCTACTTACTACTTATTCATTCATGCCACCTGAACTCCAGCTGCTCCGATTACTATGTTAAAATTGTTATCACGAAAAAATATCTAAAGGTTCCTAAGACAGTTTCCCTGTATCTCCTATGGTTTTGGTTTTGCCCATACTGTATTAGTTAAAAAATACACACGTATAATAAAAATTGATCTGAGAAGTCTTATGAGCAATAGAAGTGAAAACAACAATTTTTTTAATTTTTATCTGTCTTCACCAAATTGGATACGGTGTTCATAGTTTGTTCCTGAAGGTATGGTATACCTTAAATTATGGTGAAGGTACTTAGAATGATCCAATTTACCATTGGAAAATTATAACTAGACGATGTATGTCTGTACATAGCAGAGATAGGTACCTACTTCCAAAATCCACGCGGACGAAGTCGCGGGCAACAGCTAGTATAAAATAAAAGAGGTATTTAATTGAATTGATCTTTTATTCAACAAATTACAAATAAATACAGTTTTCAAATCGGACTAAATTAGATAGACACCCCATTGACGCCGTTAGCACCGACCGGTGTCCCCGCGCCGCCCACGCCGCCCGCGCCCCCCGGATGGCCTGTGCCGCCAGCGCCGCCCTTGCCGCCGGCGCCGCCACCGCTGCCCGCGCCGCCCTTCCCGCCTAGGCCGCCAGCGCCGCTCGTGTTGCCTGCGCCGCCCACGCCGCCATCGCCTCCGGCGCCAGTCGCGCCGCCTGCGCCTCCAGCGCCGCCGTGGCCGCCCACTCTGCCCGCGCCGCCTGCGCCGCCCGCGCCGCCAGTGCCGCTCGTGCTGCCCGCGCCGCCCGCGCCTCCCACGCCTCCAACGCCAGTCACGCCGCCCGCGCCTCCAGCGCCGCCTTTACCGCCGTCTCTGCCTGAGCCACCGGCGCCACCTAAGCCGCCTGCGCCACCCGCATTGCCCGCTCCTCCCGCCCCTCCTGCGCCACCCAAGGCCCCTGCACCGGCCGCGCCGCCCACGCCGCCGGCGCCTCCAGCTCCGCCCACGGTCCCAGCGGCGCCGCCCGCGCCTCCCGCACCGCCCGCGCAGCCCACGAAGCCCGCGCCGCCCGCGCCGCCCGCGGCCCCCGGCCCGCCCGGCCCGCCCGGCCCGCCCGGACACCCGGGCGCGCCCGGTGTGCCCGCCCGGCCCGGGACGCCCACCCTGATGTCCGGCGAGATGCCGAGCGCCTCCAGCATGTTACTCCGCATCAACGGCGTCGGGTAGTCTTTTCCCCCTGGAACTAGAGTTTAATCAAATTGTGTACATTTAGATAGATTAAAAGTATTTGTTAATCTAGTACAGTACCTAGCCTTCACTGTACCTAGCTGGTACCTACCAATTTTTTTTATTTTTTTTTTAATATAAGAAAAGGTCATCGGAACAACCCCGACTACTTGAATGGTGTATGGCGCGGACTGGGGGCAAAGGTAATTAGTGTTCCACGGGCCACATCGGTCGACGCTGAAGTCGCGTCAGTACGTTGTTGGCACTCGCTGGTGGCCGGTGCCGCAGCTGTGTGTGGTGTGTCAGCATTGTCATGGCCCTACGAGCTGGTGGGTGACACTTACACACGTCATGTGTTCCGATCAGAGCTGCAGGCTCCGGCGCGCCGACAGCCGCGGCCCGGTCGGCAGCGACCTGCACACAAACGCTACATGTATAGGGCGCCAGCGGCAAGTACTCTTCAGCACCGGTTCGAGCACGGCTCAGCTACATATACCTATGACACCGCTTCCGAAAGAAATTTTGGATAAGATTCCCAAGGGGAGACTGCTATGCATGATTTTTCTCCTGGCCGACTCCTTAGAAACCGGGGACAGACAACTTTTTACATACAGTCTTTTTCTTGTTGCAATATTATGAATCGTTCTATCCAGGTCTTACTGGGAAAGTCCTAGTTTGGGACAATATACAAGCCGTGTACTTGCACCGCAATGAAATGACATTTTAAGTTTTATGACCGTCGTGGTTCCTTTGCCACTGAGGAGTCCCACTAGTACATGTATATTGTATCGGTACCGGCCGCGCGCACTCACCGCGCCCGCCGCGGCCGCTGGCGGCGCCGCCGCGAGCAGCGCCAGCAGCGCCAGCGCGCCGCCCAGCGCCGCCAGGCCCCGCGCCGCCCGCCCCGCGCCGCCCGCTGCTACTGCCCTCTGAAAATTATAAACACCACATTAAGTCTGCGCCTTGGGGACATTATCCATCGTACCGCAGCCCACGCCGTGTTTGTCTCAATACCTCTGACAATTTTAAAGAGTAGAAGCACCATTGTAGATATTATAAATGTGAACAACAGACTTGGGTGTTGAGACTCAACTGGCACGCTGTATGTTGTTGGTCGTATGTAGCCAGCACTCACTTGTTGCTGCATCCCTACTGCCGGTCACCAGATGAGTACTCCTCGCGCGCGTGCTGCTAGATGCCGGTCTGAAGCGGACCGGGAACTGTGCGAGTAAACGCGTGACCCTGGGCCTGGGCTTATATATAGGGCTCCTATCACCGCGTGTGGAAGTGAGTATACCTAGAACATGGATTATCGATGGTCATTGAACGTACTCCCGTACGATTTGCATCTAAACAAATAATCCTCAGCACGAGTAGATAGCGCCGCATCTATAGATCTGATAATTGTTTTGCTTGATTATTGATTTGTTACAAACATACAGGCTGTCGTATCCTTGGGTTATTTATTACTAGCTGTTTCCCGCGGCTTCGCTCGCGTAGAAAAAAGGTTTTGCCGCGGGAACATTTTTCCCGTGGTATGTAGTATGTCAGAGGCGAGGGTGCAGGTCTGCAAGATGCGTTATTACAAGGTGTTCTCACTAGTTTATTTCCTAAGTGTTGTTCCTTAGTGCGTAGAATGTGTCCCGTGCATGTTGGCAACTCTTCTCGCTTCTCGAGGTGGGCGCGGTCGGGTCGGTCTGGGATGCCCAGGGAGGCTTCTTCGCAGTCCGTTACAACGGACCGGTTTTCGGGTTGGACTTGCCCTGACATCGACAGCCAGGCGGAGGCAACAGTGCGGTGACTGATTGATGAATGATCGTATTGATCGTGTAATGCGGTGACTGACGAAAATCTGCATACTTTATTTATTGCATGATGCATGCAACCACATCAGTCATGAGCATGCAGGCTTGCATGGCCGTCTAATGGGGGCCTTAGAAGTGACAGCGCTACTGTTTGCAACACACACACACATTTGTAAAATATTCATCAACTTCTTATTGATTACTTTTGTATCATTTTCTGAGGGTACACCATTAACTTCCCCTCCCTTCTCTTCCACCATACCACTTGGTACCTACTGTTATAACCTATCAATGGCCAACATGACGCACTTCATCATTCTGTCTGGTAGTAACCGATCGTCTATCGATGTAAGGCATGCGTGGCACACATCAACAATAGGATCCAAGAATACGATCTACATTGCATCACGCAGCTCTGCTTCAGGGCGGGCGCGGGGGCGTAGGTGACGTGACGACGTGACGACGTGACGACGTGATCACGTGACCTTGCGTAGGGGAGGGGGGGGAGGGAGGCTATCGATTGCGGAGCGAGGCGTCGCGGGCGGGCGCGGGCGCGGGCGCGGGCGCGGGGGCGGGCGCCGCCACAGAGCATACTGCTCAGACGGTGCAGGCTGCGTGTAGTGTAGGTACACACACCCGAAGCCCTATTTTTGAATCGCTCGCCTTGTTTCAAACGGTCGATTCTACTAATTTTCTTTCGACATCCGATACGGAAATTAGTAAAATCGAACGCTCGAAGCGAGGCGAGCGATTCAAAAATAGAGCTCCAGATCGGTCGAGAGCCACATAACTCCTCAGCGAACGGCGGTAGTCGACGCGTTGCCTACTAACAGTGCAGCAAATATTGTATGAGAATAATCAGTCAATTATCTTATCTAAGTATTAGTGGGTTATTGTTTTGATCAAAATTCATTTTTACTTTTAAATACACGCTCACTGCACAAACCTTTTTCAAATTTATCCTCAAAATTATCCAGTATTAAGAATATCTTAGATTTTCAGCTTTTAACATTTCTTATCTGGGTTTAAATAGCACCAACACATTTAATTTTTTAATTTTTGGAGGATTGGTCGGGAGTTTTTTAAATTTTTTTTATTTATTTGTAACGTGTGCCCGGTATCAATGAATGTACCTATATTACTTCTTTATTCAACGGGCCACCCCACCCACCCCCCTACCCACCTACTAACTTCCGCTCTGCGGCGGGACTGTCTATGCGTCACACAACGGTTCACAATTTTAAAAAGATTAAGCACATATTCCAGTCGTCGCGTCTGTTACATGCCTATTGTTTGTCGTATCTGAGAGACGCAGGTCCTCCGTCCCAGATGTGCCGCTGAGGTACCTCGGTACATCCCGCCCCCGCCCCCGCCCCCGCCGGCGCCGCGTCGCACGCACCTCACGTCACTCGCACAAGTGGTACCCTACACTTGCACAACCCCCGAAAGGATCACTCCGCTTCGTTCCTTCGATAAAAAGTAAGTAAACGCTTGCGGCACATTATTTTCTGTTTATTTATGAGATTGACGCAAGTTTCCGTGAAGCATGGTGCGGCACGAGCGGAGGGCTCCCCCAGCCCGCCCCCGCCGCCTCGTATCCAACTCAGAGCTGGCAACTTGAAGCCTACGTTTCCAACAGGTGATTGTTGCCACCGAGACCTTTGTACTTCTGTATACTTGTTCGTGACTAGCTGGTTCCCGCGGCTTCGCCCGCGTGGGGAAAAAATACCCTTTCTTAGCGGACGTCAGAGCTGTTATGATTGCGCAAAATTGGGCCGGGAATCGAACCGACCTTTGATTTGTTACTGATCAAAAGGGCCAATCGTCCATCGCATCACATTCCTTCTAAATAATATATGGGAAGACGATTAAATACTAAAAGGATTAAAGGTGATGTACTCGCTCTGTGCGTGCAGGTGTGCAGGTGTGCAGGTGTGCGTGCAACATGGGTCTCCCGCGGCTGACGACGTGCTGCTTCGTGCTCGACCTCAAGACCGGCAACATCGTGCTCGGGTGCATCAACGCCGTACGTACTAACGACAAACGTACTAACGTGCTGCTCAAACGAAGTCAAGTGCTTGCCTGGTTGTAAGTTTAACAAGTGACGGGCCACTTGAGACGCGATCGCAAGCCGCAGGACCGAAGCGCGGGAGGATATAGTTCGTGTCATTGGCTTGTAATCTCCGTTATACACTCTACTTTTCACTTCGATAGCGGGGATAACTACTAAGCTGTAAATGCATGCGCAAAGCTAAAAATTAACAGCACTACAAATGTATCTAGATCCTTAGGCTGTCATGCAATATTATGAAGATAGGACGACACTAAATTTAGTGCTGTCAAATTCTAAATGTGGAAATCATTCAGATTCGGGCCCACTATTTAGTTAAAGTCATGAAACTACAACTTTAAAAGTTTTACAAGAAAAGCTGTTCCATTTGAGGAGTAGAAGCCAGCACCTGTATGCTTGTGTGTGTGTATGTAGGTGTTCTCGTTCATCTTGATGGTGGTGATGATCGTGGTGGCCAGCACGGTGGAGTCGCTGGAGGCGCGCGCGGGGGAGGAGGGGCTGCCCCCCGCAGAGCAGGCCTCCCTCACCGGCCTCTACGTCATGTCCGTCATCCTCGTGCTGCTGTTCCTCGCCAAGCTCGCCTCAGACCTGCTCTTCGTGTACGGAGTCATCAAGGTACCAACCATTCATCCAACCGACACCATACACAGTGGCACAACACCATTGGAATTAAGCTTCGTGTTTTAGACGCTTTATGTTGTCTTCCTGCGTTTTAAGGGTAGGTAGTTGTAGTAAGCTACAGGTAAAATAAGGTTTTGGTGAATATCACTTTAAGGGTCAGAAATAGTACGAGGGATACCACCGCGGAACGACCAGACCACAGTAGAGGGGACGCGCGTCCAGAGAGTTTAACTCTACAGTTTGTTAGGTCTGGTCTTCTAGATGTTCTTCCACCGGTGTCGTCTTTGGCTGCAGTACCTAAGGTTGCTCGTGTGTGACTGAGGTGATGTGTTGTTTGTTTGTTTGTTTGGTTGCTGCAGGAGCGCGTCAACATCGTGAAGGGCTACCTCATCATGTGGATCGTGTTCTTCCTGCTGTCGCTGTTCACGTTCTTCCTGAACGTGGCGCACTACGGCGCCGGCACCATCTGCACGGAGATGTTCTACATCGGTGAGTCCTCCGACGGCTCCCGTCGCAGGCCCGCCGCGGGGTAGCGGGCCGGGGCGGGACGGGTCGGTTAATAGAAGGTCCACCAACCGACGACCATTGTTATTTGAAAAAGTAAAATATAACTTTTTTTCGAAGAAACTACAACAATTAAGGTGGTGTTTTTGTACATAATATGGAACGCGGTATCTGGTTTTTATTAACCGCCCGGATGAAGGATTCCCTCGATCAACCAGACACTGTATCCTGTATTGCTATAAAATACTATAAACTAAATAAAAGCCAGTTATCATCAGTTTCTGGTCCTCAAGTCGCCTCTTTCTCCTCATCGTTGCAAGTCTTCACTTGTGGCCTTGCTGCGAGGCGTGCCACAGTTGCCGCCCACCACCAGCCGGGCTGTCTGTCCGTGCACCAATAAACAAAATAAACATTTGCAGGTCTCAACGTGTACGCCATCCTGCTCAGCCACAGCTTCTACCGGCAGCTCAACGAGAGAGAGGAAATATAAATGACGCAACTAAGCTAAGACCTCAGTGAAGGATCGCCCAGCTCGGACCACAGACAACTGCACCTACCCTATTCGCACCAACGCGGACACGCCACGTACTTTCCTCAGATGTAAAAAATTCAGACATTTTCGCGGGGTCACCCACACATGCACACTTGTCGTAACAGAAGAGCGAAACGCCTGGTCGAGTACTTATCGCAATCACCACGGATTTAAATAATATCTCAACTGATTATTGTTGGCAATAACACAAATACTACCCTGCGAGTAGTCCGCTCGGAAAACAAAACATATCTACCTACCTATACTATATAGTACATCATCCATATCATCGTGGCCCAGCCCACTGCTGGGCGCGCCAATGAACCGATGTTGGTTCCTGCATGCAGTCGCTGCCAGCCGGCCGCTTCACCACGCGACGCCTGCCGACGCGCCGTCTCCACTCGACAACACGTCGACCTCAGCGTTGATCGGTTCTCCGACAGATATAGTGTGACCAGCCCACTGCCACTGTAACTTATTCTGTTTAAGGATACGATACTCGTCCACACATACACCGCGGCCGTGTCCGTGGCCCCAGCGGGCCACCTACTACGCAGGCCGCCATCGCCACCGCCACGCGCCGTTGTGGCGCTTTCATTGATTAATATTTTGTCAGGTCGGTTTTACTGATTTTCAGTCATTGACTATATTACCATCCTAATGCGTAAAGGAAGCGCCCACCCCGGGGCAACGCGGGGGCAACTGATCACTTCCACCCAGAGAGTTGTTAGTATACATAGAGCGCGCGTTAGCTAGTCTGAACTGTAAGCACGGGTCTGAACAGTCTCGAAATGTTCGGGGCGACGCTACTAGTCACAACACGTCAGTAGCGCTGATTGTTGCAGTCGTAATCATGGTGAAATGTGCAGTGCCAAGCTGTAAACACGATTCACGGAAACAAACGATCTAGAAAAAATGTATATAGAAGCGTCCATAGAACACCTGCTTACACTTGGCACAATGTGCAATGAGCGATGCGCGCACTCTATAGCTAGTATACCTACTAACTCTATGCTTCCACCTGACGAAGTACAACTAATCAGTGCTAAAGGCGTGCTCAAATTGCTGACGGATGCAACTAAGGCTGCGATCACGATAGATCGGCAATCGGGAGCCCGAGCCGGCGCATGCGGCACGCACTTTGCTTGCAAAAAAACTACCTTCACGACAATAACAGCAGACAATAAATAGATAATTATTGACAGAACAGAAAAACTAATATTATCGTCACATATCGATTTGATTTTTAAAATAAAATGGTGCTTTTGATTTTAAAAATTGAATCGTTTATAAGTATTACTTAAGTTATGGGAAAGGCAGTATTTTATATTCTGAATAAATATTTACGAAATTTTAAAATAATACATAATTAAAACAATTAAACAAATAAATATCTGCCTATAAGCTCTAAGTACCTATTAAGTATTTTTGATGGTCCTAACGTTTAAAGTTTGTTGGTCTTTGTTACTTATATTGTAAAGAGGAATCATATTTTGTATTACGTTATTCTTTGTATAGAATCTTTTACATATGTACATGTATGTTTGTATATCTAGATGTGTGGCTCGGTTCTTCCTCGGGGAGCGAATGTCAATGTCGTAGAAAGTGCAGCGCCGGAATATTACAATGTAAACACAAACGCTAGTTTTACCAATATAAAAATGAATTTCAAATCACAGGCCTTGGGCTCTGCCAATATGACGCATATAATTTAGAAATGGCAATATAAGTAGGGAGTCTATCTTATCGTACCTCTTCTGTACCTGCACAGGGATGAATGTTAGTAGATTTATAATCTTCATAAACATTAGTCGATCGGCCAATCGTAGGTTTGTCTCAAATTGTTCATTATTTCCATTCATATTGGTAACTTGATATGATCAGACATGAGGCGGCGCGCGGCGTTGCTTTACAAATATATGACACGATGTACCTACCTACACGATAAGTTCCGCCGCTGCAGTTATTATTATGTATACCTATCTCTATCTCTAAGTACGCTAAAATAATATCAAAACGATGTGGTGTGCGGGAAATATAACAGTTCTACTTATCTAGTGATTATTTTATTTACCTGCGACAGTTGCGTCGCGGCCGGGCACCTGCACCTGTACCTACATACGGTTGTCGTAATACATGTCCTTACTTATAAGTAGGTATAGTACATTCACTAGTACACGTGAGCACTGAATAGTTATAAAAGGGAATTTCCTTCGCTGAATTAAATTCGGCGTCAGTATAACATGTACCTAACTAGTCCTGAAATAATTATGTCCGTGACCCCAGCGGGGCACCACGTAATTTCGGGTCCTACTGTACGCCAATAATTAGTGCCAATTAGTGCACAAAAATCAGAATTTGTGCCCCAGTTTGTGACGCGAGTCGGGACGGGGCGGGGCGGGGGTACTAGGTGCTCGTAGCTAGCCTCCCTCAGACACAGATCAATCCTATTACCGATCTATATCATATCTATACTTTTAAAAAAAAAAAAAAAATCTATACTTAGTATAATAAAATTGAAGTTTGTTTGAAAGTGCTAATTTTAGGAACTACCAGTCTGATTTGAAAAATTCTTTTTCATTACTCATACTCTGAAAGTAGGTCTGAAGTTGCCTGAGGAGCGGGTTGAAAGTAGTACATCTCAGCCCTAGGGAGAATCGCTTTCAACTGACAGCTGTCAAATTATATTTAAAAAAACTAGTACTATTTTGACATTTCTATTGGACCATGTTCCAACTGTCTATACAGCCACCAATTACAGCGCGATGTAAAATTGAAATAACATAAAGTTATGTAATAATTAGAGAATATATATTTTTAAATGACTTTATTATAATTATTACTGTCAACTATTTCTTTAAAATACCATAGATTTGGACAAAATATTTACCATTTTTTCAATGATGGAAATGAAAAATAATGGCAGAATAGCTGGCCGGCCACAGAAAAAAAAACAAAGTAGACGGGAAAGCGGCAATCCGATCTTCATTTGTTTTTTCGAGTTGTACAGTTTTGTTTATACTTCAGTGTAGCAGAGATTTGTATTAACACTTATTTTATGTATTTGTTTTTACTTTCAGTGTATTCTTAATGAAAAGCACAGTGTTTCCCTCGGGTTCAATACTTATTTAGAGGTCCCTCGAACTATTGGCGCCCTCGCTACGCGTCGGGCGCCAAACCCCGTCTCGGGACTTAAATAAGTTACTTTCACACCTAGGTTAACAATGTACTATTTGCATATGATAGCACTCTTCTTGAGGAAGGTCGGGTACGCTACCGTAATTTGGTACATCAGATTTAAAATCCGAGGTGGTGGCTCTTCCGAGATGACGCATATCATCCCTACGACCCTAGGAGACGAGCAAAAAGAAAAAAAAAATCAGAAATAACTCATAAAATGCGGGCGACGCCGCGGGAAACAGACAATTGTCTCAGGAAAGACGTCGGCGAATACACAAACTGCAAATGTTGTATTTAATCATTTATTTGCCACAACAAATATCTAATTACATTACATATGGGAGTACTTATTAACACATAAAACATCCTTCACAATGTAGATAGACCACTCCAACTAGAATAAATGCTTTCTTAACAATAACTCGATCCGAGGCATGCGCGTGGTGCTGTGTGTATATATTAATACAAAAATACATGTCTAAATGGCACTTGACGTCTTTGAGGATCCTGGTTTATTTATTATACATATATATACTATGCTATGGAAGTTTGTACATTAGGCACCTGTAGTGAACTGTATAATTGCACGGCACCGACAACTATCTTACGAGTATGTATAACAATATATGTCATTCTATTAACTTGAAATATGCTAAAATACGATACGTTAGGTACCACCAAAATTGGTTAAATACTCGATGAGGTATACCCAGAAAAGTTAAAGTTTACAATTTGAAGACAGCGGTATATCGATATTTTGAGGCACTTGTAACGACCATCTCATACAATATTCGGTAGGCTTTACCAGCTCAACCATACGGAGCACAACACTAGCCTAGCGCCTGTCTCCTGCCACAGCGCGTGCTACCACTCGACTCGAGTCGCGACGATCATCGCATCGAGCGCGACTAGACGGACGGGGCGAGTCTAACTAGTAAACTATCAACTTCATGACTATTTATCGGACACCGACACGTTCCAGTCGAATCCTAATACTCGAGTTCTTATTGTGAACTCGATTCCTTTACAAGACTCGAGTTCTGCATAATCGGGTGGAGTATTTCGAATTCACGACACGAAAACTGGAGTCGCTCGCGAGCCGCGACACTATCCGGCCGCACCGCAGCGCCAGCCGGGACTTGGTGTTCGTGTTGTTTGAGATTCATGGGCGTGCCGTGGCAGTAGGCAGAGCCCCGGGAGCGGGCGCGGGCGCCGCGGGCATTCCGTACCCTCGCTAGTCTGTGCTCCGACACAACACTTGTCATTCTCAGCATTCAGTTCTATCGCTAGATTTTTACGTCAATTCTAAGTACTATGTTACCATTCGGCTCGGCCGTGCACTGGGAAGTGACGACAACGTTTGTTTCGCTCACACTGTACACGTCCCGTGGCCGTACAGTGCCGGGCTCACAGAACACGCACCGACAACCATTAAGAAGGCCTGACAGGTATTATATAGACATAAATCCGTTCATTTATAGATAAAATGCAATAAATCCTTGTAAATACAATTACTCATTAATTATACTTAAACCCTAAGTACTTAATATTAAGTTCTGTAAACATATCAAAATTCGATCTTAGCATTACAAGCTCCTGGGGTGTGTGCGCTGGACAGTCTGTGCTGGCTGCGCCCACTCGTGCACTCAGCATGGAACGGACAGGAATGCTGATGATAATGACCCAGCCGAGCGACTGGACTATTATCTCAATGTGCAGTGCATCGAGGATCGAAGTGAACACCAGCACAAACTACAATATAACGGTAAGTACCAAAATATCAATAGATTTATATTTACTTAGGCAACAGAGGCTAAGCAGTGCTACCGAATTGAAGAAGTCTCTTGAGTGTGTCACACCTGGCGGTGCACCGCCTGCGGGAAGTGAGGGTCGCTCGCTCTTGTACTCGTGTGCTTTGGTTCTGTCGTCGCCATATAAAAAAACTTAAACTATAAAGAAAAACCGTAAAAAACATGTACGTATGAAGAAAGAGTATGTCGCTGGGGGCGGCGCGGGTGTCGCGGGCGGCGCGGGCGGCGCGGGTGTCGCGGGCGGCGCGGGCGGCGCGGGCGGCGCGGGCGCAGCTTAGGCCGTGTTGTAGATGGCGGGCCGCTTGTCGTCCATCTTGTAGTAGTGGCTGCGCAGCACCATCAGGAAGTAGATGTTGAGCACTGCAAGCGAGCGAGCGAGACACACGGTTATTGCTTGTATACAGAATTCATTAATCTTACAACTAAAACATTACAAATTACAAAATTCAAATTATAAATTACTAGCGGTGATCGGAGCTCGTAACGTAACCGGCTTCGAAACGGGAATAATCATTGGTACGAGAGAGCCGTTGATGGGAGGCTGATGTATGTTGGTTGAACCCCGGCCGAACGAACGAAGCGCTCGTGTTCTAAGTTAGAGCCCTTCGCTTGCACGGTGAGTGACGTCACAACCACACTCCACAGCAACGAGTTGACGTCATCAATTCTCGGTATATGTTCATATTAGATACAACATTTATATTTTTAAAGTTTACAATCATAAATGAGTTTCCGAACGTCTATTAATAAGACAGAGAGAGTATATTCTCGAGCGCGTACAGTCTCGAGTCGAGCACGAGCCTTTCACACGAGGACTCGACCTCGTGGTAAGACTCGAGCGTAGAAAGAAGACTACAAGACTCCATTCTTGTAGTAGGTACATTGACATCGAGGCTCAATAAAATATGACTAGAAGACTACTTCTGTGGATGGAATCTATAGTTATAGGTTGGTTGGTTGGTTGGTTGGTACTGACGTATGGTGAGGATCTGCTGGATGATGTTCTGCGCGGTGATGGGCCCCGCGAAGCTGGCGAAGAACATCACGATGGAGATGACCATGAAGATGACGGCGTAGATGAGGAACGCCTTCACGTGCCCGCGCTTGTTCTGCAACACCACGTTATTGTTTGTCAATAACAACACAATTACAAAAACATTTTTACATTTCTATGAAATTAGATGTTACTAGTCATAATTAAACACATGGGGGAAAAAGTTTTAAACAAACTAGATTCGATTCGGATCTATTGACAACAGTCCAGACAGACGTACGGCGTACTGTTGTATTTGTGGTAATACACAGAGCACAGAATGCGCATGCGCGGGCATCGCCCCGCGGTTTAGATTGTGGCGGCGGCCGGTGACATTTACAAACTCTTTGGGATTACCCAATAACAATAGGGGTGCAGTTGCACGGACGACCGCACGTCAATGGAAACAAAACCAGTGAAAACTGGTATCTCATAGTATTGAAACTACCTGAGAGGCCAGGCCAGCTCAAGGTCATAGTGCTTCCACTGACGTGCGGTCGACTGTCCGTCATTTATTCCCAACGTCGATAGACCTACCTAACCACCTTAATATTAAAGTGGTTCTAAGGTATCGCGCGGTGCTTTCGCTCGAGGTGCATCGAAAGGCGTCCCCCAAAGATGCGCGGTTCTCGCGACTTGGGCTGGAATCGAATCGACTTTGAATGGTATAACACAGAAGGTCATCTCATCACACACAAAAGGTGAACAATGGCCGCTATATATAACGATGATGTACACCGCGTAGTGCCCGAGGCCGCCGGCCGCCGCCCGCGACTAATGTCGCATTTTGAACTATTATTTGGTCGTGCAGTAATAACTGGTCCCCACAAACAGGAAATAAAAGTGACGCTGATCTAAAACACTGCACCGGTTTGTGTCGTGCGGCTCGTGCGGCTCGCGCGGCCGCGGCCGGGTGGCTCCGGGGGACTCCCCTGCCCTGTAGCCTGTACTAGGACTTCACTAGAGCATAATAACTCATTATATGTCGCTTACATCCAGCATAAACAACAACTTTAGGAGCATGACAAGTGAAAATCATTTTTTTGCATATCCTGGGCGTGACGTGACGTCACATCACTGTGTGTGTGTGCTTGCACTCGCCTGGTGCAGGCCGACGAGCAGCACGATGGTGAAGGCGAGGAAGAAGAAGGCGATGATGAGCAGCACCACGGAGATGGCGATGACGGCGGCGCCCAGCTCCGCGTGCTTCTGCTCGCCGTCGGCCGCGACCACGCTGCCGCCCACCAGACCCGCGATGCCCATCGCGATCAGGATGATCTCACCCACCTGCGCACACAGCCAGAGTACACTCGCTCAGCCGGCCAGCCCAGCCAGCCAGCCAGCCAGCCAGCCAGCCAGCCGGCCAGCCAGCCAGTCAATCAACAAGCCAGCCAGACAGTCAGCCAGCCGGCACTCACAACCAACATTTGTAAGCGGTCATCTTGCTATTACCCCGGACAAAGGGGAAAAATAAAGGCGATGATTTTGATTTCAGGCGGCAAATTCTTGTTCAAAATCATGCTTTTCAGTAAAGATTTTTAGTAGGGTTTTAGTTTTTAAAACTCTTATACTTATTTGAACTTTTTTGTAATTTTCCTCTTTTTGGGAATCTACAAAAAACTTCAAAACCATTCATCATATTGTTGTAACTCCAGCCCGCGCCCGCTCCCGCCCACTCGGTGTAAAAAACTCGGCCATCATTCGCCGACGAAGGCCATTGTCGAGGCCAACCAAATTACATTCAGATTACCGAATCACACTATTTTTTCACTTCGCGATATTCGGAAGGTGATGCAACCATCATGTCAAACATTAGAAGCAAAGGTGTACCTAGTCGATACTAATATTATAAATGGGAAACTAACTGATGAGGTGACGAAGCCTGGGGGCAAACTTATGCGACTTTTTACCGCGACAAGCTGATGATTCCACGCGAGCGAAGCTAAAGGGTGGGGGGTCGGGGCCCGAGCGTTACCAGGTTGAGGTAGGCGATGATGAGGCAGCCCGTGCGCAGCTCGATGCAGCCGCAGCACGTGTCGAATATGCAGGACGGCATCTTCGCCGGAGGCTCTCTGCAACCAAACAAACAAATAACACTACAATACATACACCATACATTTGTAACGTCCGCTGACGGAACTATACCGCGAACACGTTGTATATTTGAATTTCATTACCGCATTCGAGGATTGTATTAATATATTTATTACCTACAATCCAATTATCCGGTCGGTGCATAGACCGGGGCCGGGGCAGCCCGCGGATCAAAAGTCAACGTTTCCTTAAAAGCCGTGACTCATGTATTTATTATATACGTTATTGTTGGATGTTCCCACGAGCCACACGAGCAACTAACAGTTAATGCCATATTTTCCCCATCGCCTACCGACTTATGGTGAGGTGCCTACCTAACTATATGGTTTTTTAAACTTTTTTGTGTGTGCAAAGGTCGAAACGTGAGTATTCGTGCTCTTATTACCTCATGGCGCGGTCGGGAGCCGTCGGACACAAAAACAAGTCGGCCTTGGCGCATCGGCTTCGGGCGCGGCGCGGCGCGGGCGCACGCCACATGTATTACATTATATAAGTATACATAATAATTGTGCGCTGCGGCCGCAACGCTACCTCCCTACCAGCACAGCTACCAGTAACTACCGCCACGCTACCTCCCTACCAGCACAGCTACCAGTAACTACCGCCACGCTACCTCCCTACCAGCACAGCTACCAGTAACTACCGCCACGCTACCTCCCTACCAGCACAGCTACCAGTAACTACCGCCACGCTACCTCCCTACCAGCACAGCTACCAGTAACTACCGCCACGCTACCTCCCTACCAGCACAGCTACCAGTAACTACCGCCACGCTACCTCCCTACCAGCACAGCTACCAGTAACTACCGCCACGCTACACCCGGTACCGTACACCCTGCTGTACCAATCGACATCATCCATATGTATGGATATGATGTGATGTCGTATGGATTTCTCATGTGAGAAAGTAACTCTGTTAGTTTGTTACTCTCTCCACACCTCAACCGCTGAACGGATTTTGTTGTGGTGTGGAGACACGTTGAACCCTGGGCATAGGCCACTTATTACCGTAGAGAAAGAACTTGTTTCACGCGGGCAAGTCGCAGGCTACCAGCGTAATGGTCAATAAGTAATTATTTCATCTTACAAACACCCGCCCGCGTCCCGCGGCGAGCGTGTGTGGAGAAAATGATGAGACTGAGCGAAGTGACAGTGTGAGTCAATGTGCCCTGGCTTCCATGGCCCTGGCAGCGGCCCTACAGCCTGGAGCATCCCCGCTGTCATTCAGTGTATCAGAGGCAGCAACCTCACTTTCAGCCGTCTGTCAACTTTCCTCTCATTGCACCAAGCGAGAGCACCAACTCATTGTCGGTATAACGCCACTCGCCGCGTTATACGACGCATTGTCGTCGGTGGCTACAAGTAGGTATGTCAGCCAGCACGCACACACCGGCGGGCGGCGGGCGGCGAGCCGTAACTCACAGAATTTGCATGAATATCAAGTACGGGTTCACTTCACTAAATAGCTATTTTACGAGAGCGAAGCCCTCCGATGTGGATCGTGCGTATCACAGGGGGACCTTCACCTACTTACCTACCTTACTATACACATAAATGAAAAAAAAATCCTCGATGGTTCCCGACTATATTCCGTTTTCCCTTAGCTGTCAGCTGTCTTATGAAAACAAACTATATTTACGCCTCGGCGCCATGTGCGAGCGACGTACTGTGGCACCAACAACAACATTGTATTACCATAGGACACGTATAAACTTTGCGGTCCACTCGGGAACACCATCTATCGTTTACTTTGCTTTCAGCTGCAAATGCGTTTGTTTTCTTACGACGCCTAAGGAATAACGGATTAATACTTAACTATTATTTTTAAAAGGTATCTATTTGACGCTAGGTACATTAGGTAAGTGCTAGATGCATTGTTTGATTATTTATGAATAAGTAATTCAAACACTGCTCGGTGTGTCTTCTGCCGATTATCAATCCCACTGTCAATTATTAGTACACGATTATTGAGTTATTTATTTACTTATATGTGACGTAGCCGAGCGCACAGTACAGAGATAGTTGAGTACAGCCGTGGGACCGACATCCAGCTCAGGGCCGACCGGCAGCAGTACAGTAGGTACCTACAGTAGCCAGCCAGCGGAACATACAAGCTCCGCCTGCGGCTGCGGCCGCGGCCTGGCGGGCGGCAACGCATCTCTACGGATGACGCCACCAGGAAACAACCCCACAGTGGGTACCTTCACCGCCGCGGGACGAGACATCACATAGTGGAAATTGTGCATTCAAAAAGGTTCTTTCGATCAAGTGTTCCCAGAGAACAAGACGCCGCCGCGGACTAGCAACTAGTACCCAAGTAGGTACCGAGGTACGTCAGTAGTTAGGTACGTTTTACTTGGAAACTATTATAATCGTCTGTAATATAAGTTTAAACGACATAATGTACCTCCCGTGAGAATCAGTTTGCGGATAGTGTCGCGTTTGTATTTATAGTCCAGTCGACTGTCCCATCCGTTGACAAAACGGTTGTCATTAGAATTAATGATGTCATCGGATTCGCTGTTTCGCGATAACTTATACACTTGTAGGTACATACTATTGTTTATTTGTGCTCGTACCCGTTGTCAGTAGGTAGCGTACCTATATCGGCAACAACGCACGGACACACTACCTATTGCATTTTTCCTCAAATAAATACATACCTACAAGTGTTTTAGATGTAGGTATATATGTATTACTCGTCTTAATAAATACTTCCAGGTAACTGATACCTATTATAAATTTGAAAGTAACTGTCTGTTTGTTATTTATTCAGCTGAAGGGATGTTGATGCATGGCATGGTGACGGTCGGCCGCACGTCATAGTATTGAAACTCCTTAGTAGACTAGGCCAGCTCAAGGTCACCGACGTGCGGTCGCCTGTACATGTCTACGAACGGGTAAAAAATATAAATAAAAACTGTGCCATAAATTGAAGAGAAGTGTGGTAATCTGTGATACCGAACTAGATAACTACCTACCTACCTTACAGATAGATAACATGTTTATTTTTATACACAAAGTACACACAAGATATCACATATAATATTAAATCATAAATGTGTGAGATTATTGGAAAATACCGGACAAGTGCTAGTAGGACTCGCGCCCTGAGGGTTCCGTATAAACAAATATAAGTAGGTACCTACACAGGTAAGTATATGTATTTCTTATATGGATGATTGTTCATACGCAAAACTAAGTTAATATAATTTTTTTGTGATGGATGTAACCACAAATTTACGGTTTTCCGATTTTTCCTTTTACTTGCGCTATTATAAGACATTGCTTCTTGCCTTCCATGGTTCTAGTCTAGGTCAACGGCAAATATCAAAATACTTAAAAAAAGGGGGCCCTTTGTCTGCGTTCACTTAGTATTTTTCCCAGCTCAAAGGGACTGCAGACGTCAGTAATAGGTATATCGGATATTAATTTCAACGTGAATATTTTTAAATTGACAATGATTTACAAAACATTGATCTGCTCGACTGTACTTAGTAAAGAATTCGGAATAATTCAGATAAATATGCGACTCGTGTCCAGTTGGCGAATACATGGCGGCGGCGGGCGGCGGCGGGCGGCGGGGGAGGGAGGGAGGGAGGGAGGGAGGGGATGGAGGAGAGGGAGGGACCGACGAGTGCGGGCGTTACTAAGAAATTGTTTTGTTTTATTTTCTTGGAAGCGAGTTGATAACAATATCAAATGAATGATAACATGGTTCAGCGGAAAAATAACAGTACCTACATGGTAGTAATCAATAAGTACCTATGCATGTGTACAAGGCGGGCGCTGGCGGGCGCTGGCGGGCGCGGCGGAGCCTCCCTCCCTACATCAGTGTAGTGTGTCACTCACTTCCAAACTATGCACATTGTAGTCCGAGGTCCATACACCGCGTGGGCCCACTACGTGACCAAACGAGGCGTACAATAACTTACTTTCCTATCGATTCTAGAATTGACACTATTTCCTGTCGGTGGAACACGACCGTTTATTGCATATGGCGGGCCAACGATGACAGAATGGAAACTGTAACTGTGACAAAAAATGAATTTAGAGGAAACCTATTCTTTAGGCGCATGTGAAGTCCGCCAGCCCGCACTGGGCTAGCGTGGTGGACTATAACCCGTACGTTCTCGTAGAGGGGGAGGCCCTGGGTGACCCAACAATGGGGACATATTAATAAGCTGTTGATTTGATTACGGACAAACAGACAAAAACAGACGCACAAAAACTAATCTGAAGATCCTGGACCCAACATGGTTTCATTCAACCTTGGACGTATGTTTGTTGAATCCCTTCCTTCCCCCACCGGTACAAGCTGTTTATGGAAGCTCCCTGTGCCCATTGGGTATCTCCGCATACCTCCGCTATCCGAACAGACGCGCACAGATACGGTGCGGCGGTCCAGACAGACGCTTTGCACATAAACTAGGTTCCTATAATAATACGCTACTAAACAAGTTTATAACCAAATATAATGCGATAAAGTTATCAAGCGGCGACCGGCGGCCGGCGGCGATTATAAATAATGTACTACAGCTGTCAAGTGATCTATCATACACGTAACACGCATCTTGCTTGGGGAGATGTCTGTTTGAGATGGCTTGTTTGTATATTTATACTGGTATGGAACATGAAGACACGCGCGCACGGCACTTGCAAGTATAAACAAAACAATACAAAATAACAATTAACCGCAGCACGCTATTGCACTATTTCCCGATTTTATAGAGCAAAAATAAGTTTGGAAAAACTGCGTGTAATTTTATAAGTAGGTATTTTTGTATTAGGTACTAACATTTTACTGCATTCTGTCTGAATCTAATTACTTATTTGATAAATAGGAACCAATTGGAAAACAAAAACGCCTTTATTTTATTTTGAAATAATAATGATTGGAATTATATGTACTTCACCGTTGTAGAAATTACTGTATTTAACTTATCTAATTATGTATTTACTTTTAGATAAAATCCTCACGTAAAAACTGAGGTACCTACGTAACCACTTTTTTACACCTCAAAAACGTGGTAATTTTGTCAAAACAACTGTTTACTTCTCCTGGAGTATAGAGACGTAGGTATACAACACAGCACAGCTCCCGCGGACACACAGACAACAGACCGCCACCGACGTACACTGGTACACTACACACAACCCGACCATACTTATCGGTGAGCATGGGCCTGTCCGTGGTGGGCAGCTCGTGGAACTGGGTGGCGGCGGCGGACATCGCGCTCTCCGCTGGTAACAAATACACGCATTAAACAAACAATTAATATAGGTTGTCTATCACAAACCAAACACAACTTGTACAAAGCTGTGCGTCTCTAATGGGAATCGGACCCACAATATCAGGCGCTAGGGTTCCACCACTAAGCCTCACATAATAAAACTATGTAGGTATACCTGTATACGTGACGTTTCGGAAAAAATGAAGATAAGGCGATAGGTATCACGACGATAGACTAGGTACTCCACCACCGTCACCGCCAGCGTCCCGGACGGCGCGGCGGCGGCGGCGGCAAAGGGAACCGCGTTTTGCAGCACCATCAAATTACATGAAACGATTTAAAGTTTAATATGCGTTTCCGAACATTTGTTTAGTTCAATTCAATTCAATTTGTTCTTATTTGTATGGAGGTCTACAGGGAAACTCAAACTTGTAATTGATTGAGTTACCTTTTCCTCGCATTCCTTCTCGTACGACGACGTAGCTAATGACGGAGAGTAGAGACAGCAAAATGAAGTCGGCTGGTTTCCAATTTTGTAGTAAGACCGGACTTAAGAGACAAACATTCGAAATTCAAATTACAAATGAGATGTTACTATTTGTTCTCGCAACAAAAGCATCTGGCGAGGTGGGTGAAAGAAAACATTATTTCCTTCTCTGTTCCACCCATTGTGTGAAGACAGACGACGTGGACATATTTGCGTGAAAAAATCGACTTTTAAAAAAACTGACTCATTTAACATATTCACTGATTTGAATTTTAAATTGTATTTCCTTGTATTTAATAAAAATAAATGGATGCAAATCAGACCCGTGGGTGGGTCCTAAACGAACGTTCCTAATACTAACAAATATACCCATGAAAAGTAAACTAAACTAGGTAATTATTGCTGTGTTTGGTGGCGGGCACTTAGCTCGTACACAATGTGTATGTGTGTATCGAGCGAGTGGGTAATTAATTGTGTAGAGTAATGAGTGTATCACACTGGGCCGGACACACATTGAAGTGAACTTAATGAAGCCGAGATCGCGTGTTGGTTGGCTGCTGCTTGCTTGCCTGCTCGGCTGGCTGGCTAGCTTCGGGCGTGGGACACCTCTATTTATAGAGATGGGATAACGCACGCACTTAACGAATTAACGCGCCCGCCATTAATATAACCTCAATTTGGGCGCGATGTTGTCACCCGAAGCTTTTCGCAGGCATGGAGTAATGCAAACGGGAAAGATGCGACTATTTGGCGCTTGGTCCCACAAAACTAAGTCCATGGACTTAAATTAGGTAGTTTGGCTCAGTCCAGCACGGAACTTGTAGAAAACGCGTACTACTCAGTGACCGAGTACCTGGACACCAACTGATGCGATGCACACACCTGGCTGCGGCTGTGGTTTAAATAGGAGTAAATTATATTATGTTATTATAGTATTAAATTGATATCGGGGGTGGGGGGGTGGGGGGGGGGGGGCTGTGTTGTTTATACAATATTGTTGGATTGTCGATAAAACAGAGCACAGGTTAAAGGTCACTCACAAAATTTGTCGCTTCATCGCTATATTTAGCTACAATCTGGTGGGAAGTACCTCGGTAAGTACCCACCTACCTAGGTATATAATGACTGTTGATTAGTTTTTCTTCAATAATCATTATTGGATAGGCCGTGCATGTATCACCAAATGAATGTTATTGTTTTCTGGAGTGGAGAGGCTCACGGACAGACAGACAGCCCTGCGGCAGCGGGGGGCTGCGGCCTGAATGCCACTATGTAGGTGAAGAGTTGAAAATAGTACAAGTCAAAGAGAAAGAAAGAAGAATAAAGAAGAAATACATTTGCTTAATCTGACGTACCTACCTATAATATTATTTATTACCTACAGTAAAGTTAGTTAGCTTCATTAAAATCTTGAACAGATGTTGATGTGATGACACTTTACAGTAAGTAAATAACATTATAGGTAGGTACGTCACAATAACACATGTAGTCTGTACGCGGGCGCCGGGCGCAACAGCCAGCTAGTATGTAATAATGCGGCCAGCCCGAAGGGGCTCGGCGCTCAATGTACCCGGCTCATGACACAACACAACACATGCAGTGCAGCCAGACAGCAGCCAGCAGACAACATGGCAATAGTGCATTGTGCAATAAGGGCAGTAAGTAGGATATTACTAACGAGAGGCTGTTAGAAGCCCGACGCCCGCGCCGAACGCGGAGGGATTTTCATGACTCGAGTTTGTAATACCCTAAGGGTCGGGGCAGACCGAGCGGAAATTTGCCCGCGCACTTTTTAACGTCATTGTCAAATGAACCATATCTCTATGACCTAAAGAACAAAATCGTATGAACGACCTCGAGCGCGAGGCGACGCCGACGTG
The DNA here is from genome assembly GCA_949699065.1 of Metalampra italica. Classification (NCBI taxonomy): domain Eukaryota; kingdom Metazoa; phylum Arthropoda; class Insecta; order Lepidoptera; family Oecophoridae; genus Metalampra; species Metalampra italica. The sequence goes on from OX452985.1 coordinate 10,666,293, forward strand.
CAGAAGTCATTATACGATTTTGTTCTTTAGGCCATGGTGATATGGTTCATTTGACAATGACGTCAAAATGTGCGCGGGCAAATTTCCGCTACGTTTGCGCAGTCCCTTACTGCCCGTGATGCACACAATGTTTTTCATCACATTTGCGAGGAAATAAATACCTACGACACAAGGGAACAAATTTATTTTCTTTGACTGTGCTGATATTATTTAAGTTCATTCAATTAATTGATTTAAATTTAGTTAATCAATATAACTCAAGTTAACTCAGTTTAACTCAAGTCGAGTCCAATCGAGTAAAGTCGAGTTTAGTCGATTTTAGTCGAGATTAAGTCAAGTTACCTACTCAATTTAACTTAATTAATTTAATGAACCAGTTCAGTACAGCCACCTACACATAACATCCCTAGGGGTATAATATTGTACTGATTATCATTATTCTCCCGCGGGTGTATAAAGGCCATTGTGTTTCTTTAGGTACGCATATAATCAGACCCTGAACGAGCAAGTGTGATGAAAAACATATATAATTCGCGTAAATATTTGTTGATTATGTATCTAATTAAAATGTTGTCGCGATGTTAGCACAAGTGGGTAGGTATGTATACCGGTAGGTACGTGTGTCACTTTTTATGCAACAATATTGAATAGGTACTTAACTAGCTACCTAGGTAGGCACCTTACCTAGGTACTGCATTCAAAATGTACGCGATTCGATCACTCGGAGATCATAGGTGCAAAAGTAAACAGATTATAGGTATAAGTAGGTAGGTAAGTACCAAATGAAAATGAACTTGTTGCGCCGCTTCTTCTTCCCAGCTCTATATAACACCTTGGAGGCGGTGGTAGATAAAAAATTGACGTTGCATAAATGTACCCAGTGTACTTACATGCAATAACAATAGTTTTGACTTTTAAGTGTTCTGTCCAACCTTTGAGTATTAAACCAGTATACCCGAGCGGGACGACTTTCTCGTCCTCATACAGATTTCCCTACATTTTTCATTTACTACGTACAACAGTAGGTACGTATTAGTTCCATGTTCATGCAACTACACTAATGACATAGGTAGGTACCTACCGGTCAGCTTGCCGGAGTTACATCACGGAGTTTCATATTTATTGTTTCATATTTATTGTTTCATATTTTTCAAACCTATTGACGTAAACTAGTACTAGGTATACTTGTCTAGGTAGGGTAATACACACTGTGTTCAAATCGGACTGAGGTCGAACACACTATGTGGCTGGCTGTCTGTGTGAATTCTGCGAGAAAACACACATTCGCGAAATTATGTTCGCACCGTCTTGTTCACACCGCGGCCGGGCGCTGGCGAGCAGCTTCTTATATTTCCTAGAATATTCTCTATTCCTACAGAAATCTACGACGACGGGAAGATTCGCGAGAATTTGCAGTGCAGGCTAGCTCGAGCTCCACCCCTGTGCACCCAGCCAGTGTACGGGTGGACTCCCGAGGTACCCACGTCTGTATCTCGGTGGATGGAACCCGTGGAGTGGATGGACACACACACACACCGGGTGGCGGGCGACGGCGCGCCGGCCGACCGTGACGTCACCGCCCGCCGCCGCCTCGGGGCGCAGCAAACAAGGGAGGGGCTCTATGTGCATGCCGGCTGCTCCCCCCCCACTCACACTACACACACTGTGCTGGCTGTGACGTCACCCACCACCCACCACCCACAGGCCAGACCGGACAAACTACATATCTGTATACCTAGGCAGGTAGGTAGAGGCTATTGTCGGAGGCCGCGCCGTGGTAAGTGCTAAAACCTGATCATAACTAACTGCAAAGACTGGCTGACTTTTGTTTACTTAAACCTAGTTAGATAATTAAGCTTTTGTATAACTGGCTTAGATAGGTACCCAAGCGGCTTTTGTTTATTTTATCGGCGAAAGGACTTCCTTGAGGCGCTTTAGAGGTTCATCCGTGATCAAACTCGGTCAATGACAAATCAAACAAAACAATACCTAACAGTTCCAGAGCTAGGTAGGTATTTGTAGTTCAAAATGATATTTTTAAATGGCTGAATGCCAATAAAAGCACAAAAAGGTCGATCAAAGACGGGCGCAGCCGCGCGGCATACCTACCTACCTAGCAGCTCGCGGCGTTACAGGTGCGTGTTGTTTGTTATTGTTATTGGAATGGAGAGACGGTAGACAGTGTGGTAGGTATGAGCTTCCTACCTACTGCGACAGTCAAATGAAGGTCAGCGAGACACTGCACGGTTTTTAGGAATCCGTCAAAACAGCGATCGTCGAGCTGACACTGGGAACATGCCGCCGGGTGGCGCTTGTGTTCCGAGGCTTGCCGCGCGATGTTCTGTAGGAGTCGGAGAATACGATACCATCGACTCACTAAAAATAGAAAAACTCAGCACGAATTTGAAGCGCCCTCCGGCCGGCGGCGGCGGCGCGGGCGGCGGGGGCGGCGGGCGGCGCCGCGCGACCACGCGTTGGATTATGTTATGTAGGCAGGTACCCAGATAGTAAATACAGTGAAATAAATAAATACATACCTTTATAGTAATTCGTAAAGGCAGGCGGGAGCGGCGCAGGGCGGTCGGCAGTCGCTCGGCGGCGGCGCTGGAGGCTCTTGTGGCGGGGCGGGGCGGAGCGCGAGCACGCGTGGCGGGCGGCGAGCGAGCGGAGCGGGCGGCGGGCGCGGACTGACTGAGACGTGCGTGACGTGGGTCGCGGGCCGCGGGCAGACTACTACAGAACAGACAACCACCCGCTATCTACGCGGCTACACTCACTACACTCAGAGCCTGTCACATAGCGCCATTTAAAATATAGCTTTAAAGGTTCGGTTCGGAAGGTTCTCCAGATAATACCTTTAAGTATTGAGGGTAATATTAAGAGCTGCAGGAGGGAGAGGGCCGCTCCTGTAGGGTATGGGAATACTATTATGTTTATTAGCATTGTTACATAAAGCTAGTATAGTAGGTACAGTTACATACACATTGGTCCCCATTACACGGTAGGGTTTTGCTGTCAGTTTAACCATGGTTTTAGGACCACAGTCAGGCGGTGACTGACTGATTGTGGATGAATGAATGGGGGCATTCATGCAGGATTGAAATCAGACCCTCAGAAAATAGTACTCTTTGGAAGTTAAAATTATACTACTTGGCCTAAAATTATACTACGTTTCGTTTCTTGTCGATTTTGTCTTGAATTGAAGTAAAATTGCATTTGTAAGCGATTTTTTTTCCGAAAATATTCACAAATCCTTCGATTAATGAACGAATTTAATCAAATTAAGGACTTCTTTCACCACTTCCTGATATTGTTATAGATAGTAATCTTTGTGATAAACTAATCTATCAGATAAATCTGTGTGTTAGACTATATAAAATATATAAGATATAGGCAATCAGATACCTGTGAATCCAAAAAAATAGGCTATCTGTCAGATAACCTGCAGATAGGGTATCTGGGACTTTATCAGCAAGCGGTGTAAGAGGCCCTAAGGCTTGTAATATCATCTTCTCACTCACACTAATACATAAAATCAAATAAAATACATCCATCCTACTCAGTCACAACAACCGGGATAAAAAATCTAGACCGATGTTGCCATGCATACGGAAATTCCCTAAGAATAAGGCATATTCTAAGGAAATTTCATAAATGCTGGGGTTTAAAACGAGTCGGCTAAATTATGGTACTTTCGCGTAGTATACTGGCATTACGATACTATATACTACAGATCGTTAAATTATGGTACAAATAGTATAATTATACGAATTCCAACCCTGCATTCATGGGACCAATCGCGTCATGTGGTCGAGATTGGCGAGGGACCGTTGATTGTCATACCTATTTGGGCGCGAACGAAGGCGCGAGGGGTGGCGGGCGCGCTTGCTCTACAGCCGGCCGGCAAACTAACTTGATGCTACCACTTGAAGACTATTACTTACTCTGTGCTACCACTACCAGTAGCACAGAGTAAGTAATAGTCTTCCCAGTAGGTAAAGGCATGGTGTGTCCACTGTCCACATTTTGACAGTCAAAAGCATGGTAGACGTAGTGTATGTACCTACCTAGGTTATTGTTTACCCGACTATGGCAAAGTCAAAAGGAGGGTTAGATTTTAGTAGCTACCTAGTTAGTAGGACGTTATACCGACATATTTTTACCCAGTTAGGTACGAGTAGGTAGGTTTATGGAGTATGAAATGAAATGAAATTCTTTATTGCTAAGAATAGGTTACAATTTTGTGTATAAATAAAGTTTCTCTATTCAGCTATTATTAAAAATAGCATGCAAATTTGTATGTCAACATAATAAAATTATTAAATTGATAAAAAATAGAGTGCGAATAAAATTAAAGTTCGATATAATAAATTAATTTTCGAGAAATTCTCGAACACTATAAAAGTTATATCTCAGCAACCATCCTTTAGTCTCTAACTCATGTGCTTCAGTGGTAGATTTTTAATTTCGTCAGGTACTTTGTTATATAGTTTTATACACATCAATAAGCATTTCTTTGAGACAGGTTTAATCTTGTTCAACTTTCCAGTGCTAGTCGTTTGGTGTTTCGTGTAGTTTTAGGATAGACCTCTTTGGCTGTTTTAAAAAATGTTTGGTGCCGCTTGACAAATTTACAAATTTCTAATATATACATGCTGGGTAGTGTTAAAATGCCCAGTTTGCCAAACAGAGGTTTACACGAATCGAACCGATTTCTACCACAGATAGCACGCACGCATTTCTTTTGAGCAATAAATGCTTTATTACATACAGGGGCGTTACCCCAAATCAGTAGACCATAACTTAACACTGAAGCAACGTATCCGTGATAAGCTTTGAGAGCTATACTTTGGGATGCTGTTTTTCTCAGCTTGCTCAAAACGTATACAAAGCGATTTACTTTTTTGCACACTTTTTCAATTTGTAGTTTATAGATAAGATTTCTATCTAGTATGACTCCTAAAAAATTTATTTGCTCTACCTGCTTTATGTCATTTAGATCATAATGAATATTCATGTCAATTGGTTTGTAACACAGTAACAGTAACTTATTTATCGCCAATAAAAACCCCTAGTTATGTAAGTATCATCTACTAGGTACCTACATGGAAGGTAAAACCTAATGGTAAGTAGGTACACATAGACTTATTCATAGATTAGACATATCAAGTTAGGTAAACTTACTACGACCTACAACCTTTGTATTTGCTCCATGCCTACAACACAATGTCGAACAAATTCGTTATCGAAATATTTTGGTATAACTAGGTAGATAAGTAATAAAAAACCTAATGTATTCTTATTGCCTACTCTGTAATCGTGTGCTGCTCTTCGCCAGGCTCGTCTAGGAGCTGCGAACAGCCGATGGTTCCACGAAACCCTTATAGGTACCTACTTGTATGTACTTATTAATATCTCCAAGAACAATCATCTTGTTATCAGGCCACCTGTAGCTAAGCTACCTACATGGTAACTAACTTGAAATCTTCCTGCGTTTATTTTATTTGCGCTCTCAAACGCAACATTGAGATGAGACAGACGATTAACATAGATAGGTTATGTTGTCGGCGTACGGAGCCCTTGGTTCAGCGAGCAGGAGCGGGCTAGTGCTGGCTCCACAGTCGGAGGGGGGAGGCGGTATTGATCCCTACACCAGACTCCTCGGCGCCGGAGACGGACAAAGAGTAGACACAGTCAGACGCTTCGTCGATACATATCTACCTGCCTGTCTTGCATTATGACCAGCCAAATGTTTTACGTAAAATTAACTGTTGAACGATGACTGCAATTAAGCTATAGTAATATTAGTATAGCTATAGGATAAGAACACAGAAGCCAGTGATTGTGCCCAGATCATACCCCCTCTACATTCCTTCCTAACATGTTTCGTCCATTTCGGAGAGTCAGGGTCCGAATCCGAAAGCTTCCCTTGTTAGCAAATTCGTGGTAAATTGACAGGTTGGTGCGTCTATACAACGTGGTATACATATTTAATCTTTGCTTCGCTAGAGTCGGGTAACGGGTGTTCCGGAGACACGTGGGTGGTCCCTTGTATTGGGCGTCGCTTCCCACTCGCAGCAGCCGAGCGACCAACACTGGACACTGGTGAGCACCTCCGGCCGTGCACTGTGACATGCGACGGGCGCGGCCGCGGGCGGACCGTGCACTCTAGTCGTAGCCCTGTCCGGCTGACGGACGCTCTGTGCGTGCAGGTGTGCAGGTGTGCAGGTGTGCGTGCAACATGGGGCTCCCGCGGCTGACGACGTGCTGCTTCGTGTTCGACCTCAAGACCGGCAACATCGTGCTCGGGTGCATCAACGCCGTACGTAACAACCCTTATATACTCATTGTAACGGTTCACATTAGAAGACCCTCATAGGCTCATAATACAGGCACACAATGATTTTGACCTGTGTAAAAAGTTGCTATTCATTTTGGTCAGGCGCTATAATATGAGTGATCGATCGTACGGTGGACGGGTGTGTGTGTGAGCGCAGGTGTTCTCGCTGATCCTGACGGTGGTGATGATCGTGGTGGCCAGCACGGTGGGCTCGCTGGAGGGCGCGGCGGAGGGCGAGGGCGTGCTGGACGCGGAGGAGCGCGCCGCGCTCACCGGCCTCTACGTCATGTCCGTCATCCTCGTGCTCATGTTCCTCGCCAAGCTCGGATTCGACGTCTTCTTCGTGTACGGAGTCATCACGGTATGTTATTTATGCTAATGTAAAAACCAATTCTCCTGCATTACCCCGGGCGGGACTTTGGTAACTGCTTACATTCCCAACATGTTTGACTTCGCCAGTGAGCCGTTTGCGCTTTTGCAGAAAGAATAAAGAATAATATTTTTGCCCATTAATTTTTGATATCTCTTGAGTAGTTTCCGAGATATGGTGTGATGACGTCATCTCGGCAGAGCCCTCAATAAACCCCTATAATTATTAAACAATTGAAACAAGTGCTAATTGCAATGTTTGACTGGTGGGTATAACTACTATTGTTTGTGCAGAGTTCAAATCCGATTGCCAATGATTATCGAGCTGACGTGTGTGTGTGTGTGTGTGTGTACAGGAGCGCGCGGGCGTGATCAAGGCGTACTTCGTGATGTGGGTGGTGTTCTTCCTGCTGTCCATGTTCACGTTCTTCCTGAACGCGCCGCACTACGGGCCCGTCACCATCCTCACGGAGCTCCTCTACATCGGTCAGTCTCAGTCTCGCTGCTGTCACCCACGCGGGCAGGGGCGGTGAGCCTGTACGTCGTCCAGAGGTCCGGGTTCGATCCCCGGCTGCGCCATGTTCACTGACAGCTCTCAAACGGTGGATGAGAACATCGTGAGGCCGACCTACACCTGCACGCCGAAGAAGAAATACTTAGACGCATGTCGAAGTCCCCGACCTGCACTGGGCTTAATGCCCTCGTTGAGGCCCGAGCCCAACAGTGGGGACGTGTGAACAGGCTGTTGATTTGATTATATGTGCGGCCCACACCAGGTGTCGAGATACAGGGCAGGGCTCCGCGACGGACGCCCCCCTTCATTGTGGCCAACAGTACAAACTAAACCCGCAATATTACATTTTTTTTAAATAATTCTCCTAGCCGGGAATCGAACCTATGGATTTTGAAGAAAAAAAATACACATGCTGTGTTAATGCACTATCCGATAGTGTCTCACAAATTCTGGAAAATACTTCTACTTGAATCATTTTTTAAATGAAAAGGTTTTCAACTTTTCGTGTTTAACCGAGTTTAACGTACCCACCTAATAGGTTCTTCGTCTGAAATAATATGGGGGGCTTATTGACTTTGTTTGTAGGTACGTATACAAACAAGTACATGCATGTTTCTCGCTGGCAGGTCTCAACGTGTACGCCATCCTGCTCAGCCACAGCTTCTACCGGCAGCTCAACGAGAGAGAGGAAATATAAACAAACAAACAAACAACACATTATATTATGTATACCTATAGGTATACTATAGTTATTTAAATAGTTATCAATGACGTACGCCATCCGTGCAGGTTGCGCTGCGCACTGTTGGATGCACCAGCACCCAGCTCCCAGCACCCAGCACCCAGAAAGAGGCAGCTGGATGCCAGCTGCCTCTTTCTTAAGCGTGACACACACTGGGCGGCGAAGGTTTGTATGAAGAACGCGCCGCGCCGCCGCCGCCGCTTTGATGTAAACGGCTTCATACTATTTTGAACATTACAGAAAAAAACCGCCACGCTTTCGCAACGCCGCCGCTCAGTGTGTCACGCTTTATTGTTACGGCCACCAAGCATCGTCAGCCTGCACTGGTCCACTGCTGGACATAGGTACGGCTAATATGGTTAGCTATCTCGGTGAACGTTGCATTCCACGCTTGGTCTAGTCGTCCAACTTACGGGCTATTATAAATAATTTATAGTTCTCTTTATAGATTAAAGTCAATTACCTATACCTCTAAACGTTGTTGATTGTGAAATAAATATAAACAATTTACAAATATATAAACAATCAGTTTTATTTATTACAATTATTAAACGTCGTCAAATGCAAGCATGGGCAAGCGTGTGTCGGCCGGAGCACGCGCCCTCCCTCCCCCACCGGGAGCATTCAGTGAGTGAGTGAGTGAGGTACCTAGTGTTGTATGTAATGTAATGCTCCAACAAAATAATGGAAGGTGAACTGTGGCTGTTGTGGCGAGGGAGGGTGGTCCCGGCGAGCAGAGGGGGGGGGGGGGGGGGCTACCAACCACGGAGCTACGATCTCTTTGGTGGGCGCCCATACAGGAATTGGAACCTTCCTGTCGACCACCGAGGAAAAAATTAAGCAGGCAGGGGGGAGCGGTGATGGGCACACACACTACACACACCATCGCGCTGGTCGTCGTGATACAACGCGATTGCGCGATTCGCGCGAATACGATGCGATCATCGCACGTTCGTACCTATGTTTCTTTGTTGATGCCACAGTTGATGCACACATCAGTATGTTGGATCGCGCGTTCATTCGTACGTACGAACAGAATTCGCGCGATCGCGGTGTATTACGCTTTACCAATTTTATGCCTATCTTTGGTGCCTACCATTATTTATTCCATACATGCTTTGGTCACAGAGTATATCTTTGGTGTTGCACTCTCCTCGCTACAAGTACTTAAAATAAACAGTATAACTACCAACCATAACGTTGTGTTCTTACATGTAAAGGTAACAATAACAAAGTAAGTATCAACCTACGTAACACCTACTCGTAGCACCGACTTCACTAGACAGGGTCCGGTGTGACGGACGCGTGACGGGAACCTCCACCGACCGTGCACTGGTCTACTGGTCTATGAGCGCTCCCTCCACTCACTCACCTACTATTTAATATAGCTAGTTGACCCCACGCTCGCACCGACACGCTGCACTCGGGCGGGGGGCGGGGTACTCGCCTCCATGGCCGCATGGCCGTGAGTTCCATTCCCACTGGGGACAGATAAGTTAATTCCGGTAAATTTTACAATTTGAGTTCTCCGACAGACGTGACCTGTCCAACGCCATTACCTGGGCGCGCTAGGCGGGGGGCGGGCGCGACGCGGCGCCGGGGCCGGGGGGCTCGTCGCGCAGCGGCCGGTGCGCGCCGAACGAGAACTGGCGGCCCTTGAGCAGCGCCTCGTAGAGCGCGTGCGCGCGCACGCCGCTGCGCGCCGCCACCACTGACACACACACACACACACGTCACGATGCCTGCACCACGCTCTATACACGAACACTACACAAATAACATTTTATAATCACATCACGTCTGTGACGCCCCTTCGATGTTACACAGAGGAAGTTAGAACCCGTCGCTGAGACATTATAGGTAGGTCTGTACTTGTCGCACGCAACCCCCCACGTGTACGTACGGCTGAGGAGCAGCAGCAGCAGCGCGGGCAGCCACCGCGCGTGCAGCACCAGCAGCAGCGCGGCCAGCGGGCCGCACAGCGCCGCGAGGGCGGCCCACGCCACGTAGCACACCACCAGCCCCGCCACGCGCTGCACACACACACACACACACACACACAGTTTTTTCCATTAATACCATCGAGCAAGTTGAAGATCTAAGGAAACCTCCGTGGGCGAGTTCGACTCGCACTTGCCGGCTTTTTTCTCTAATGTTTTTGTTTTATTCGTAATGAAAAGCACAGTGTTTACCTCGGGTTAAAGACTTATTTAGTTCCTCGAACTATTGCATCTCGGGACTAAATAAGTTACTTTCACCCCTATATAGGGTAACAGTACATATAGTGTTAGCCTTACGTTAAAAAAAAAAAAAAAAAATTACTCGTCGAGTTCATGATTAAAAGTACCTATCTGTCATTTTTTCTAAATCTACAAAAAGAGCCCCTTCCAAAGATAGCTTATCGTTGATTTATCAGTTTATTCTGTGCGACATTTGTGTCATCTGGCACCCCACCCCACCCCACCCCACCCCACCCCACTGTCCTCGGATCTCCCGCCAACCGTTCCCTGACACGATCCGTTCTCGTTTGAATGTAAAAGATCCGAATTTATTGCCGGCTGCAGCCGAGTGACGAGATATAATGGTTTTATCTAACATTGACATGGTTGCGGAGACTGACGGACGCTTGGATGTGCCGCCCGCGCCTATGTTACTGACCAGTCGCGTGCCGAGCACGAGCATGGCTGCGGAGAGCGCGGAGTACAGCGCCGCCACCAGCGCCGCCCACAGCGCCGCCGCGGGCAGCCCCCGCGCGCCCCCGCCGGCCCCCGCCAGCAGCACCGCCGCCGCCGCCGCCGCCCCCGCCGACGCCACCTGCGCACACACAACCATACATAGGTACACGCACTCCGATCGAGACAGGATTACAACTTGTTTTACTCAACGAGTGTGACAAAAACACAGCGTGTAAAGTGTAAACACATGTTATACTGAAGTCTGCCGGTACCTACTTACCTATTGAAGACATGTTAAAAGCAATCTCTTATCGTGTGGCAATACTGTGTATTGATAATGGAAACATTGTTAGCTATTCACAAACTATATGGGAGAATGTCGCTACAACCACACGTGCACAGAAATATGTGTGTATAGAGTGTGGTGTGTGGTAGGTATAGTTCCACCATCGCACAGATAAGCTAGTAAGCACGTTAACAGTCCACAGGTGTAGGTATTCAACAAAGCTCGAAACAAGAATGCCAAAACCTAATTATAATAAAAATGATCTCAACGCTGTACTGTTCTTGTTATTCTGCCCGTTTGAATTTGACCCTATCTAGGTGTCGAAATGGTGTTTACTTTACGCTCGGCTCGGCTCGGCTCGGTCGGGCGAGCGGCCGTGACGTCATCGTCCACTGCTGGCGTCCGCCCGCCACACCCCGCTTGATACGCCGAGCGGTCCACAAGCGGTCACTTACGAAGTTGACGCTGCCCGCGAGGAGGCAGGCCGCGTCCAGCCGCAGCGGCCACCAGCGGCCCTCGCCCGCGCCCGCGCCCGCGCCCGCGCCCGCGCCGCACCCGCACATGCCACTCTTATCTAGCGCACACTTATTGTTCCTGGTTGTCGCGACTCGCGCCACTCTATATTGTTATTAGTTGAGCGAGCTCCTGCGGCCGGGAGTGGAATGCGCGCGTGACATAAGTAGTGGCACCTATAGTGTAGTAGTCCCCGCGCCGCCCGCGCCGGGTGCCGGGTGCCGGGTGCCGGCGGCGGGTCGCGGCGTGTCGCGGTGCTACGGTGAGGTCAGCACCACGCCCGCGCCCGCGCCCGCGCACGCGCCCGTCCTACTCACCGACTACGGTGGTGATCGGCCGCGGACGCAATGTCAGCACATTCCAAGTGGACATTAGATACAGTCGACCGCACGTCACTCTCGAGCGGGTCTCCCCTGGCCCATTAAACAGTTGCAATACCGTAGTCTGTACAGACTGTTTATAGGTACTGTTTTATCCCAGTGACGTGCGGTCGACCGTACACCGTGTTCCAGCGCGCCATGTAACCAGGCAGGTGGTAGATACCTACCTAATACATAAAACTGTACAAACTCGGACTTACCTATGTATATGGGGACCTAGCTAGGGGGAATGTGCTAGGCACGGGTGCTAGGCACGGGTGCTAGGAATGAGCAGGGTTCTATCTATCTAAGTTCCATCGATACGACTATGAAGGCGCCTAGAGCGCCGCACAACAACTGTAACACGCACAAGAATAACGTCTAAATATGCAAATTGTTTAGATCATATCTCAGCCAAAACGAACATTCCTTTAAAAACATTAGTATTAAACTCTACTGTGACTGACCATAATGCTGTGTACAATAGAATAAATTCCTCTCTAGGCATTTACCCAATGAAACAGGCTACATGTAAAAAAAACCTCACAAGGTTGGCTAAATGGCAAAACTTACGATGAAACAGAAAACCTACTATTAGTTGTTAAGTAATCCAACATTTCTATTTTTATTGTTATTAGACAAATCTACTAAATATGCACTAACCTACAATTATAAAAATACATTTGATAAGTACCTAAGATACAAGTAAATTATTTTACTCAGTTTAGGTATCACCCTAGATTATTGTACTACAATAATTATATATTATATATCAATTCATTATAATACAGCAATATAAATATCATAGAAATATAAGTCCATGGAGCGTAGCGAGCTTTTTCCGGTGTTCTGTGATAAATATCATTATAAAGAATGTGTAGGTATACTCGGCACTTCTCTAGTAGGTTAACAAATTGTTCATTGTATTGTATTAGGCTAAGTTTTATAATGAAATAAATGTTATGTTATCTATCTATGTCTACGCAGCACCCACCAGTATTGTATTCTGTGTACCTATATGTATTACCTACTCTATGATATGGCCCCACTCAATCTACTACCCGACCTTGGCCTCCCTCCGCCTCCCGCTTCCCTACCTCGCCCGCCCGCGCTCATCCTGGCGCGACAGTACCGTTCGCATAAATGCGAGAGGTCGGGCTTATGTGACGTCGTGTCATTAACAAATGATGATAAAGATGAAGATTTCTCTAAGTATCTAACTGCTTCTTACACAATGTATTGTTCTTTATTGAAAATATAAATAAATAATAATTTATTCCTATACATTCGCCAAATACTTTTACAGACGTTTTTGCACTGTGTACCTATGACGGCGGGGCGACGCGCGACGTAGGGGGAAGCGGGAGACGCGGAGTGACCCATTATAGTTGGTGAGGAGTACGCCCCACTTACACTCCCACTTATTCAAATAAACCCTTCACCTTTCACATTAACACATTAACTTTGACCTTTTACGTAAGTTAAACTATGTTCTAGTATTTGTAATGTGTGATAAATAAATCTAATCTAATGTAATCTTCAGATGTGGCTGTCAAATAAAGTCAAAATGTCTAACATAAGCAAGCAAAGCAAGGCAGCTCAGATTAAAATTGATAAATCACAGAGTACTATTATATATTGTGTATTTGTGTCTGTGTCCAGTCCACGTGGTCTAGACAGCCGACTGTACTGCCTAGCTGTAGCTAGGTATTTAGACCGTCCATAAACAAATCTGTTGTCACCCTCCCTCTGTAGTCTGTGTATCTCCCACCTCCTATTCCGGTCCGGTCCGCGGCGGGTTCGGCCAATGCGAAAAGCTCCACGTGTTCGATTGTCTCTGGTCTTCGATTGTTCGATCACTCTCTGTATTGTCTCTGGTAGGGATTTAACCTAAAAAGCAGCGTAAAGTTTGCGTTTCGTTTTCGTTGCACAGTATACAACAAACGTCGTCTAGTTTTCCAATAAAATAAATAATTAAATTTATACATGCATTACTTGAAAACATACAAAATGACATGTGATAAAAAGTTTCAAGAAACAAACATTCATTTGTTAATAAACTAGGTAGGTAGGTACCTACATTCCCATTCGTTCATCAGATTAGATTAAACGGATCGCAATAATTTGTGGACTCGAATCTGGTATACTATACTGTTGAAAAAGTTGCCGTTAATGTTTTTTACCCACAAATTAAGGGAAAAAACGCAGATCAAAAATTGGTTGCAATTCCAGGTTTTCAGTGCATTAAGACCTGCATGCAACACAGGTGGTGGAATGTTCTGTCCTACGAGTGTCCTGTTTTTGTGAAGGCCTTGCTGTAACCGCCGCCGCGCCGGTTCTTTTAATATGAATATTTTAAAATTATGATTGGCCTAAAATGACTTTGTTTCCAGGGTCGTAAAACCCAATAAAAGAAAATATTAGTGTCTGTCAAGTCAATTGTCATGTCAAATTCGGTGCGGTGACTGCGGTGCTTGCTGGTTGGTTTGGTTCCTTGGTTGGTCCGTCCGATGTACGACTTGAGTCGTGCGTGGTGGGAGAGTTTTTATTTTGATTTGAGTCTCCATCTAGTAGTCCAAATGAAGACTATAAATTTCTGTTCCCGCACCGCACACGGAGGGCGGCCTGCTTGAGTGGACACTGAAGACCGAAAAAGTTAAAGTAGCTTGTCTTGTCACAAACACTAAGTTTTTGTAACTGTGCTAAAGTCGAGCCCCGTCCGCGGCCCGGCAGCTTTGATTGTTGTTCGTACACTTTATTATTAAGTTTGGCGCTGACAGTTACCGTCAGCTACATCGTGCTCATCGTGCCGCGCCGGCCGGTAAGATTACATATCCTAACTGAAGAGATCTGACATAGAAATATATACTCTACCAGACAGACGGCGAACAACCCTAATAATGGGTATAAATTAAGCGGCCAAGTTTCTCTGCCATGCATGATAATATGTTATTAGGTCAATCAAAGAGCGACAACAAGTCAAGCTAAATTCTTTGTTCTCCCTCTTTGATTCCTTCCTATTTAATCCTTCCTAATGACAGGAGCTATTGTAAGTAACTATGTACATGCCTACCGGTTGGAGTGGACAAAAGGGGGCGTCGGATTCCAAAAAAGTGAATTTTTTCTAAGTTTTTTTCATTGACCCCTCTTGTGCACACTGACCCAAGTATTTTGTTTTATAATGCGCTAGTATCCTGTATGCCATGATATTTCATCAAAATCTCCTCAGCCGCTATGTTGTGATTGCACAACATACAACGCATGTAGAGGTGCAGATGGCAACAAGTTGTAGCATGATGAAATACAACATTGAGTCAAACAATTGTGTTTCGTCTTACATTAACAATTTAAATTGTAACTTGTTCAACTGCCTGGCTTTTATTTTAATTTTAAAAGGTTTTCTAAAACTTGATATAAATCCAGTTTTACAATATTGGTGACACTTCATTGTGCGTGATTGTGCTGGCAAAATTTCTTATTCACAAGATATATTATTCCAATAAGACTATAAGTTACTTTTAAATTATAAAATATGAAGATTACATTTTTGTTTTGATTATTGTCATTGGAATCTTTAAATAACCAAACACACTGTTCCTTTACTTTGCTTACTGGCTTTGGTTTAAAACAAAATTAAATGTACTAAATAACATACGCTAAATGTTCATACTAGCAAAGCATAGACTTGATCACCTACTGTTAGGTACCTACCTATGTCATATACTTAAATGAATATAATAATATGCTCCTTTATTTATGGACACCGGCTACAGATTTCATTTTTGCTTGGATGGAAGTCAAGTACATTCACTTTCGCCAGACATGAAGTTTTGTTTTACATTCTCCAGAAATGAAAAACCTACTCATACTATTATCTCACAGTACGGCCCTGTACATGTCTGGCGAGTTTTTTCTGATGAATGTGTAATTAAATTTTGTTCAGTAAAACGCGTGAGGATGGAGCGTGTGATCGGGGAGGGCGAGGAGCAGCTCAAGTCGAGGCCGTACCAGGCGCAGCTCGAGGAGGTGGCCGTCGCCAAGAACACCATCATACATTTACCAACCGGTTAGTTCTTTGAGCTATTTTTTTTTCTATTTGCTAGCAGTTATTGTTCGGTACGGGAAACGACTCACGCGTGTCACCACCGCTCCAGCAGCCCGTACCGTGCCGTACGGAGGTGAAGCCACCCTTATGGCCACCGCCTGGCACCAAGTGGCACCACACCACCGCAGCCTTTAACTTGCAGTGCGCTACTTGTAATAGCCAGTACAGAGCGCACGGTCAGCGAGTCGTGTAGCGCTGCCTCGCATACTGGGAGTCGAGCGCCATAATATTCTTTATCCAAATTAACTTGTGTGCTCAACAGGTTCTGGCAAAACGTTTATTGCCATTCGCCTGATCAACAGGCTGAGGGAGCCGCTGAGTAGGCCCTGGGGCTCCGGCGGCAAGCGCACCTTCTTCCTCGTCAACACCGTGCCGCTGGTCGCGCAGCAGGTGAGCCCTCCAGCGCTGCCGGGTGCCGTCAAGCAACTTGTAGAGGGGCTCCATGATCTGTGGAAGTTAAAACTTTGAGAAATGTTCAAGTACAGATACCACTTGACATTTTTTTGAAATGGAATATCCGCGCCAAGTTCTCGATAATCATTCGTAGTATGCTCTGGCTTGTTCAATTTGAACTACCCTTCGTAATCGACAACTGGGATGGTCAGTATACATGATCGCAGGACGCCCGCTGCGATCATGTATACTGATCGCAGGACGCCCGCTGCGATCATGTATACTGCCTGATCGCAGGACGCCCGCGCCGTCCGACCGATGACAACATGTTGCAGGCGAAGGTGATAAGGAACATGAGCGCGGCGAGCGGCGTGGCCGGCTACAGCGGCGACGACGGCGTCGACTACTGGGACCTCGACAAGTGGACCGCAGAGCTGGAGAAGCACCAGGTCAGACACCACTTGTTGCCTTTATTTCTTTCATCAGCTCGTCCGGGGCCCGAGGTAGCGTACGGGGTACGGGCCTACCTCTGTTGATCCCCGCTAGAGCCGTGCCACCTCCCCGCGGCACACGTCCGGAGTGGTGAGTGTGTGTGTGTGTCGGCAGGTGCTGGTGATGACGTCGCAGATCCTGCTGGACATGGTGACGCACGCGTACATCCGCGTGGAGGACATCAACCTGCTGGTGCTGGACGAGTGCCACCACGCCGTGCTCGACCACCCCATGCGCGCGCTCATGAAGCACTTCGCGGCGTGCCCCGCGCAGGCGCAGCCGCGCGTGCTCGGTCAGTGCCACGCCCACGCTCGCCCGACACCAACACGAGTGTGTCGAGTGTGTCGAGAGTGACGAGAGTGTCCGTCCGCAGGGCTCACGGCCACGCTGCTCAACTCGAACGTGTCGCCGGCGCGCGTGGCCGCGGCGCTGCGCGAGCTGGAGACCACGCTGCACGCCACCATCTCCACCGTCAACGAGCTGGGCGAGGTGCTGCAGTGAGTACCTGCCGCCCGCCGCCCTCACCTCACACTCACTACACATGCACTTATACACAAACTCATCGGTATAACTGGGTTTCTTGTTGTACACTCGACTCGTGACGGACGCGTCGCGCTCGAGGTCGTGTACTTAGTGTGTGTGCGCGTGCGCAGCTACTCGACCAACCCGCGCGAGTCCATCGTGGAGTACGCGCGCGCGCCCGCGACGCCGGCGGCCGCGCGCGCCGTGCGCCTGCTCGTCGAGCTGCAGGAGCTGGTGCTGGCCGTGCGCCTGCCGCGCCGCGCCGGCGCGCCCGACATCAAGCTCGACCGCGGCCAGACGGACATCACCACGGACCCCAACAAGGTATAAAGCTAACGGGCTACATAGCGGCTGGGGTGGATGGAACATGTCGAGAGACGAGCGTGCTGTGCAGATCGTGAAGGAGGTGAAGAACATGGCGGTGTCGATGGTGATGCTGATCGAGGAGCTGGGCGTGTTCGGCGGCGCGCTGGGCGTGCTGTGCTACGTGATCCTGCTGGAGCGGCTGCGGCGCAGCGCCGCCACCGCCCACGAGGAGCAGCTCTACAAGTTCGCCGTCACGCACTGTCTGCAGTGAGTATACACCCCTACGGGGCCTGGCTGTGCTCGCATCACATACATCGATGGGTGTGCGCGTGCGCAGGGCGCGGATGGTGCTGCTGGGCGCGATGAGCGAGCTCTCGGGCTACGAGCAGATCGTGGCGCACTCCTCGCCCAAGGTGCTGCGCCTGCTCGCCGTGCTCGAGGAGTACAACCCCGACATCTACGCCGCGCCCGGAGGTGACACCACACACACACACACACACACACACACACACACACACACACACACACACACACACACACACACACACACACACACACACACACACACACACACACACACACACACCACCAAATATATTAAATTGGTTATGCAAATTATTCCAAATGGTCCTACTAGACCCAACCTAGACCCAACCTATCGTCGCAACAAACAACATAATATACATATGTATGTGTGTATGTGTGTGTGTGTGTGCAGCTGTGCTGCGCGTGAACCATGCGCAGCGGCCGCTGTCGGCCATCGTGTTCACGCAGCAGCGGTTCACGGCCAAGGTGCTGTACAACCTGCTGAAGGCTGCGCGCGCCGCGGCGCCCGAGCGGCTCGCCTTCCTGCGCCACGACTTCCTCGTCGGCTTCAACATCAACCCCATGAAGAGCACCCGCGAGCAGCACTTCCTCAAGAAGACCAGCGAGACGGCGCTCCTCAAGTTCTGCAACAAGTGAGCCGAACCGTGCACTTTGTTTCTTTTCTTTTACAAAAACATAACATCAAAACTATATACATACGAAACGAATTGAAGTCACGCACACTAGAGAAAAATGGTAGAGGTTGGAGGGCGGGCCGCGTGTATGTGTGTGTGTGTATGTAAATTTATGATATTTATGTATAATTTATGATATGTATTTTTTGGATGTAGATTTCAACACTAAGACTATGTTCGTTAACCCCGTGACAATCAGTGAAGTCTATAATGTGAGTCAAGTCACTTAAAAATACACCATCGGTGGGTTATGACGGAATTTGCACTCGTATAATAAAGGAAACGGCTGCACTGATCTCCTCACATCTCAGTTATATTATTAACTTATCTATTGAAACTGGTGAATTTCCTTCACAGTTGAAGTTTTCTGTTGTGAAACCGTTATTTAAGAAAGGTGACAAAAATAAACTTATATAAAATTATAGACCCGTGACGTTGGTGCCCGTATTTTCGAAATTATTTGAGCGCGTTGTGTTCAATAGACTTATTAGCTTCTCGGATAAACTCGGATTAATTGTTAATGAACAGAATGGTTTTCGAAAAAGTAAGTCAACGACCTCAGCAATTTATCAATTGTTGAAAACTGTACATGAATGTATCGATAAGAAAATTCATGTTTCAGCCATATCTACCGATTTGTCAAAAGCATTTGACTGCGTTCACCATAATGTACTTTTAAATAAATTAGAGCGTTATGGAGTGCGAGGTAAAGCTCTGGATTGGCTAAAAACATACATAGGTGATAGACAGCAATGTACTGAGATTACATATTTCTCAAACAAAACTAAAATAATAACAAGTGCCAGATCAGGCTACAGAACACATAACAGAGGTGTTCCACAGGGCAGTATTTTAGGACCGTTACTGTTTAATTTTTATATTAATGACCTTCCGAAAAGCACAAAACAACAGATGATTTTATACGCAGATGACAGCACAGCTTTAATTAAATGTAATTCTAAAGAACAACATGAGCGCGACATAACTAACACATTACATGACATCATACGATGGATGGACAGGAATGGTCTGCATATAAATTTATCAAAAACAAACATCATGCAATTCCATTCCTATATGAGGAAACCACTAGATCTCAACATCGTTTATAACTCTGATAACATAGAACAAGTTACTAGTACTAGATTTCTTGGTCTCGTGATAGATAGCAATTGCAATTGGAAAGAACATATAGAAAGTATTTGCAACAGATTGTCACGATTCGTTTATCCTTTACGAAGAATTGTACAAAACTCATCAGAGAAGACTGGGTTGCTTGCATATTTTGGACATGTACACTCTATACTAAACTATAATCTAATAATGTGGGGAAACTCGGTAGACTTCATTAATGCATTCAAAATACAAAAACGGTGTGTAAGAGCACTATGTGGATGGTCACAAAGGGACTCATGCAAACCTTTGTTTGCAAAATATAAAATACTCCCTCTACCATGCCAATATATTAAAGAGGTAGCCCCTTTCGTCAAACAAAATATTCACTTGTTCGAATCGGTCAGTAAATTTAAGATGAACCTAAGGCATAATCACCACCTAATGCATTCCGAGGTCCATAATTCATCATTTTATCACAGGAGCTTATACTATATGTCTGTGAAAATATACAACGGCATACCTGATTGCTATAAAGGGCTCGACAATTTAAAATTTAAAAACGCTCTCACTGGTTGGTTACTCTCTAAACTCTACTACAGTGTACAGGAATTTTTTGACGATAATTTTTTTTGTTACATTTAAGCAGATAATTTACTGAATGAAATACCCATGTTAATTTTATGCAATGAATTTTCTATCTTTATTATTATTAAGTTTTAATACTATTGTACACCTACTGGGTAAACTATAGAGTTACTATTGAATTTGTATAATAATATCTTGGTGGACAAGATATTATTATGTACCCACAAGGTGGACCGACGATCTGGTGAAGGTCGCGGGACCCAGCTGGATGAGGTTAGCGCAGGACCGGTCGTCGGGGAGATCCTTGGGGGAGGCCTTTGTCCAGCAGTGGACGTCTACAGGCTGATATGATGATGATGTAGATGAATAATATCTTAATTTAACCTATAGTTATGCAATAAATATATATTGACTATTTGTGTGTGTGTGCAGGGAGCTGAACTGCCTGATCTGTACGAGCGTGATCGAGGAGGGCGTGGACATCCCGCAGTGCTCGCTCGTGCTGCGCTTCGACGCGCCCGCCGAGTACCGCTCCTACATACAGAGCAAAGGTCAGAGCGACGGACTCGGCTCTCTCTGTGTGAGCCACCCGCGGGCGGGCGGGCGCGTGTGTCTATGTGCGTGCGTGCGTGCTTGCTTGCTTGCAGGGCGCGCGCGCTGCGCGGACTCCAGCTACGTGATGCTGCTGGAGGCGGGGGACGCCGCCGCCAAGTTCCACAAGCTCTACCTCACCTTCCAGGACACCGAGCGGTACATACACAAGGTCAGCTCACACACACACACACACACACACACAACTACACTCTCTGTACAATATTATTTTGGCCACCACACGCACACATAATCTAAACAAGGTATGTGTGGGTATGACCAGATGCTGGTGGGCAAGACGGAGGAGCGCGACGCGCCGTCGCCGGGGGAGATCCAGGGCGCGCTGTACGACGAGGACGAGATCCCGCCCTACGTGACCGCGCACGGCAGTCAGTATACAGTGGCAGTGCGGTGCACACTGTGTGCAGCGCACGGCTCATGTGTCGCGGTGTGTGTGTGTGTGTGCAGCGCGCCTGTCCGCCTCGTCCGCCATCGCGCTCCTCAACCGGTACTGCTCGGTGCTGCCGCACGACCAGTTCACCAGCATCAGCCCCATGTGGGTGGAGGAGAGGGTGGCGCACCCCGCGCACCCCGAGCACCGCCTCGTGCGCATCTACATGCCCATCGCCTGCCCGGTCAAGGAGCCCATACAGGTGCCGGCACACGCAGACTACACCACGCACCTCTCGATATACGTTCGTGGGTCCATCCGTTGTACAAAGTGCGTACGTCCCAGGGGCAGCCGATGCTGACGCTGAAGGGCGCGAAGCGCGCGGCGGCGCTGCGCGCGTGCGTGCGCCTGCACCAGGCCGGCGAGCTGGACCCCGTGACGCTGCTGCCCAAGCGCTACGGGTACGCTCCGTGACCATCGGCGCTCGTCGTGCCGGCTCGTTGTGACGCTGCGTGTGTTGCAGCGCGGTGGACTTCGAGCAGCCGGACGTGCGCGCGTGCCTGCCCAACTGGCCGTGGGACGCGCCGGACGCGGCCGACGGGGAGCCGGACGCGCCGCGGCCCGGCACCAAGCGCAGCGTGCGCTCACACAAGAAGCTGGTATGTAGCGAGCGCTCGCACCGCGCACTGCACGCTGCACGCTGCACGCGGCACGCGGTGTGGGTGTGAGCGGTGCGGTGTGCGTGTCCCGCGCAGTTCCCGGCGAGCCTGCGCGGCGCGGCGCTGGGCGCGGCCGACGGCGCGCCGCCGCGGCTGTTCCACCTGCACGCGGTGCGCGCGGCGCCGCGGTACGCGCGCCCCGCGGACCCGCGCGAGCGCGCCTGCCACGAGCTGCTGCTGCGCGCCGGCGGCTACGGCCTGCTCACGCTGCACGCGCTGCCGCCGCTGCCCGCCTTCCCCGTGTTCCTCACCGCCGGCGAGGTCGCCGCCAGCCTGAGCGTCAACTGCGCCGTCGTGCCGCTCGACGAGCCCCTGTTCCGACTCGTCAAGCGGTAACTGGTCACCGGCGTGACGCTTCCTACCGTCGGGCGCGCGGGCGCGCGGGCCCGGCTCATGCCGCGGGCGGTCGGTCGGTTGCAGGTTCCACCTGTTCCTGTTCGACCAGGTGCTGGAGGTGGCCAAGAAGTTCACGGTGTTCGGCGGCCACGACAACTGGCTGTTCGCGGTGCCGCTGGCGGCGGCCGCGGGCGACGAGCTCGACATCGACTGGCCGCTGATGCGCGCGCACACGCACATCCGGCCGGTCCTCCCGCCCGACGACCAGGTACCCCCCACCACCCCCACCCCCACCTGCTGCCTCGCTCCGAGCACTAGTGCGCGCGCTGACGTGCCGAGTGCGTGTTGTTGCAGGAGCGCGCGGCGCTGCGCGTGGCGCCCGAGGAGTACCTGCACCACGTGGTCAGCCCCTGGTACCGCGGCTCGCTGCTGCCCGCCAGGTGAGACTCGCACGCTCACTGCTCACAACACACAAGCGCTGCAACAGTGTCCCGCGGTATGAAGTAGCCTATATGTTATTCCAGTATCACTAGGTACACTAGGACTATATGCGTTGTGCTCCAACACAAACGTGATGGTATATGTTCTGTGTTGTGTTGTTCGCGTGTGCTTCAAATAAATAATTTCATTCATTCATTCACCCCTGTGATGACCCGGCCCCGTGATATAGGCATTCAGAAGGTAACAGACTGGTACAAAGAGCTTTGGTTCTCTACGACTTTTGGAAGTTTTTAGAGTTCGTAAACCGGCCCTTTAGCAAAACAGCGATTGCAGACAATTTGACACAAAATCTTATAAACACAATACGAGAGCCGAGCGAAACGTAACGCGTCGACAGACAGTGTGTGTCCAGAGCAGCCCCGAGCGATGGACCAAACTGCTCGTGCTAGTTCCTGCGACAAATGTATATATAAAGTAGGCACATAATAACGGTCACTGACAAACCCCTCGTCTGTCTCATTTCATTCTGTCTCTACCGGTTTAAGCGTATCTACTCTTTGTGCTCAAATTGCTTTGCCAGCCTTCAACTGTTACCAGTTACCAGTACACTGTTCGTAGGTGGTGCCTACTTGCAATGACTCCTTGCAGGTGCCTTTATTTCTATGCCATTCCCACACAAACGAAACAAACGCATTCGCGTCTCGGATCTTTTATATCTTTTCAACATCCGTTATATTTTCTGCTGGGCGTGACGCTGGCTTCATGCAATTGCCATAAGAAACAATATTATGTGAAAACGCTTGCACAATGGTGTGTGTGTGTGATGTGTGTGTCGCAGGTACATCGTGTCGCGCGTGCTGGAGCACCTGACGCCGCGCTCGCAGCTGGACTCGAGCGCGGGCGGGGGCGGGGAGGCGGCGGGCGACTCGTACGAGGACTACTACGCGCACAAGTACAACCTGCGCGTGCTCGGCCGGCGAGACCAGCCGCTGCTCGAGGTACACCTCGACTTCACATACACCTTACATCACTAATTCTAATCTTTGGCGTATGCAGGTTTCCTCGTTATGTTTTTCTTCACCGGAAACCATGTTGTGGCACCTAATAATGTGACACATAATAGACCAAGGTTCGAAGCGACGACCTGGTGAACGTGAGGCGACTCCTGCCGTGTGTGTACACGTGTGTATGTGTGTGTGTGGGGCGTGTGCAGGTGCGCAACATCAGCTCGCGCATGAACTGCCTGCTGCCGCGCGCCGCCACGCTGCGCGCGCTCTCCGACAAGCAGCGCAAGCTGGCCGCGCTCGCGCACGGCGAGGACAAGCCGCACGGCTTCCCCGAGGTGTTCGTGCCGGAGTTCTGCATCCGGTACTCGTACCCCGGCCACATGTGGTACAAGGCCATCATGCTGCCCAGCGTCGTGCACAGGTATGCACGCGCACACCACGGCCACTCGGCTCGCCACTGGGTACTGTAACTGTGGTGCGTGTCGCAGGGTCACCATGCTGCTGACGGCGCACGAGCTGCGCGCCGAGCTGGCGCGCTACATGGGCCACCCGCGCCCGGACCTGCCGCCCGGTGAGTGAGTGAGCACGCGCACGCGCACGCGCACGCGCCGCGCCGCCCGACCATGCTCTTACACGAGACCGTGCGTGCGCAGGCGCGGAGTGGCTGCCGCTGCAGGTGAGCGAGCCGGCCGCCGCGGCCGCCATGCTCGCCTGCATCGACGACCCGCCGCCGCACGCCGCCGCCGCCGTCGACAGGTGCGTCTCCTCCCTCGCGCCCGCCCGCCCTCGCCCGCCCTCGCCCGACCACTACCCACCCGCATGGTGTGTTTGTGTGTGCAGGATCAATGACCCCATCGACGCGGAGGCGCCGCGGCCCGTCATCATGACGCTCAAGGAGAGCGTGTACCAGTACCAGAAGAAGAAGATCAGCAAAACATACCCGTGGGAGGTGAGCTCCCTCCCTCACATACCGACAATGTTTATTTAGCCTTATATGATATTGGCAATATGTCCACCTTCGCAGGAGGAGAAGGAGCCCCTGGACATCGAGCGCAACGTGCTGACCGTGAGCGCCATGGACCTGGAGTGCTACGACGAGTTCGTGTCGGCGCCCATGCCGCCCGCCGCGGGGGGCGCCGCGGGCCCCGCGCGCCGCGCGCCCGCCGCGCCCGCCATCCTGCCGCCGCCCGCCGACGAGCCGCCCTCCGAGTGAGCGCCAGCGCAGATTTGACGTTTTGATTTGACAGATTAGCGCAGACAGGCGTTGCGGAGCGGCGGCGGCGCGTTGTGTTCCTTTGTAGTGCATGAGAACCCCGACACAGAGCGGCGCGGTCTTCATACAAACCGCCGCCGCTAGCGGTATATGTTGTCTGAAGGGCTCCGCTTCTTATTCGCTTTCCGCAGCTTCGCCGCCGCAACGCCGCCGCGCTGTGTGTGTTACGCTGTAATGTGTGTTGCGCAGCCACGACGCGGACATCCCGTTCCTGTTGTCGGGCGCCGGGGGCGGCGGCGCCGGGGGCGGCGCGCCGGAGCTGCGCGACGTGGCGGCCGCGCTCACCACCATCAGCTCGCACGACACGTTCGACCTGGAGCGCGTCGAGACGCTCGGCGACGCCTTCCTCAAGTTCGCCGCCTCGCTCTACCTCTACCGCAAGTTCCCCGACCTCAACGAGGGACACCTCACAGACATCAAGGCCCGCCTCATCGGCAACAGGTGCGCCCTCCACCGCCCCCTCCGTCCGTCCGTCCCAGGGTGTGACGCCGGCTGATGTGTCCCGCAGGAACCTGTACTACGCGGGAGCCAACAAGCAGCTGGGCGGCCGCATGAAGGTGGAGCACTTCAGCCCCAGGAAAGACTTCCTGGTGCCCGGCTTGTTCGCGCCCGCCGAGATACAGGAGTTCATCCAGAGCCACCACGTGAGTGCGCGACGCGGCGCGGCGCGGCGACCGGCCAGCCGTCCGCGAGCAGTGACCGAGCCGCGTGTGCGCAGATCCGGCCGACCTTCCTCATCGGCATGAGCTTCTCCGAGAGCGAGGCGCTGAGCGGGCGGCTGGGCGCGGAGAGCGCGGCGGGCGTGCGCGCGCGCTGCGCCGACGCCGAGGCCGGCGCCGAGCGGGAGCCCGCGGCCGGCGCGCAGCCCGCCATGCAGTGCTACGTGGGCGCGCAGGCCGTCTCCGACAAGGTACTCTGCGGGCCGCGGACGGGCGCGCGCGCGCCGCTCGAGGCGCACGAGGCATCATGTTCGTTGGTTGCAGTCGGTGGCGGACTGCGTGGAGGCGCTCGTCGGCACGTACCTGCTGAGCGGCGGCGTCCCGGCGGCCGTGAAGGTGCTCGAGTGGCTGGCCGTGCTGCCGCCGCAGGACCAGTTCGCGAGCATGGTGTCGGCGCGCGGGCCGCCCACGGCGCTGCAGCGGGGGCTCGCCACCGAGCAGGAGCTGGACCGCGTGATGAACCACTGCCGCGGCGACGTGGAGCGCGCGCTGGGCTACACGTTCCGCGACCCGTCGCACCTGCTGGAGGCGCTCTCGCACCCCTCCTACATCCGCAACCGGCTGACGCGCTCGTACGAGCGGCTCGAGTTCCTCGGCGACGCGCTGCTCGACTTCCTCATCACGGCGCACGTGTTCGACCGCTGCGGCGGCCGCCTGGCGCCCGGCCAGCTCACCGACCTGCGCTCCTCGCTCGTCAACAACGTCACCTTCGCCTCGTTCGTCGTGCGGCTCGGCCTCCACAGGTGGGCGCTGTCGGAGCGCGCTCGGCTCGCTGGCCGCGCCCGCCGTGTGTGCAGCGCGACGTTGTCCGTTGCAGGTACATCTGCTACCAGCTCAACCCCGTGCTGGAGGGCGCCATCATGGCGTTCGTGGAGCACCAGGAGCGGCGCGGCCACGAGGTGGTGGAGGAGGTGCTGTACCTCATCGACGAGGAGGACAGCCGCGTGGCCGAGTACGTGGAGGTGCCCAAGGTGCTGAGCGACGTGTTCGAGTCGCTGGTGGGCGCGGTGTGGGCGGACTGCGGCTCGCTGGCGGCCGTCTGGCGCGTCGTGCACCGCCTCATGCACCGCGAGATCCGGCAGTTCGCGCGCAACACGCCGCTGCAGCCCGTGCGCGTGCTGCACGAGCACATACACGCGTGCCCGCTGTTCGGGTAACTACACCTCTTATATCACACTGCACTCGCGTGCTTGTTTGTTTGTTTGTTTACTATGTGCGTGTGCGTGTGCGTGTGCGCAGGGAGGCGCGCACGCTGGACACGTCGCCGCAGCGCGTGGTGGTGCCGGTGACGGTGACGCGGCGCGGGCGGCGCGAGACAGTGTTCGGCTGCGGCGCCAACAAGTTCCAGGCCAAGCGCGCCGCCGCCAAGCTCGCGCTCAAGATACTCGCCATGTAGGCACACACACACACACACACACACACACACACACACACACACACGCACACACACACACACACACACACACACCTCGCCTTGTACCTACTACCCAAACAACCCACGCCACGTATGTGTGTTGCTCAAATGAATAGGACGATATAATGTTGAACTCCCCGGCGACTGAAACGAGCCACTGTTGGCCGCTTGGTCTCCCTCCGCCTCCCGCTTCCATACCTCGCCCGCTAAGATGTAAATAAATAAATAAATATGTAGATTTCTTTAGTTATCTAACATGTTTTATTTTTTATTGAAAATATAAATAATTTATTCCCATACTTTGGTCCAACACTTTCTCAATCGTTTTTGCACTCTGTACGTATGAGGGCGGGGGCGGGGGCGGGGCGACGCAGGGGGCAGCGGGAGACGCGGAGTGACTCACTATAGAATTATGAATAAATAAAATTAAACAAAATTAAAATTATAGTTAGTACATAGGTACCTACATGTGATAATGTTGTACGTTTTACACAATGAATGAATTGTACTTATTGTTAATGAGGATTCCGAATTATTGAATGTAATAAATTATATACTTTTTATACAAATGTGTAATGGTTTTATTCGTTGTACATCGTAAAGAGAGAAAGCAATAGAGGACGCACCAAAATAACAACAATCAAAGAGGGACGCACATAATACAACGGTGGTAAGAGTAAGCTAGACAGGTATAACATCTTCTATCTCTTTCTACATGCGAATTTTTTGTTGGGATGCAGTTGAACTGCCCCCCAACAATAAACCATAACTGTCAACGATCGACAGCCCGACTAAAATAGATAGTGTTTGTTCAGTTTGACCCCGCCATATAAGAAGCGTCTTCTCAATTTATTTGGGTAAAAGACTTGCTCTATTTCATGCTATACGCTGAGTGGGGTTTTATGGGATACTAGTTCTATGTTGTATGTACATACACGAGCCGTGCACAGCAGACGCCGCGGTGGCTCTGCCAAGATGACGCATATCAAGCTAAGTGCCTGCACGATCGAATGTCTAACGATTTAACTCTTGTTTTTAGCAAAGGCCGGAATTTTCGATTAACCTACAACATAGGTACAGTGTTTTTTTAACTGGGACAGTAGGTCTCGCAGTACATGTAGTGGGGCGACCGCCAGTGTTCCGTGAGCCGTGGTTGGCTCGCATACAGTGTATGTTACCGAGCGAGCCTGTGATATATCTATCTACTGGATAGGGTAGGTATGGGCAAAACCGAAACCATAGGAGATACTAGGGAAACTGTCTTAGGTAGGTACTTTTAAATCTTTTTTTGTGATAACAATTTTAGCGTAGTAATTTTTTTGGTCTAGCGCATGTGTTGTCAATAAAAATTAGTCATTTTGATCAAACAATTTTTTGATGCGGATCTACTCACTTTCATGTAGGGAATGTTGGCTGTCGCAGCGTCCGGCCATCGGAGTAACGGTGACATCACGGGCGCTGGACCGAGCCGAACGTAAACACCATTAAGATAGGGTCAAATTCACCATGGGAAGAATAACAAGGACAGCGTTGAGACCATTGTTATAATTAGGTTTTGGGCATTCGTGATTCGAGCTTGGTTGAATACACTTGTGGATTGTTATCGGTATTGTGTTTGAGAATTATAGACTCTTGAATCTGTGCACGTGTGGTTTTAGTGCATTTCTCCTTAAGGTTTCCGAATAGTTAACATCAGAAGTGCGATTACTCACTTACCTACCGCTATGGGTAGACGAAGTAAGCGTGTTAAGCGGCCCAAACAAAAATAAAAGACGATCACACTCGAGTTCAAGTTCTAGTAGCAGCGGTAGTGCCAGGGCTCCGTCACCACCGCCGACAAAAAGGAAAAAGGTATTATGTAAGATTGATACCTTAACTGTGAGTACTTTGAATAATATATCAGATTTTGATAAATAAGAAGATGAAAATAACGTGTTATTTACGGATGCCAGTTAGTAGAGACGGTGTTGCTAGTAGGTATACTCTTGCAAACCACTGAAAATGAAAAGGTATCTTTGAATTAGAATTATTGGCAATAGTTAGTTCGCTTTAATATTTTCCATTTTACCTAATCGGGTCACCTGTTAAAATAGTGACCGATTGCAATGCCGCAAGTTATGCGCTAACAAAAAAGGGAGATTATTTCCCGGATTGCACGTTGAGTTTTAATCATCACAAGAGTTTTCGTTTGATATAATTCACCGAGAAGGCACGCGAATGCAACACGTAGACGCCTTAAGTCAAAATCCATTCAGATTGAACATTATTACTGTAAATCATTAAGGTACACTTGCGCCTAGTTATTTTGGTCGGCTATTCATAATTTTACACTTACCTTCTGCCTGTTTATATGGACACTAACTCAACTAATTAAGATAAGTAGTTCTCATGCTAAGTGACTTTGTAAATTATAATGAGAATAAAGTTCTTTAAACCGAAATCATTCAATGCATTCCGGAGAAAACTCAGAAATCAAGATTATTATGTCAATAACGGAAGCGGATTTGGTTATTTTCGATACAGTTACAATATTCTGAATTATAACGTATTCGAGCAGTTATAGAAACAGGAGAGGCCGAGGAAAATAAATACGTTTTTGATAAATATATCGTACTTGGTAGTGAAGTCTACAGGAGAACAACCCAAGATCGTCGGGGGTGTGGTTCCAAAGAAATAAAGTTCCAAAGATAAATAAATGTAACCACGTCGACTTGGGGCATTTTTCTGTTGATAAAACAGTAGAATGTGTAGGCCAAAAAAAAATATTGGTTTCCCAGAATAATAGAAAGATAGATTTAAAAAAATTGGCGTTGTATAAATGTACCCACGGTACTTACATGCAATAAAAATATATGTAGTTTTGACTTTGAAATATGACATGTCGTAAAGAAATATTAAAAACTGTTCCCAGTGAAGTTTTCCTCGGGTATAGTCTACACACTGACAGTGATAGTTTGGCTCCAGAGCCTGATGGCGGTCAAAGGTTGGATGTAACAGGCAGTCAAAGAAGCACTAAAAAGTATATTGGCGTTACGACTGCTAACAAAAACTGCTGTATTGGCAACCTTGGGTAAAATTGTATTGAAACATTAATTATATAATAGATCCTATGTAACATACAATTTAAGGCTAAATAAATGAAAAAGAAATGACATCAAGTATAACATATAACTTGTTCTAGTGAGTGATTTACTAGATGTGTAGTCAAGATAAAATGGTTCAAATGTAAATGGTTTAAATCGTGATTGCACATTGAAAAGGTAAAAGTTCTGCTGATGTGGAATGAACTTGGAACGCTTAAGTGTGGTAAAGCCCTTTGAGTGCAAGTGATTCCAATTTAAGGCATAAACCTGTAAACTTAAGTGTGCTATGTCACTTTAAGTGCACGTGGTTTAATATGAACTTCGCTTAAGTGGGAAAAGCCCTTTGAGTGCAAGTGGTCCCAAGGCCAACTTGGTACGCTCAAGGGTGGACAGCCCTTTGAGTGCAAGTGATTCCAATTTAAGGCATAAACCTGGTCTCTTAAGTGTGCTATGTCACTTTAAGTGCTCATGGTTTAATATTAATGTTTCATGTACATTGTTTAAATTTACTCTCGGATAAACTAATAAAACAGGGATGTGCAATGGACGATATGAAAGACCAGATAGGGCAGACGTACGCGGAATAGTGTAGTTAGGTGCAACTATAAACTAACAGACGATTATAATGTGTTTCAGCACGTTATCAGAACTTGTGGGGCACCTGATGGGACAGGCACCAGGTAGGACGGCCGTGTTGGCTGTCGCAGCGTCCGGCCATCGGAGTAACGGTGACATCACGGGCGCTGGACCGAGCCGAACGTAAACACCATTAAGATAGGGTCAAATTCACCATGGGAAGAATAACAAGGACAGCGTTGAGACCATTGTTATAATTAGGTTTTGGGCATTCGTGATTCGAGCTTGGTTGAATACACTTGTGGATTGTTATCGGTATTGTGTTTGAGAATTATAGACTCTTGAATCTGTGCACGTGTGGTTTTAGTGCATTTCTCCTTAAGGTTTCCGAATAGTTAACAGGAACAATTAAATCTTTAGGAAGAAAAAAAAATGAGCAGCTTATGTTAGTCAAATTCAATAAAATGTGTTCTTATGAATCGACCCAGTGCAAAGTGATAAAGTGCTTTTTACTGTTAACTATTCGGAAACCTTAAGGAGAATTGCACTAAACCCACACGTGCACAGATTCAAGAGTCTATAATTCTCAAACACAATACCGATAACAATCCACAAGTGTATTCAACCAAGCTCGAATCACGAATGCCCAAAACCTAATTATAACAATGGTCTCAACGCTGTTCTTGTTATTCTTCCCATGGTGAATTTGACCCTATCTTAATGGTGTTTACGTTCGGCTCGGTCCAGCGCCCGTGATGTCACCGTTACTCCGATGGCCGGACGCTGCGACAGCCAACATTACCGACTTCCAAAAAGGAGGAGGTACTATGTTCGTCTGTATGTATGTGTTTTTTTTTGTGTAAGAAAAGTGGTACAAATTGCAGATCTTAAAGCTAATACAAAAGTTCAAACACAGACCTACCTTCACATGCGTATACACATCATGTTGGTCATTAAATTATTGCTATTACATAAAATAAATTTAAATTGTAATTTATAGTTAGTAGGTATGTCACAATATTATACCAGGTCTGTGAGATTACATCTACCTACCTATTACAATCATGCATGCCACCTGAACTTATGCTTCCCCGGTTCTTTGTGTTACATATATTATGAAATAAATACTGACATGAAATAAACTGCTCAGATTTTTTCCCTCAAGAGAGTGAGTCGATCCGGGGATCCACCAGTAGGGGATATCTACCGGTGCGACAGGTGTGGAAACTGAAAGTTCACTTATATCATAATCAGCCTGCAGACGTCCACTGCTGGACAAGGGCCTCCCCCGAGGATCTCCACGACGACCGGTCCTGCGCTAACCACATCCAGCCGGGTCCCGCGACCTTCGTCACTTTATACATAATCTGTCTCCAACTGCGAAGCCGACTTCTGTTCGTTTCTTGTAGGTTTGGTTTATGCAGGCTGCTGGCGAGGTGTAAGTACTGACCTCCTCGTCTGAGTGAGCACGTCCGTGGGCGTGCTCTCTCTCTACTATACTAGGACAGTCCATCTGCTTGATGACGAGTGATGGACCGACAAAGATGTACTTACGTAGTTTAATATTACGATATAATAATGAGTCAGACAATTATTATTTCCGCGGGGAGGAGACCTGGCGGGGGCGTCCCGAAGTAACAGGTTTTTTTTACCTTAGTTCGAGCGTCAGTCTCCATAACCTTAGTAGGGTAAACTACCCAATTGTTGACACTTTAAGAGATGTGTGACAAATTTTGCCATTTTATATAAATAATAACAATTTCTTTTACTATTAGGCAATCAATTTGTGCTTTCATTATTTAAGATTTATATTATACAAAAAATATATAAGTATAGTTTATCTATTTCACGTAAATGTTAATTATTTAAAATAACATCGAAATGCCAATTATCGACATAGTTTTGCCTAACCTTGACACTGGTCTTTCCAATTATTGACACTCCCCTGAACTAGAAGACGCACGCGGCTTTGCTCAGGTATTAAATGAGCATGAATTTATTGAGCATGATAAAACGAAAGAAGCGAAATTAGATCATTAGATATTTTTATCATAAAATTAATTATACTACAGACATAAATCAGAAAATGCAAAAATACTTACACTATATGAATTGTACAAACAAATACACTCCCAAATATATTTAGTAGGAATCGCTGCAGGACCTACAGGAAATGCTGGACAGCCTCAACGCTGCCTCCCGACGTGTGGGTCTCGGAATGAACTTGGACAAGACTAAGGTCATGTTCAACGATCACATTGTTCCGGGACCGGTCACCGTCGACGGTAAGACTCTCGAAGTTGTTCAAGAATATGTCTACCTCGGGCAAACTATGCAGTTAGGTAGAAACAACTTCGAGAGGGAAGCCGACAGGAGGATCAGGCTGGGCTGGGCAGCATTTGGGAAGTTGCGTCATATCTTCTCGTCGCATATACCACAATGCCTGAAGACAAAAGTCTTCAACCAGTGCGTCCTACCCGTAATGACGTACGGCGCCGAAACATGGACACTGACAGTGGGACTAGTCCGAAAACTCAAAGTCGCTCAACGGGCTATGGAAAGAGCTATGCTCGGGGTTTCTCTGAGAGATAGGATCCGAAACGAGGTGATCCGCCAGAGAACCAAAGCCTTTGACATAGCTCAAAGGGTTAGCACGTTGAAGTGGCAGTGGGCTGGTCACATCTGTCGGAGAACCGATAACCGCTGGGGTAGACGAGTTCTCGAGTGGAGACCACGACTAGGCAAGCGTAGTGTGGGACGCCCCCCGGCTAGATGGAGCGACGACCTGCGCAGGGCGGCTGGCAGTGACTGGATGCGGAGAGTCGAAGATCGGACTCAGTGGCGCGCCTTGGGGGAGGCCTATGTCCAGCAGTGGACTAGTGCAGGCTGATGATGATGATGAGGAAACCAATTATTGTCATGATGTTAATAATAAGAAAAATCAATCAAAAATCAATTGAATTTTACTAGGTGATCTAATTTATTTTCTATACATTGAGAACTAGCGGAAGAATATTAAAAATGAGATGCTTAAAGATAAAATTCAATATCAATTATTGACACTCGGTATCAATAATAAATATATCCAAATGTTGACACCACAAAAAGTAATAAAAATTGACGCAAATATCAAATTTAAAGTTAGTTTTTTGATAAATAAATTAGACTTGATTTAGGAAAAATATAGTTGATTGAAAAGTACCAACCTGTTATGAAAACGGAACGAAATTTTTTTATACAGAACGACCTCTCAACAAACAATGTTTTTTCTTTGGGAATTGTGTCAGTAAAGTGTTGCCAAGATAAAAAATAAAATAAAGATGCGTTCATATTAGTTAATATTTTTCAAAACATTACTATATCTATTCTATACTTATAATAAAGGAGTAGAAATCGTGTGTCTGTACTTTGAACAAATTAAAAAAAAATGAGTGTGGGCGATAAAAGAAGAGTAACAGAACACAAAAACGTTTTTTTTAATTTTTTTGTCTTTCTGTATGTATGTAATTGCTAATCTCCGAAACCACTGAACGGATTTTCTTGCGGTTTTCACCGGTGGATTAAGCACAGCCTGGAGCAACTTATAGGCTTTGTTTCATTGAAATCGGATGACAGCGAAAAAAGTTATCGTCATTTACAGATAAATCATATAAGGTAACAAGACGATGTCATAGACATAGGAGATATACAGTGTTTTTTAACTGGGATAGTGTAGGCAAGTCTGAAACTATAAGAGATGCAGGGAAAGTGTCTTATGACATAGAAATTTTTTTGGTCAATCGTGTGTTGTCCATAAAAATGAGACAATTTGTACAAAATTTTTTTTAATGCGGTTCGACTCAATTTCATCTAAGGATCACTTCATTATATCGGAAGAAAAAAATCTGAGCAGCAGAAGTTAGTCAAATTCAATAAAATGTTTTCTCATACAACGCCAGTGCAAAATAAATTTGATGATTTTTTAAAATGCGTATCGACTTAGTTTCATGTTAAAATTATGTTATTATCGGAAGAAAAAAATCCAAGTTAGTCAAATTTAATAAAATGTTTTCTTATAAAACAGACCGTGCAAAGTACTTAAGTACTACTTATTCATGCATGCCACCTGAACTCCAGCTGGTCCGATTACTATGTCAAAATTGTTATCACGAAAAAATACCTGAGGGTTCCTAAGCCTATGGTTACCAGGCCCATACTGTATCAGTTAAAAAAACACACGTTTAATAAAAATTGATATGAGAAGTCTTAGAAGCAATAGAAGTGAAAACAACATTTTTTAAAATTTTTATCTGTCTTCACCAAATTGGATACGGTGTTCATAGTTTGTTCCTGAAGGTATGGTATACCTTAAAATATGGTAAATAAATATATACCTAATTAGAATGATCCATTTTATCATTGGAAAATTATAACTAGACGATGTCTGTACATAGCAGAGATACCTACCTACTTCCAAAATCCACGCGGACGAAGTCGCGGGCAACAGCTAGTTCTTAATAATCGAATTTTACTTAGCGAGTGTCAGTAATTGGAGGAGTGTCAGGGTTAGGGTGGTTTACCCTACTTATATACCTACAAGCATACTATTAAGTGTACTTGAGCACCTGTGTATACTAGCGCTAGTGTGGGATTAACGAGAAAATAAATAACTTTACTTAGGTACTTCAATTCTATGAAAACTATTGTGTCCTCTCAGATTGCTGTCACATGTAAACTTACATTTTTTCTTTTGTACATACCATCTCTGTTTATGTGACATGCAATAAAAATTTGAATTTCATCAAAATTAAGCTTTTTCCCATGGGAACAGTTTACCGCGGTAAAATTATCCTATATGTTATTCCAGGATATACGAATAGATAGACGAATGAGGTCGCGGGGCGTAGTGTGCTGGTGTGCTGGTCATCAAATAATATTGTCAGTTGTTAAAATAAAAAGACCGAGTGGTGACAGCTTCGATTTGATTGTTTATTTAAAAATAAAGCTGTATCGATAGTGCAGATAGAGTGTCACTCCATGCCGGGCGGCAGCGGCTCGAGCGGGTTGTGCGGCGTGGCGGGCGCGGCGGGCGGCGGCGGGGTGGAGGCGGGCGCGGGCGCGGGGGGCGCGGCGGCCAGGTCGGCTATGTGCGCGGGCAGCAGCGCGCGCTCGGGCGGCGCGAGCGTGGCCACGTGCGCGCGCAGCGCGGCCGGCAGCTCGGGCGCGGCGGCGGCGGCGGCCCGCAGCGCGCGCGCCGGCAGCGCGACCAGCAGGAAGCACGAGCGCGGCACGAGCCGCGAGCAGCACTTGACCCAGCCCTCCCACGCCACCTTGTTGTTCCACACCTGCGCATGCGCACGTCACACACAGCTTTACTAAATACACTCCTTCGTCGTCTCCATCTGCCATCATCGTACTCATCGCCCTCGTCTACGAGCCCTAGCGGAGTGCACCGTGCCTCGTGCACGCGCTCGCGCTCGAGGCGCAGGCTCACTACACCAGAGGTCGTTGGGTTCGATTCCCGCCCGGGACCAATGTGATGAGCATATCTGATGGTTTTCTAATTGTAAATCGTCCACAAGGTTCGGCTCAGTCGGGGAGTAGAGCGGCCGCGCGGGACTTTGTAACATTAATTGTAATTGTGGTAATTATATTGAAGAAGCACTCGCCTCCTTGTCGATGAGCAGCTGCAGTATGTCGAGCACGAGCGGCGCGAGCGCGGGGTACAGCGTGAGCGCCTGCAGCACCGAGCGCAGCATCAGCACCGGCACCGCGCGCTCCTCCGCCAGCCGCTGCAGCACGCCGCCCACCACCTGCGGGCATGCGGGCGCGTGTAGGCGGCGCGGCGCGTGCAGCCCCACCCGCACGCGCCCGTTGTACACTCACCTCCTGCGTGTACGCGCGCTTGTCGGCGAAGCACAGCGCGGTGCCCTTGATGACGTACTTGAGGTCGGCCTGCGCCGGCTCCACCAGGTGCAGCGCCACCAGCAGCTCGTGCGCAGACACTGACACACATACTTTTATTTATTTATTTTATTTTATTTATTTACTTATAAGAAGATTACAACTTTTATAGTCTAAATTAAGAAAATAAACTTTTACATGTATATAAATTAAATTACAATCTTCGCATATACATTCTGAGCTCAAACCATAATACAGACATAAAGGAGATATATATATATATATATATATATAGGTACTCCATGATCAAATATTATGAACTAGGTGATTAAGTTGAAAGATAGAGAACAAAGAACAAGTTATTGTTAATGATTGCTTGGGTGATGCAGAGTGGTTACACAATATAGGTCGGTCATTGAAAAATTGTTGTGTAAGTTTACGCGTCACAGTAGTGCTACTGGTACAAAATAAGTCAGTGTCCATATCGAGTGGCAGTTTGTTAAAGCTGTTACTGGCACGCACAAGAAAACTGTTACGCCTGTAGCTCGTGCTTGCAAAAGGCACATGCAGAATGGGACGTTGTCTAAGTACTAATTGATTCGTACGGAGATAGAGTTTCGCAGGTCCGGGCTATCGATGTTCCCATTAGCAACATTCATGACGTAGCAGATGTCACTTATGTTGCGACGGACGGGTGTCGAGTCGAGCGGTAGGAAGTGGTGCCGGTAGTCGTGAGAGCGTTGACGTGCTTTGAAGTCGAGAAAACGCAAAAACCTTTTCTGTACACTTTGTATACGGGATATGTAAGCTTGGTATTGTGGGTTCCATACCTGCGAGGCGTACTCGAGGTGGGTACGTACGTAGGCACACTATAACATTTTAATAGTTTTTATATTATTGAAATCATGAGAGGTTCTCATGATGACATGATACACACAAATACAATATACATATAGGTACGAAACCGGAAATTTTGATTATTCCTACCTACTACATTTTTACTAACTACACTAATTAGGTATATATTTTTTCATTAAACTTACTCGTAAATGGTCATATTATATGCCTGCATACAGAAACACAATGACCTATATTATACACCCGCGGTAGTAATGAAAATCAGTACAATATTATACCCCTAGGGGCTGTAATGTGTAGCTGACTGTACTGAACTGGTTTATTAAATTAATTAAGTTAAATTGAGTACTTAACTTGACTAAACTTGACTTATTTCCTCGCAAATGTGATGAAAAACATTGTGTGCATCACGGGCAGTAAGCCCTCCGCGTTCGGCGCGGGCGTCGGGCTTCTAACAGCCTCTCGTTAGTAATATCCTACTTACTGCCCTTATTGCACAATGTACTATTAATGATATGTTTTTATATAGATTATGACATCAAATCACGCGCACGCACAGCACAGCACGGAACAGCACAGCACGGAACAGGCCACGACATGCCGTGCCGGTGACCGTTACTATGTTCGTTGTACTTTATTCAACCAGTATGTGTTGAAGTCTGGATTTACAATAAATATACAAGCACTGACGGGGTGGCGGGCGGTCCGGGGCGGGGGGCGTCAGCAGCTTGGAGAACACGTCGCGCACCACGGCCGGGTTCAGCTTCACCAGCTGCGGCAGCGCGGCCAGCACCTGCGCACACGCACACGTCACTCGGCGCCGCCGCACGCACGCGCGCACGCACGCACGCACGCACCCACGCCGGGTGCGCTACCCACCTCGCCCTTGGACAGGCCGGGCAGCACGGGGATCAGGAAGCGCACGTCGGGCACGCGCGTCGCGTACAGCTCGCGCACGCGCGCCACCAGCGGGCCGCTCGGCGGCGCGTGCTCGGTGAGCATGTGCACGAGCCGCGTGAGCAGCGTCTCCGCGCCGCGCGGGCACTCTTCCAGCAGCGCGGCCGCGGCGGCCGGCAGCGGCGCCTCGCTGCCCGCGCCCGCGCCCGCCCAGCCCCGCAGCGCGGCGCGCAGCAGCGGGTCGATGGCGCGCACCACGTACCGCTTGGCGTCCGCGTCCGCGCACCCGTACACGCGCGCCACCTCCACTATCAGCTCTGCAACCGACCGACCAACAATCAAACAAACAAACCATCGACGCGACGCTCGCCCGCGCCCGCGCCCGCGCGCGCGCGCACACTCACCCTCCTTCTGCGGGAACAGCGCGAGCACGAGGCCCAGGCACACGCCGTACAGGTGGTCGGTCCAGGGCTGCAAGCGCGCGCGCGGCGCCAGCTCGGGCGGCGGCGCGTCCAGCGCCACGAACCCCAGCTGCACCAGCGCGTGCTTCTCGATGCAGGCGCGCAGCCGCGCGTGCGCCGCCGCGTCGCGCGCGTGCAGCCGCGCCGCCGCGCCCAGCGCGAGCGCGCGCGTCGCCTCGTGCGGGCTCACTGCAGCGCGTGCAACATTTATTTATTTATTTAATTACTTTCCGGAAGATTACAACTTATATCACCTGATGAACATGAAAATATACATTTGATTTCTATAAGTTAATTACACTCTTCGCCTGTTGTACCTGAGTTCAAACCATAATATATGTATTTAATTGTATCAGGCGTTACTTTGCGGAAATCCATTATATAACAATATTACTATATATAACAACATAAAGTTTATTCGCGGGAAAAGCAAATTAATAACCACAATATTGTTACATAATATATGTAATGACAAGAAAAAGAACCATGATCAAAATAACAAGAAGTTGAGAGTTATATGAAAAGTTATAACGTTAATACATAATGATGAATTAACAAAGGTGCGGTGATGCAGGGTGGTGTCGCAGTGTCGGTTTTAAATGAAAAATTGTTGTGCAAGTTTGCGCCTAACAGTAGTGCTACTGGTACAAAACAAATCAACGTCAAATTCAAGTGGTAGCTTGTTGAAGCTATTACTGGCACGCACCAGAAAACTGTTACGTCTGTAACTTGTGCTTGCAAAAGGCACGTGCAGAATAGGACGTTGTCTAAATCCTAAATGATTAGTACGGAGAAACAGTTTAGCGAGCAGGTCCGGGCTATCAATGGTCCCATTAGCAATGTTCATGAGATAACAAATGTGACATATGTTACGACGGGTGTCTAGCGGTAAGAAGTGGTATCGCTTACAACGGTGGTGGTAGTCGTGAGAGCGTTGACGTGCTTTGAAGTCGAGGAAACGCAGAAATCTCTTCTGAATACTTTCTATACGAGATATATAAACTTGGTATTGTGGACTCCAGACCTGCGAGGCGTACTCGAGGTGGCTCCGTACGAATGCGCACGGTCAGTATAATATTTTAATAGTTTTAATATTGTTGAAATTATGAGAAGTTCTCACGATGAAACCTAGTGCTTTGTTAGCCTTACTTATGATACTGTCTATGTGTTTATCAAATAGAAGCTTACTATCATGGATTACACCTAGATCCCTTATCTCTTCGACATTTTCCAAGTTTTGATTGTGCAATGAGTAACAACCAACTATTGGGATGGGCTTACGCGTAAATTGGACATAGAAACATTTGGACACATTGAGGTCCAGTTTATTATTGACACAGTAGGTCTCAAACCTAGACAAGTCCTCCTGAAGCTTACGAGTGTCGCTTAGATCGTTTACATTTTTAAGTATTTTCATGTCGTCTGCAAACAAAAGTATTTTAGAATTAAGAAAACACTGGTTAACGTCCATTACAAAGACAATAAACAACAATGTTCCTAATATGGACCCCTGGGGAACGCCAGAGGGGATTGAAGTCCAGTCGGAAGTAAAGCCGTGGAGCACCACAGCCTGACTGCGATTATCAATATAGGACGCGAACCAGCGATATAGGTCACCGTGCACTCCGGCAGCGAGCAGCTCATTTAATAGAATGGAATGATCGATACGATCGAAACATTTGCTGTAGTCGGTATATATAACATCTACCTGCTCACCACAATCCATGCCCTCGGTAATGAATTCGTTAGCTGCAATCAAGTTGGATACCGTAGAGCGCTTTTTGAGGAACCCATGTTGCTCGTTGGCGAACGAACAGCTCAATGTTGCATAAACATCGTCATAAACCAATCTTTCCAGTACTTTTGCAAACAGGCACAGTTTGGAGATGGGACGATAGTTCTCTACATTAGATTTATCGCCTTTTTTAAGTACCGGTGTAATGAATGCAGACTTCCATATAGCTGGAACAACTCCTTCCGATAGCGATCGTTCAAATAACATGGTAAGCGGCATCACGAGACCTGCGGCGCATTTAACAATAAAAACCGGGGGAATGAGATCAGGGCCCCCAGTTTTGCTAATATCCAGTGACTTTAGCAATTTAAAAACTTTTTAAAAAACTTTTATACAAACAAACAAACTAGCCATGCCTTGCCCATCCACTCGTCTAGTACGCGTAGGTATAAGAGTAGGTACTGACGCGTGTGCGCGAGCAGCGCCGGCGCGTACTTGTGCGCGCGGGGCGGGCGCGCGGCGCACAGCTCCTCGAGCAGCGCCAGCACGGCGGGCGCGCGCGCCGGCTCGCCCGCCGCCAGCCGCGCCAGCTCGCACGCCTCCTCCGTCACCAGCGGCGCCTCCAGGAACAGCCGGCGCGCCGCCGCATCGCCCTCCGCGCCGCACCCCTCGCCCAGCAGCCGCGCCGCCAGCGCGCCCAGCAGCCGCGAGTAGTTGTGGTCGTGCTTGTCGTGCGGCCGCGGCTGCAGCGTGGCCGGGTGCCGCGCGAAGCCCTGCATGAAGGCGTACTCCTCGTACAGCCAGCCGAGCGCCAGCTCGAGGCGCGCGCCCGTCGGCGGCGCCGCCAGCACGTGCGCCAGCACCGCCTCGCGCAGCGGCGCCGAGTACGCGCTCGCGAACATGGCCAGCAGCTTGGAGCGCGCCGCGCCCGCGCCGCCCGCCGCCGCCGCGCCCTCGGCGCGCACCACGCGCCGCACCGCCTCCACCACCAGCCGCTCCTTCACCTCCTTGGGGATGGGCCGCGTGATCTCCGCCAGCCGCAGCAGCTTCACCTTGTGCTTGAGCTTGGGCACGGTGGGCGTGG
The DNA here is from genome assembly GCA_949699065.1 of Metalampra italica. NCBI lineage: Eukaryota > Metazoa > Arthropoda > Insecta > Lepidoptera > Oecophoridae > Metalampra > Metalampra italica. The sequence continues at coordinate 10,708,079 of OX452985.1, forward strand.
GCGGCGGCGCGGCGCGCGGCGCGGCCGGCTCCGCCTTCAGGTGCTCCTGGCGCGCCTCCTCCATGAGCCGCGACTCCTGCAACTTGGCCACTGCGTTTTTCAGCGTCGCCTTCTCCTCCTCCTCGTCGTGCAGAAGCGGGATGCGCTCGGCGACCGGCGGCGCGCGCCCGGCCGGCTCGGCGTGCACCAGCGCCAGCAGCATGCCGGCGAGCGCGCGCCGCTGCGCGCGGCTCCCCGAGTCGGGGATGGGCGCGTACGCGGCGGCGAACCCGGCGGGCATGTCGGCGGGCAGCCCGCTCAGCAGCGTGGCCATCACCAGCCGCACCACGGCCTCCGCGTCGCCCAGCCCCTCGAGCAGCGTCTCCTCGGAGACGGCGGCGGGGGCGGGGGCGGCGGCGGCGGCGGCGGCGGGCGCGTCGTCCTCCGGCTCGCCGCGGCTGCTGGCGTCGTCGCTGCCCGGGCTGCCGGGCGGCGGCGAGTCGAGGCGGGGCCGCTTGGTCGGCGCGTCACCGTTCCGCAGGTCGGCGAGCGACAGCCGCTTGCCGCGGCGCTCGCGCGGCAGCGCCTTTTGTATGTCCTGCGCGCTCATGCCGGCGTCGGCCAGCAGGCGCGCCAGCGGCGCCAGCAGGTCGGGCGGCGTGCGCGGCGCGCGCAGCAGCGCCAGCACCAGGTGGCGCAGGTACTTGCGCACGGAGGTGACCTGGCTGGCGGACAGCGTGGCGGGCAGCGCGGCGTGCAGCTGCGCCAGCGCGCGCGCCACGCGCGGCGCGAAGCGGGGCCGCGCGCGCCCCACGCCGCACAGCGTGGTCATGCACGCCATCAGGTTCACGTTGGAGATGTGCGCAGAGTTGTGGAACTTCACCAGCAGCGTGAAGATGTGCCTGCACACACACACACACACATGCACCCACGTCGCAGGGCGCGGGGCGTTGGGGGCCGGGCCAGGGGGGGGGGGAGGGGGAGCACTCACTCGGCCTCCTGCTCGAGCGCGCGGCGGTCGAGGAAGGGCAGCGCGGGGGGCGGGGGCAGCGCGGCCACGCTGAGCTCGTCGGGCGCGCCCGCCGTCTGCAGCAGCACCACCTCCTCCAGGAACTTGACGGAGTGCGTGCGGATGCCCTCGTTGTCGCTGTCGATCATGTTCAGCACCATCAGCTGCAACACGCGCGCGCAGAGGTACATTGGATACCTGCTCGCGGGAGGACCGGCGCGAGCGTGTGCGGGCGCACCTTGAGCTCGGCGAGCTGGTCCCACACGCGCTGCATGTCGGCGGCGTCGGGCGCGGGCGCGGCGGCGCCGGCGTCGCGCAGCCAGCGCAGCGCGTGCCGGTACACGAGGCTGGCGGCCTGGATGGCACGCTTCTGCACCGCCACCGCCTCGCCCGTCAGCAGCAGCCGCAGCGCGCCCACCGCGCCGCCCAGCCGCGCGGGGTGCAGCTCGCTGCGACAGACCAACCACACACAGTCCGTCATGTCACTGTCGATCACCGCTGGCGCATGGAAGCGAGCGAGGCGCACCTGAGGTTCTCTATGAAGGCGAGCACCTGCTTCTTGACGTCCGCGCTGCGGTCGGCCGCGTGCGCCATCAGCGCGTCCAGGCACGCGGGCAGCGCGCGCGCGCCCGCGTGCAGCGCCACCTCGCCCGCCGCGCGCAGCAGCGCGGCGCGCGCGCGCCCCTCCGCCAGCGCCGCCTCGTTCAGCCATGACACCACCTGCGCACGCCGGCCAACCAGCCAGCCAGTCACATAGCCAGGTGCCAGCGCACCCGACGCAAGGTACAATATTCTTTTTGACGTCAATTTTGTCTAAAACTAGGTACCCTAGGAAATATTGTCATTTGTGGCATTTTAAATCAAAAGGCACCGTGTGGCCAAAATGAGTTAACTTTTGTAATCGTGCAAACTATTAAAATGATTTAGTCAAAACTATTATTTATTTAAGAATTATAAATTTTAAAAAAAACAATGTAAAAACTTAGATTAACTGCTAGGTTCCTTTCTTTTCTCAGCAACCTCAAAAATGTAAAACAAAGTATAAGTATACTTTTAAATTAGGGAAACCTACTATTGGCTACTGTTTAGTAATATCTTTTATGTATATTTGTTTAATTATAAGCTGTTGGTATCCTGAATAAATAATAAACAAGTTGTACACCTCTCGTTCCCATCAGTTGAGCCGCCAGTTCATCGACATGCTTTGACAGTCGCGTTTGATACTGTTTGCTATTTAATTTATCCTGATTTGGTGTTTTACAAGGTCTCTCTGTACCAGTAATGACATGAAACTGTTGACTATGTTCTGTCCTACCAGTGTGTGGCACGAACCCACACACTCAACACGAGGACCGCGAGCGTGTGGATGGAACAAGCTCCCACAGGCACCATGTTTTGATGAACAGAACAGAACTTTATAATTTGAACAACGGTCACCGCGACACCGCTGGGCGCGCGGCCCTCGGTGCAAGCACCAACACACACAGCACAGCGTTACAACATCAATGTGTACGCGGCGCCGAGGAGAGCGCTGGGAACAGAACAAACCTGGTTCTCGGCGGCGGCGTCGCCGGCGCCGGCGCCCGCGCCCGCGCCCGCCGGCGGCGTGTGGCCACTCGTCATTGCCCTACCTCAGCTACCATTGCAAGCAAAACAATATACAATTCATTCACAACAGCTTCCACCAGCACAAATTATATGTAATGTAGCACATGGCAGGTAATCTTCATAGCATATCCCTATTTAAGGTATTATCTTCTCTCTGCTGCTAGTTTGTGGTATGAGTCCAAGGATCCACCAGCACGGTTAGGTTATATCTATCAGGTCTGTCAATGTCATGTCAGTTTTTTTTTGTTCATTTGTCCTCTCCTCTATTGAGGACGGGCAAGGGAGCTTCGTCCATACAGCCCTGTCTTATATAAAATATTATTTCTTATATTTATTTAAACTGGCGGTTACAGCACGCCTCCACAAAAACAGAGCACGACTAGAGTTAGTCGGCGATTTTCAATAAAGCCACAGCACGGCCTCCACGAAAGCACAACTAATGCCATTCGGTGATCCACACTGCAGTTCATGTCCGCATTAAACTGATAGTAGGTTTAATGAAGATTTTTGGAATCTGATATCTGGTAGAGTCGTTTACACGCTTTTATTTAACCATCCCGCACAATATGTACACTTTATTAGGCACTTGTTCCACATAAAACTATCACAGATATACACCAAAACCTATAGATAATACATTTTTTAGGAAAACTAAATAAAAAGACAACCGTCTCCGACAAAATCCCGACAAAAAGCCTAGTGTTTTTTACTAGATTTTACGACTTTGGAAGCAAAGTCATTTTAAGCCAGTCTTCACTATTTGGCAATTCGGTGAAGTTTTATTGACGCTCGTATTTTTTTCAAAGGTCGTTTGTGCACTATACGTTTCCGATTCACATTCTGTACGTGAAAAAGACGGACAAGTCCGTCTTGGCCATAGTATGTACGCTTGTGCACTTATCCGCTTCCGATTCATATTCAATTCGTGTAGCCCAATTTATAAAAAAGGAGAAAGCAAATAATCTATCTTTTTTGTAATGGTTTTACGGCCAGCTGGAAACAAAGGCCAATCATAGTTTATTGAGTAGGTATGTACATAAAAAAAGTTGTGCTACTAGTGCCATTCGGTGATCCACACACGTAGTGCACATCCACACTAAACTGACAGTTGCTTACAGTTTTTTTTTGTTTAGGCTTCCCACTACAGTACAGTGTCAATGTTAAAGTTAGGCAAACGTAGGTATATAAGGAAAGAAATTTTGGAATGACATGTTAGGATCACGAAGCTTACAGATTCTAATTCATAATGTTTTTTTTTTTCAATTAAAGAAAAAAATGCGGGCGGCGCGCGCGCCCACCAAAAAGGTTTTAACTTTATGTTTTTTTCAGTAGGTCCAGAAATTCCGTTCGAAACTTCCTGCAGCTCGAAAGTAAAAATACGGGTCTTTGTAATTTCCATAACCTTTATTGTATGTACCTAACTAATTTGGTAACAAAAATAGCCAGCTATGTACATACTTCGAGTAGTATAGGTAGGTACCTACATAAGTAACGAGAAAATAAAACAGTTCTTGTAGCAGTTCCACAGAGTAAGTAGTTCACAAGTAACTATGTAACAAAGGTAGGTACCTACATACAGTTTCTGCTGCCACCTGCTGCCTACCTATTTGAGATCTATCTGTTGATTTAATAAGGTATACTGCGGTACCAACACACAGACCAAAATTCCAAATACTCGATGTACCAAGGGCAACGCACCGCAAATCACTAAATAAAACGATGTAGTTTTTGTATGTGTGGTGGCGCGGGGGGCGCGGCGGGAGCGGGGGGAGCCACCGCCACCGGTTGTGTCTTATGAGTGCGATGGGTGCGACGACGACGGGTATGGCGGGTACGGTGCCGGCGGCGGCGGCGCTTGCGACGGATCCGGAGGGTATAATGCCTGCGGCGCTGGCGCTTGCGACGGATCAGGAGGGTATAATGCCTGCGGCGCTGGCGCTTGCAACGGATCCGGAGGGTATAATGCCTGCGGCGCTGGCGCTTGCGACGGATCAGGAGGGTATAATGCCTGCGGCGCTGGCGCTTGTGACGGATCAGGAGGGTATAATGCCTGCGGCGCTGGCGCTTGCGACGGATCAGGAGGGTATAATGCCTGCGGCGCTGGCGCTTGTGACGGATCAGGAGGGTATAATGCCTGCGGCGCTGGCGCTTGCGACGGATCAGGAGGGTATAATGCCTGCGGCGCTGGCGCTTGCAACGGATCCGGAGGGTATAATGCCTGCGGCGCTGGCGCTTGCGACGGATCAGGAGGGTATAATGCCTGCGGCGCTGGCGCTTGCGACGGATCCGGAGGGTAAAATGCCTGCGGTGGTTGCGACGGATCCGGAGGGTATAATGCCTGCGGCGGTTGCGATGGATCCGGAGGGTATAATGCCTGCGGCGCTGGCGCTTGCGACGGATCCGGAGGGTATAATGCCTGCGGCGGTTGCGACGGATGCGCCAGGTGGTGCGGGTGCTGCGGGTGCAGCTCCTGCAGCTCGTGCGCGCGCGGCTTGGCGCGGCGCGGCGCCGGCTCGGCCAGGCTGCGCACCACCACCGCGCCGTAGAACACCCACACTGGGAACACACACGAGCTATACACAGTGTTTTTTTTAACTGGGATACAACTGAACGGGAAACTGTCTTAGGAACCATTAGGTCTTTTTTTGTGAAAACCCTTTTAGCATAAACATTTTTTTGGTCAAGCGTGTGTTGTCCATAATAATTAGACATTTTGATAAAAAATTTTTTTGATGCGGATCGATTCTCTTTCATGTAAGGATTATTTCATTATATCGGAAGAAAAAAATCTGAGCAGCAAAAAGTAATTTTGATGAATTTTTTTTTTAATGCATGATGACTTAGTTTCATGTAAGAATCATTTCATTGTATGAGAAGAAAAAAACCGACTTGTGCTGCACTGGGTCGATAGTCGATTCTTAAGAAAACATTTCATTAAATTTGACTAACTTCTGCTGCTCAGATTTTTTTCTTCCGATGTAATGAAATAATCCTTACATGAAAAAGAGTCGATACGCATCAAAAATTTTTTTTATTAAAATGTCTAATTATTACGGACAACACACGCTTGACCAAAAAAATTTTTATGCTAAAATTGTTTTCACAAAAAAAGACCAAATGGTTCCTAAGACAGGTTCCTTGTATCTCCTATGGTTTCGGTTTTAGCTTAAGTGTCCCAGTTAAAAAAAAACACTCTGTATAGTGTCCACACGTGCGCCGGTGGGGCAGGTATAGAGGCAGGTGTACTCACGGCACCACAGCAGCAGCGGCAGCGCGGCCAGCGCGCCCATGTAGAGGCTCGCGGCGGCCACCAGCACCAGCGCCGGCGCCAGCAGGCCCAGCGCCGCGCGCCAGTACACGCGCTGCAGCCGCGGCCGCTCCTGCAACATGGCGCGCGCGTCACGTCACGTGACGCTGCACTGCGGGGGGGGGGCGAGGGGCGAGGTGGCCGTACCTTGTGCACGGCGACGAGCAGCAGCACGCTGATGGCGCAGTAGGCGAGCAGCACGAGCAGGCAGTAGGCGTGCGCGAGCAGCACGCCGAGCGCGCGCCGGCGGGCGGGCTCCCCGGCGGGCGCGCGGCGCGCGGCGCGCTGCAGCGACCACGCGACCGCGGCCAGCGCCGCCGCGCCCTGCGCCTGCGCAGACAGACGGTCGCACGTCACCCGCCGCGCGCCCGCCGGCGCCGGCGCCGCCGCCGGGGACGGACGGTACTCACGAGTCACTCACCAGCGAGACGTAGCCGACGAGCAGCGCGCCGGCGCGCAGCGGCACGCTCCCGCACGCGGCGCGCACGCGCGGCACCCACGCGCCCACCGCGCCGCACCCCATGCGCCCCGCTGTGGTACCTTAGTACACAATAATATATAACAAGTGCCGCACCGCACTGCACTGCACTGCACTGCACCGCACGGCAATGTTACATACAAATGATCAACTATCGGTCAAGTAAATACGGAGACGTGTTGCTGCTATCAATAACATGTCGATAGTTCGGCCGCGCCCCTCGCCCCTCGCCCCGCGCCCCGCGCCCTATCTCCTTGTTTATCTGATAGCGGCGGGCGCCGGGCGGCGGCGGGGCGCGGGGCGGGGCGCGCGGCGTGGGGGGCGGGGGGGGGGGGGGATTGCCAAAAGATACAATAAAAGTACTTGTATGACATTTCATTTCTTCGTTTAATTTTATTTTAATTTTTTAGGAAAACCAGTCATCAAACATAATTAAATTAGTGGTTCTGTGAGAACAGGTAGATCTAACCAAACCTAAAAACTTGAATAAAAAAATTTATCTACTCCCAAGAACCCACCAAAGAGATCATATCTCTATGCCTAGAAGCAACGAACAGAAGTCAACTTTGTTGTTGGATTGGAGAGTAGGCACCTACTGAAGTGACTAAAATTACCACTTTATAACTTAATATTTCGCAAACGGATCCCTGAATCGAAAAATGTTTTCCACACACCCGCGATATTTTTGAAAGACCTATCATTTCGCTGTTACGTCCCATTTGGGACATTCGGTAGTGGGTGGTAGTGGGTGGTAGTGGGACTACGAAGGAGACTCTTCTCTCCAACGATACCTTACACCATGGGATTCACACGGAAAAAAATCATTCCCATTTTTATATGATGTATGCAGTTGTTTAAACATAATTTATTTTTTCGACGTTCATAAGTTGACCGACTATTGTTGTCGGACTACTCACACGCACATTTAAACATTGACATTGCCTTTCTTCGGATTCTGCCCAATTGAGTCATTTCCTTCAAGCGATTTCATCCAGACAACTTCGTACATAACAAGATCCCGTCTATTCTAAATTAAACACAATGTGTAGGCCTGTTAGTAGTAGATATAAAGGGGCGCGGCCGTTCGGCGCTCGGCGGCTCCTACGGACGGCGCCGCCGCCGCCGCCGCCGCCGCCGCCGCTGGCTCCTCACCTTCTCCTCCATACATCTGATACCTACCTGTGGCATACTGACACATTAAATAGTCGGCGTGACTCGCCCGTTCCTCGCATGGCATCGAGTAAATATCATACCTGGCAACACTGCCCCAACTACAGCACTGGAGCAGTGCTGCGACCGACACCGCGGACCGCGCCGAGCGGTCGAGTCACACGCGCAAACCCATAACTAAATATTGTATCATTTATAAGCCCCAATACCCGGGACACCACACTACCTAAGAGACAAATTATTTTTCACCTCACCGGCTCGGAAGGGGTGTACTTTCTCATTCGAAATCTGCGTGGAAAACTGCACCTGGAAAAAAACTTTTTAAAACTTTTCTTCTAATTTGTAGAAGGTGGACATTTAAAAGAAGTGGTCAATTCTAATTGTGGTTATTATTATTTGTGGTTCTAAACCGACGAATGGATTCAATTCACCTAGTATTTTCCTCGCTGTAGTGACGTGAAAAATTGTGTGTTGCGCTCGGCAGTAAAGTTATTTTTCATTACTCATACTCTGAAAGTAGGTCTGAAGTTGCCTGAGGAGCGGGTTGAAAGTAATACATCTCAGCCCTAGGGAGAATCGCTTTGCTCAGTTTTCAATACTAGTACTCGCACAAATTCAAATTCAAATTCAAATTCAAAACTATTGTTATTTCATGTAAGTACACTGGGTACATTTATACAACGTCCATTTTTTATCTACCACCGCTTCCAAGGTGTTATATAGAGCAAAATGACCAACTTTGCAGTGTTGCATAACAAATAACTATTACTCAGTTTAGGTATCACCCTACATTAATGTACTACAGTACTAACCTCAATTTATTATAATAACATAGCAGTATAAATATCTTTTGAATTTTTTTTATATATATATGTATATATTTTTGTCGAATGGAATTTGTGCACCTACCTAGCCATGATAGGGTGGGTGGGGGGGCGATTTTTCGCGTTCCCGGCATCCCAGAAGAACGGGAGAGGTGTCGTTAGAAGCGGAGCGACGGGAACCACACGCATGGCACGAAAATATATAAATATAAAAATATATAAATCTCATAATAAATAAAATTTGAAAAGAAAATGTATGAAACTAATAAAATATATGCAATGGCGTGGAAACAATTAAAATTTGGTCAGTGCAACCGGCTACAAACATCGATAGCTACTTTAGCATAAAATATCGTAAAAACATAACACATATAAACCTAATCTAACATAATTAAAACTAACACAAATAAACCTAACACATTCAAACCTAACACATTCAAACCTAATACATTTAGACCTAACACATTCAAACCCAACAAATACAAACCTAACACATTATTAAACCTAACACATTCAAACCTAACACATTCAATCTAACACATTCGAACCTAACAAATCAAACCTAACACATTTAGACCTAACACATTCGAACCTAACCTAACACAATTAAACCTAACACATTCAAACCTAACACATTCAATCTAACACATTCGAACACAACAAATTCAAACCTAACACATTATTAAACCTAACACATTCAAACCTAACACATTTAAACCTAACACATTCAAACCTAACACATTGAGACATAACACATTCAAACCTAACACATTGAGACATAACACATTCAAACCTAACAAATTCATACCTAACACATTCAAACCTTACACATTCGAACCTAACACATTTAGACCTAACACATTCGAACCTAACAAATTCAAAACTAACACATACAAACCTAACACATTCGAACCTAACCTAACCGAACACATTCAAACCTAACACATACAAACCTAACACATTTAGACATAACAAATTCAAAGAATTCAAACCTAACAAATTCGAACTTAACACATTCAAACCTACATACAATGCTAACACATTCTAACCTATTGAATATTAATAATATATAAATAATATATTGAATGTATTAGGTCTAAATGTGTTAGGTTCGAAAGTGTTAGGTTAGGTTAGGTTAGGTTGGGGTGCTAGGTCGGGTAACCTCCTCGTGTGCCCTACTGCTGTGGGTGCCTTTCGGATACGTCCGGGGGTAAGCATAGCAGGTCCGGGACGGTGCACCCTGGGCATCGGTCAATAATGTCTCTTCGGGGACATTATTGGCCGATGGCGAATAACCCGACGAGATGGCGGGCCGTTCCAGCGATGGAACGCGGTCCCCATAAGTTCGCTCCCGTACTTCTCTGCCTAGCAGAGTGGGGCTGGGATGCGAACATACGGCGGGTCTGGTGGATCGGGTTGTCCGGTCACCAGACAGGCACTACCATCCTGCCACCGCCGCAAACCGTAACCCTGAGTGTCGTGGTCATGTCTCACGGCTCAGGGCCGGGGGTCTTGCCTTAATTGGCCGGACCGCGAGGAAGTCAAACCTCTCTAAAAAACCCCAATCTCCGTAGCTTGGTTGTGGCTACGGAGTGCTCGATTCGAGCGGCTGGTGGGTGTGGGCGGCGGGGGGGATCACGTCGGTGCTTCGTCGCCGGCGTGGGCCCTCCCGCCGTCAAACCAGTCACTAGCGACCCACCCTGGTTGCGGCTCGGGCTTCCAAGGGTGTTTTTGCGAGCAACGCTACCAATGTGTAGCAAGTATTTACTCGTGGGAACAAAATGGACGCAAAACAAAAAAAACAAAATGACGTGTTGGAGGACGTGACGGGCCCGGACGCAAGTCAGGAGTCCGTCTCGTCGAAGGAGAATGGGTCGACTCTGGTCGAGGTCGGGTCGAGAGCTGACGGCTCTTGCTCAGACGCAAGTGTGAGATCGGTGTCGGCGGAGTCCTCCAGGAGCAGTAGGCTCTGGAGGTCTCAACGCGTGAAGCGACAGCGGGTCAGTGGCTCGTCATCAGAGGCAGAGGAAGAAGAAGAACGGCCCGCTTCCCCGCTTCCCCGGGGAAGAGGTCGTCCTCCCACTACGGGGGAGTACGTGGGTCTCGCCAAAGCAAGGAAGGAGTACCTCAAGCTCCAGAGGGTGGAGTTGGAACTTGAGGCTGAGAGGGAGGCCGCCGCCATAGCTCGTCGCCTTAGTGAGGCACGCAGCAGCTCCAGAGCGGCTCCGGCATCTCCGATGATGGAGGTGGGCGAGGGTAGTGCCGCCGACCTCAGTAAAAGGGTGTCCGACGCGCTCGAGGCTGTGAAAAACGTCTCGAAAAAGTCTACAAATTTAAAGGGCACTTTTAAAAAGTGCCTCAATGAGGCGGTCGAGACCATCGCAGAGGCAGTGGGGATCCTGCATTGCAGGACCTCAAGCGAAGAGACGGCCTTACTGCAGGCGAGTAATGCCCGCCTGCAGACTGAGCTGCGCGAGCTCCGCGAAGACTTTGCCCGGCTAAAGGCGGAGATGAGATCGATGCGCGTGCAGATGGCGGCCCCAATGGATCTGGGGGAGACCTCTGGAGAAGCTTTGCCGGAAAAGGCTAGGCTCTCTCGAAGTGTGAAACTTCCTCCGACAGCCCCAGCGCTGGAGGAGATCTCGCGCTCCATCATGCTCCAAGTGGGTAGCATGGTGAGCGCGAGACTGGAGGCACTGGAGGAGCGGCTCCTGCCGGAAGTGCGCCGCCGCCCTCCACTCGCAGGGGACCGTAAGCGAGATGCGGCGTCGGCTTCGCTCATACCAGCGAACGAGGCGCCACTGCTCCCTGAAGGTGAGGAGGAGAGGGAGAACGAAGTTCCTCCACCCCCACCCCCGCCACACTCCCGAAAAAGGAGAGGGAGAGCCAAGAAGAGAGGGACTGCTGCCAAGGGGGCCCCGCCGGTTGCCGATCCTTTCCCATCGCCAACGGCGCCCGCATCTAAGGCGAGGGGATGGAATCAGGTGGTGAAGGAGGGGGGAAAAAAGAAGAAGGCTCCTGCGGCCACCCAGGCGCCAAAGTCAGGGGGGGCCACGCGGCATAAGAAACTCCGCCCTCCTCGGTCGACGGCAGTGGTGCTCACGCTGCAGCCGGCGGCCGTGGAGAGCGGAATTACGTATGAGGCGGTGATGCGAGAAGCCAGGAGGAAAATTGACCTCCTGGACTTTGGCATCAAATCGGGCCTCCGAGTTAAGACGGCGGCCACGGGTGCGCGCATTTTGGAGGTGCCAGGCGCCACGAGTGGGGCCATGGCGGACTCCCTTGCCCAGAGGCTGAGGGAGTCCCTCAGCGAGGAATATGTCCGGGTCTCCAGGCCGACGAAATGCGCAGAGTTGCGCATCTCGGGCCTGGATGACTCTGCGTCCTCCACCGATGTGGCGGCAGCGGTGGCCGAAGTGGGGGGCTGCCCCGTAGAGGCAGTGAGGCCCGGTGAGATCCGCAAGGGTCCCGCCGGCCTTGGTACCGTGTGGGTGCAGTGCCCGGTGGCCGCTGCAAAAAAGGTGGTAAACGGCGGTCGCCTGCTAGTGGGGTGGGTGTCGGCGCAGGTGCGTCTGTTGGAGCCCAGACCCATGCGGTGTTACCGCTGCATGGAGTTGGGCCACGTCCGGCAGAAGTGCCCCGCGGAGGCTGTGGACCGTAGCGATCTATGCTATCGCTGCGGTCAGCCCGGCCACAAGGCCGGACAATGTTCTGCTGCACCGCGCTGCGCCCTGTGCGCGGCGGCGGGGAAACCCGCGGAACACTCGGTGGGCAGCAAGACCTGCGCTGCCCCCCGCACCAAAACGAATGGGAGAAAGGGCGGCGATGGCCTCAGGGTCCCCTCGCTGCCCGCCCGCCCGTCTGGGGCCGAGGTGGACTCGATGGACACCTGTAATTAATGGCCATCGAGTTCCTCCAAGCGAATATCAACCACGCCCTCAGAGCTCAGGATTTGCTAATCCAGAGCATGGCGGAGTGGTTGATCCAGGTGGCCGTGGTCGCTGAGCCCTATTTCGTCCCGCCCAGACCTAACTGGGCGCAGGATAGTAGGGGTTCGGTGGCGATAGTCGTGCAGGGCACCGCTGGTTCCCCCCCACTCGATAGAGTGACGAGCGGAAGGGGATGGGTCACGGCATTCCTCGGTGACCTCATGGTGGTTGGGGTGTATTTTCCGCCCACAAGCAGCTCGTTGGGCAGCCTGTCAGACTTCGAGCAGTTTCTGACCGAGGTCGGGGCTGCGATTGGGCGGAATCGCCCCAGCAGGGTGCTCGTCGCCGGGGATCTCAATGCCAAGTCTTTGGCTTGGGGGTCCCCGGCGACGGATACACGTGGTGAGGTGGTCGAGGACTGGCTGGTAGAAACCGGGCTGGTCGTACTCAACCGGGGGTCAGTAAACACGTGCGTGCGGCAACAGGGCGGCTCAATAGTGGACGTTACGTTCGCAAATGCCGCCCTGGCGTGCCGTGTTCAGGGCTGGGAAGTGCTGGAGGGTGTGGAGACGCTGTCTGACCACTTATATGTCCGATTTAGCGTGTCCACCCCTACAGGTACCCCGAGCGGCTCGAACCGACCCCTGAGAGAGGAAGGCCCGCGATGGGCGCTCGGACGCATGGACCGGGACGCGTTGGCGGAAGCGGCCGAGGTCCAGGCCTGGACACCCTCGCCGGAAAATCCGATTGAGGTGGAGGGAGAGGCGGAGTGGCTCGGGGCGGCCATGTCGCAAATCTGCGATGCGGCAATGCCCCGGGTCGGGCCGCGCCGGCCTCGTCGCCAGGTGTACTGGTGGTGCGAGGAGATCGCCCAGCTACGTAAAATCTGCGTAGCGGCGAGGCGCCAGTACACCAGGTCTCGGCGGCGGAGAGGAAGAGACGAGGCTGAGGAGGTCCGGCTCTATGCCGTCTACAGGGAGTGCGCTGCGACCCTGAGGACGGCCATAGCGAACGCCAAAGTATTGGCGGAGGAAGAGATGCTGGAGACTCTGAACAGCGATCCATGGGGGAGGCCGTACAGGATGATGAGGCAAAAGCTTCGCCCCTGGGCTCCCCCCGTGACGCAAAGTCTCCAGCCACAGTTCCTGGAGCGGGTGGTCGGATCTCTGTTCCCGGACAGGACCGACCACGTTCCCCCGCCAATGCCACCGGCGCCCGGACGGGAGGAGGAAGAAGAGGGCGCGGGAGTGTTCGAGCTGACCGAGAGTCAGCTGAAGGCGGCGACGTTGCGGCTCCGGGGCAAAAACACCGCCCCTGGGCCAGACGGGATCCCTGCACGGGCCCTGGTCCTAATGCTCGGTCCTCTCGAACAGAGGGTGAGGGCGCTCTTCAGCGCGTGTCTTCAGCAGGGTTAGTTTCCGAGCAGATGGAAGACGGGGAAGCTGGTCCTGCTGAAGAAGGAGGGGCGACCGGCCGACTCGCCGTCGGCGTATAGGCCGATCGTGCTGCTCGACGAGGTGGGCAAGTTGTTCGAACGCGTGATAGCTGCCCGCCTCGTCGACCATTTGGAGGGCGCTGGGCCAGACCTCAGCGAGTACCAGTTCGGCTTCCGCCGGGGCAGGTCCACTATCGACGCGATCGCGCGGGTGAGGGCCCTGGCGGAAGACGCGGTGTCCCGGGGTGAGGTCGTCTTGGCGGTGTCTCTGGACATCGCCAACGCCTTTAACACCCTGCCCTGGGACACCATAAAGGAGGCGCTGAGGTACCACGGGGTGCCGGAGTATCTGCGACGGGTGGTGGCGGCATATCTGTCGGATAGGGCTGTCGCTTATCCGACGCAAACAGGGTGGAATAGGAGAACGATGTCGCGCGGTGTCCCACAGGGCTCGGTCCTCGGACCGCTCCTGTGGAACATCGGGTATGACTGGGTGCTGCGGGGCCGGAACTTGCGGGGCGTCGACGTGACATGTTACGCCGACGACACGCTCGTGACGGCCCGCGGCGACTCCTACCGAGACGCCGCTATCTTGGCCACGGCTGGGGTAGCGCAGGTGGTGGCGCGGATACGCCGACTGGGGCTAGAGGTGGCGCTGAACAAGTGCGAGGCCTTATGTTTTCACGGGCCTCGGAGGGCCCCACCTGCTGGATCCTGCCTGGTGGTGGGTGGGAGCTCCATCGGTGTTAAGTCGACGATGAGGTATCTGGGCCTCATCCTAGACAGCCGATGGAGCTTCAAGCCGCACTTTGAGCGCCTGGCTCCGAGGCTCGTCAGAGCTGCTGGGGCGCTGAGCCGCCTTCTGCCGAACGTCGGAAACCCGAAGGCCGGCTGTCGTCGCCTGTTCGCCGGGGTAGTGCGATCGATGGCCCTCTACGGGGCACCCATCTGGGTGGATGTCTTGACCGCCCATAATAGGGCCCTGCTGCGGAGACCGCAGCGGGTCATGGCGGTCAGGCTCATACGGGGGTACCGCACCGTCTCGTGCGAGGCGGCGTGCGCGTTGGCCGGCTCCCCGCCCTGGGAGCTGGAGGCTGAGGTGCTGGCGGAGGTCCACCGCAGAGTGTCGGAGTCTCGCGCTCGAGGGGACCGGCCACATCCGGAGGAGATCAAGCGGTGGAGAGAAACTTCCCGCGAGGTCCTCCTCCGGAAGTGGAGGGAGATGTTGGAGGAACCAACCGCAGGCGTCCACACCATCGACGCCCTCCGGCCCGTCTTCTCGCGATGGGTCGGGGAACCACGGGAGATAACCTTCCACCTGGCGCAGGTCCTCA
This sequence comes from Metalampra italica, assembly GCA_949699065.1. Classification (NCBI taxonomy): domain Eukaryota; kingdom Metazoa; phylum Arthropoda; class Insecta; order Lepidoptera; family Oecophoridae; genus Metalampra; species Metalampra italica. The sequence goes on from OX452985.1 coordinate 10,723,152, forward strand.
CGGGGCACGGCTGCTTCGGGAAGTACCTGTGCCAGGTGGCAGGAAGGGAGCCAACGCGAGAATGCCACGCTTGCGGCTGCGCCGAAGATACGGCGCAGCATACGCTAGCGGAGTGCCCAGCTTGGGCAGAGCAGCGGGCACTACTGGTGTCCGCCGTGGGGACGGATCTCTCGCTGCCGGCCGTAGTCAAATCTATGGTCGACAGCGAGAGGTCCTGGAGAGCGATGGTCTCCTTCTGCGAGGACGTGATGTCGCAAAAGGAGACGGCGGAGCGGATGAGGGAGGAAGATCCCTCGGCTCGTGAGGAGGGTCGGGCGCAGACGGCGGGCGTACGCACGTACGATGCCGCCGTAAACGCCCGAGGGCCCTGTGTGCTGGGGCGAGGAATACAGCCACGGTATCCCCTGCCTGTCGTACAAGCCGACTAAAAGGGATCGTCGGGGTCGCGGGCGGCTGAGGCGGGGGCCTCAGTCGCCCATAACATCTGACGCGACCCCGAGGAGGGCAGCAGCACGGGGTGGCCTCATGCTGCTGCAGCACCGCGAGGGTGCTGGGGGGAGGAACCACTCCCCCCGAGGTGGGCCGCTGCAAAGCGGCGGGGCGCTTGGAGTGGCTTCGGAAGCGAGCTCATCGACCCCGGAGTCACTCCATGTACCTGAGATGGCCACCGTGTGGTTTTAGTGGGTATGCCCTCTAAGGGAGACTCCCACATATCCAGACTCCCCCGAGGGGTCCGGGAATGCATAAAGCATTTCCACACGTAAAAAAAAAAAAAAAAAAGGTTAGGTTAGGTTAGGTTAGGTCCCCCCCCAACGGGTTCTCGCCTTGTCGTGGCGGGGGGGCTCAGTAACCGTGTTGCTCGCACGGTGAAGCCAAGAGGAACCCAAGAGGGGGCGCTCCATTGTGGCTTTCATCGGAAAGTCGCACTTGGAGCGCCAGGGCTGCGGGGACCCGTAGCCAGAGGGGTGTACCGGGAAACCGCAGCCCAAGAGGAGCCGCGGGGAGAGAGGTAACTCTCACCCCGTTGGCGGAGGGGGGCCTCCTTCTGCGACTCAGTTGCGTCGCAGTAGGAGGCCGTGGAACGGGAGCGTGAAGACCTCGGTCGACGCGCACCCGTTCCGGCGCGGACGGAGGGGTGGACGGAGGGCGCAGTTCGCTGCAGGCCTGAAACCCCGAGTGGAGTCAGTGGGTATTTGTTTCTGGGGGAAACCCACCAACTTCGACTTCACACGTCTGGGGGAGGACCGCGGTGTTTCACGGTCCTCCCCTTCAAAGCGCGGGAGCACCGGCTCAGGTCGGTGCGGCCGGGGGGTGTCCTGGTAGAATCCTAAGATCCCATGGCACCCCTACTCCAAACAGCAAAGAGGGTGAAACACCGGAGTGGTTTTAGTGGGTATGCTCCTCTACCGCTCTAACTGAGGAGAGAGTCCCACATAACCCATCTTCCCCCTGGGTACGCATACAGCGTTTCCACTCCGTGAAAAAAAAAAAAAAAAAAAGGTTAGGTTAGGTTAGGTTAGGTTAGGTTAGGTTAGGTTGGGCTGCGTGGACGGGGGAGTATAAAACGGCGGTTCGGTAAGACGTCGATCTCCCCTTTCTCCGCGGCAGAGGTGGGGTCGCGGGGGGAGAGGAGTGCTGGTATTACGGTACGCCACGCTCCCTACCCTCCGCGACCTTGGCGGGGCCGCAGCGCTGATGCGGCATGGTGGGGCTGCGGGGTGAGGGGGGAGAGTCGGTAGTCTGGGACACCGCCTCCCCTATCCTCCGCGGCCGAGGGTGTGGTTGGCGGCGGAACCATACACCTCATCCGCCGCTGGGGGTCGGGAACGCTATGGGCAGTTAGCCTGCTTTCCGACTCCCCTTTTGGGGTCGCGGACGGCTGAAGCGGGGGCTTCAGTCGTCCATAACATCTGACGCGACCCCGAGGAGGGCGGCAGCACGGGTGGCCTCGTGCTGCTGCAGCACCGTGAGGGTGCTGGGGGGAGAAATGTCTCCCCCCGAGAGGGGCCGCTGCAAGGCGGCGGGGCGCTGGAGTGGCTCCGGAGGCGGGCGTACCGATCCCGGGGTCACTCCACGCGCCTGAGATGGCCACCGTGTGGTTTTAGTGGGTATGCTCCTCTAGCGCTATATCTGAGGAGAGACTCCCACATATCCCGGCCTCCGTCCCCCAGGAGGTCGGGAATGCATAAAGCATTTCCACACGAAAAAAAAAAAAAAAAAAAAAAAAAAAAAAAAAAAAAAAAAAAGGTTAGGTTAGGTTAGGTTAGGTTTTTTTTTTTTTTTTTTTGTTTGTACTGTGTTTTTTCCTCTACCATAAGGCAAAGACATTTTCCACCGTACAAGGATTTCATCTTTTTTATTTTTATTTATCCATACTCTGTTTTTTGGGAATGGGGCCTCCGGTCTTTATCGGGAGGCTTACCATTTTTACTACATCTAGTTCTTATCTGCCAAGTGCCCACCACCTTTTTTCTTCCCACCACCACTCTTTTCTTTTCTTTTCTCTTTATTTCTTGTTTCTATTACATTTTGTTTATTCTAATACAGGGTTATGATTACTTCTAGTTGTTAGTTTAATATTCTTATATATCTATTACATTGGTGTTTTTTGCATGATAGCTTAACTGTTTTTCTATTTCTTTTTTTCAACATATTCATTTACTTATGTCGGTAATTTATATATATCATATATATATATTCCACATAACTTATCTAGCTATTTATTTCTATTTATTACCTTAGTTGCTATGTTTATACAGTATTTTAGTATCTTATCTCTATATCTATCTTCCAATATTAATCTATACATATTGCTTTTATTCAGTTCTACGCTCAGTTCTTGTTCTGTCTCATGTCTGTCAAGTCCAAAAACCGGGCATTCGAAGAGGACATGTTCCACGGTTTCTTTAGCTTCAGGTTCACAGATGCACGATGGGCTCTCCTTACACTTAAACCGGCATAAGTATTCGGAGAACCCACCGTGCCCTGTCATTACTTGTGTCATTGTACCGGTCGGGTTTAGTTTTTTAATGATTTTATAAGCTGCCACGGCATCGGGGAGAAACATTTTTGTTACTTCGGCTGTGTCTTCTAGTTTATATCTCCGGTTCCATTCATCAAGCGAGTCTGCGCGTATTTTCCGCTTGATGAACGAAGCCGGGCAGGCGTCATAGTCTGCTTTTCTTTTACTATTTTGCGCTGCTTCTTTTGCCAGTTGGTCTGCTCGCTCATTTCCCTCCATCCCCGCATGAGCTTTTATCCAGAACAAAGAGACTTCTTTTTTCTGATTCCTACTTTCCTTTATGTTTCTTCTGGCTTCTTCTGCTAGGGGATGGAGGGAGCTGTTGTTTGTGACTGTTTGTAGGGCCGAGCGTGAATCGCTGTAGATTCCGAATGTTTCTTCCTTTCTTTTCAGTATTTCTTTCGTTGCCTCGCGTATGGCCAGGAGTTCAGCTTGGTAGACGGTGCAATAATTTGTCAGTTTTAGTTTCCTGGTTTTTATCTCAGCTGCGCTGTTCCATATGGACAGTGCAGCTCCTACTTTTTCGTCCATTTTGCTGCCGTCTGTAAATATCCTTATTGCTTGGTTGTTGTGTCTCTGAACCTGTTCCTCGTCCTCCAAACACTTGAACTCCAAGCTCACATGCTCGGCCGGGTGTGAGGTTTCCGCGTACTTTGTTCTCTTCTCTACTTCTCTGTCTGCTATCACTGGCTGGGGCACCCCTCTCTTTGCTTCATACAAGGCGGCTGCCTCTTGTATTCTGAGGTCAAGAGGCAGTATCCCAGTCAGTACCAGCGCTGCATTGAGTGAGACTGTACGGTATGCTTTGCATAATTTTTGGGCGAAACCTCTCTGAACTGCCTTTAATTGTTTCTGCACTCCTAATTTTTTGGTGGCTGGTGCCCATGCGCTTGCTGCGTATGAGATTACCGGTACTACCGTGGCTTGGTATATCATTCGTATGACTTCAGGGTGGAGCCCCCAGCTGACCTTTGCAGCCTTTGACAGCTGTTTGTAAATATTTATGGCCTTTTTGCATACGGCAGCGGTGTGGGCATTAAATGTCAACTTATTGTTTATTATGAGACCTAAAACTTTTATCTCTTCAGACATGCCGATGTCGACCCCCCCCATGCTTAGCAGTGGTGTGTCGTACTTCAGTTTCCGCGTTAGAGTCATTGCTTTAGTCTTGTGCGGTGCGAATTTTAACTTGTGTTTGACACCCCACTCCCGAACATGAGAGAGGGCGGCATTGGCCTGTCTTTGCACCTCCAGTGCTGTGTCTCCGTCGAAGATCATCACCACATCGTCTGCAAAGGCCTGGCAATAATCTCCTCGCTGTTCAAGGCTCTTCAGTAGGCTGTCCAGGAGCAGATTCCACAGAATAGGGCCTCCAATCGATCCCTGCACACATCCTTTGTTGGTTTTCTTATTATGTTCTTGCCCGGCGTATCTGACATTTACTTCCCTTTCCGATAGGTAGCTGTTTATTATGTCCCTTATATTCGTGGGGCACTTTTCTTCGATGAGTCTTGCTTTTATTGCGGGCCACCATGCGCTGTCGAAGGCTCCCTCTATGTCCAGTGATATCATTGTTACCAGTTTTTTCTGGTTTATTTTACTACGGATGTATTTCACTAGGTCATAGAGGGAGTCTTCGGTGCTTCGTTGTGGCATAAACCCATATTGTCTAGTACTCATCTTGGGAAGCAAATGCCATTTTAGTCTTCCAACTATCATCTTTTCTAGGATCTTTCCCATAACTGGAAGAAGTCCTATCGGTCTATAGGATTTGGGGCTCGTGTAATTTTCTTTTCCTGGCTTCCTTAATACGACTACCGTGGCCCTCTTCCAGATTATGGGAAAGTGTTTCAACTGGAGGCACCTATTTACTATAGCGAGGAAAAGCTCCGGCTCCCTACGTATTACCTGGTTGCATATGTCGGCTGTGAGTCCATCCTCTCCTGGGGCCTTCTTCGGGTTAAAACTTTCCACCGCAGATTTCAGCTCTTCTCGCGTGAACTTTGGATCATGCTCATCATGATCTTCTGTTACCGACTTGGCTGTTTTTCTGATCTGCTGGTGGTATGCGTTATCCTCGGTTTCTAGATCCTCCGGGTAGAATGTCTCTGCCAACAGTTTGGCCGACTCTTTTGGATCCAGCTCCTTCCCATCTGCCGCGACTAGAGCTATGTCCTCCTGTCGTTTTGTTGTTCTCCCTATAACCCTGTATATGCCCTCCCAGAGCCCCTCTTTGTCCTGTTTACCGCAGAAACTCTTCCAACTTTCTATTTGGGCCTTCTTGGCTTCTTTCTCGTATGTCTCTTTTACCTGCAGGTACTCGTCCACCACTCTTGCTCTGCGGTGTGGCGCTGCACATCGTATTCTGCGTCGCTTTGTGGCTACCTCCTTCTTCAATTTCGTGAGCTCTTCGGACCACCATGGTGAGTTTAGTTTTTGATTTAACTTCTTTTTTGGAATTGTTTCTTGACAAGTTAGGACTATTGACTCTACATATTTTGTTACTATTTCTTCTAATTCTATTTTGTTGGTAGTTTTTTCTATTTCTTCTTTACTTATATTTAGTTCCGTTTGCAATTGGGCCAGTTTCTCATGAAACTGGTTCCAATTTGCTTTTTTGGTGTTAAATCGTCTAGTTGTTCGCTCTATATTTACTCCTTTTGCTTTGGTAAGTTTAATTTTGAAAAGTATTCCATTGTGGTCCGAACTGGTCAAGTCCTCGACGACGTTCCAGTCATCCACAAAGCTAAGCATATCTTCTGTGCATGCAGTTACATCTACACTGCTTGTGTACCTTTTCCCGCCCCTGATTGTGTCAAAGGTAGGTGTGTCTCCTTCGTTAAGCACCTGCAGGCCCATTTCTTCCAGAGTACCCGCCATCTCCTTTAGGTTAGGTTAGGTTAGGTTAGGTTAGGTTAGGTTAGGTTAGGTTAGGTTAGGTTAGGTTAGGTTAGGTTAGGTTAGGTTAGGTTAGGTTAGGTTAGGTTAGGTTAGGTTAGGTTAGGTTAGGTTAGGTTAGGTTAGGTTAGGTTAGGTTAGGTTAGGTTAGGTTAGGTTAGGTTAGGTTAGGTTAGGTTAGGTTTTTTTTTTTTTTTTTTTTTTTTTTTTTTTTTTTTTTTTTTTTTTTTTTCTGCAACCTCTGATATCCGTCAGAGTCTTTGTTTACAATGTCAGTACAGTCTGGTTCTGTTTTGTCACTGTAAGTCGGGGAAAATAAATTGTTGCATTTGTTTTTATTGCTCTTTTTTCTCTTTTTTATCTTTTTTCTTTTCATCTTATATTCTAATACAATTTTTCTTAATCTATTACATTTCGATATTTCCTTTGATCTAGTCTATTTCTTATGTTTATATTATACACTTATAATTTATTTCTATTTACTTATTACTGTAGTTTCTATCCTATTTTTTTACATAACGATTGGTTACTTATAGTATATGATCATCATATGCTATAGTAATTCCTTTTCTTAATCTATTTGTTTCTACTTATGACTTTGCCTGCTAATTTTTTACAGTACATCGTAAATCTATTTCTAATATCTTTGTCTTCTAGAATTTTGTGAATGTTTTCAATTTTTATATCTATTCCTAGTTCAATTTCTATATCTATTCTATCTTTTCCATATACAGGACAATCTATTATTATATGCAGTGCGCTCTCATCCACATCCGGATCGCAGATGCACGACGGGCTCTCCTTGCACTTGAATCGGTTCAAGTATTCGGAGAACCCGCCGTGTCCTGTCATGACTTGCACTAATATTGGGTCAATCTCTATTTTCTTAATTATTGGGTAGCTATTTATTACATCAGGGAAGAACACTTTTGTCGTGGATGCAGTTTCACCTGTTTTGTAGCGACAATTCCATTCCTCGAGCGATTCTAGACGTATCTGTCTCTTGGCGTATGAGATAGGGCACCTATCATATTTCGGCCTAGTTTTGAGTTTTAGCGCAGCGTGTTTCGCAAGTTCATCAGCCCTTTCATTTCCCTCCAACCCTGCGTGAGCTTTTACCCAAAATAACTCAATTATTTTTTGTTGCTGTATAATTGCGTTTAAATTTTTTCTAGCTTCTACCGCTAGGGGATGGAGGGAAGTGCTGTTGATGACCGTATCTAGGGCCGATTTGGAATCACAAAAGATATTAAATTTATTTGCTTTGCGATGAGTTGCATACTCTGTAGCGCCGCATAGGGCCAAAAGTTCCGCCTGATACACCGTGCAGCTGCGGTCTAATTTAAATTTCCGGTTTGTGGTCTCCGCGCCGCCATCCCAGATGGATAGCGCCGCGCCGACCTCCCCTTCAATTTTGCTGCCATCGGTAAATATGTTTGTAGCATTGTTGGTGTGTTGTTCCACATCTGCACGGTCCATCAGGCATCGATATCCAAGCCCCATCTGCCCCGCGGGATGCGGTGACTCCGCATAGTCTACTGGGCTCTCCATCTCTCGGTCGCCTATCAACCGCCGGGAATAGCCCCTCTTCAATTCATAAAGCGAGGCCGCTTCCCGGACTCTTACGTCTAGAGGAAGCAGACCGGCGAGTGTTAGAGCCGAGTTTAATGAAACCGTCCTATATGCTTTGATTATTTTCTGGACAAAGCCGCGTTGCACCACGTCGAACTGTTTTCTGATGCCCAGTTTGTTTGTAGCGTGGGCCCATGCGCTCGCTGCGTACATTATTGTAGGTTCAACTACTGCCGTGTATATTGTTCTGATCACCTCCGGCCCAAGACCCCACTGGATTTTTGCGGCTCGCGATAACTGTTTATACAGGTTTAGTGCCTTACGGCAGACATTAGCCACATGCGTGTTAAATGTTAGCTTATTGTCCACCGTAAGGCCCAAGATTTTAATTTCATGGGACATTTCAATGTCTACCCCGCCCATGCTCAGGTGTGGGGTGTCAAATTTTAGCTTGTTGGTGATCACCATTGCTTGTGTTTTGTGAGGTGCAAACTTGAGCTTATTTTTGACCCCCCACCCCCGAACATGCGCGAGGGCGGCATTGGCCTGTCCCTGAATTTCCAGTGCGGTGTCGCCGGAGAAGATCAGAACAACATCGTCGGCAAAAGCCTGGCAGTAGTCCCCCCTACACTCTAACTCTTTCAATAGCGGGTCCAGCAAGATGTTCCAGAAGGTTGGGCCCCCTATTGAACCTTGCACACAGCCTTTTGTGGTGTTTTTTGTGTACTCATTTCCCGCGTATCTGACATGAACCCTTCTGTTACTCAAGTAGTCGTCGACGAGGCGTCTCAAGTTCACTGGACATTTAGTTTCTGCTAGTCTACTCCGAATCGCGGGCCACCACGCACTGTCAAAGGCCCCCTCTATGTCAAGTGATACTAGCGTTATTATCTTTTTAGCTTTAAGTTTATCTTTTATATGCTTCATCATGACATAGAGGGAGTCTTCGGTACTGCGCTGTGGCGTGAAGCCGTATTGACGCTGGCTCATATCGGGTAGTATGTGCCATCTGATTCTCTTGGTCAACATTTTTTCAAAAATCTTGCCAAGGATGGGCAATAAGCCAATCGGTCGATACGACTTCGGGTGCGTATAGTCGGTCTTTCCCGGTTTGCGCAATACCACTACGGCAGCCTCCTTCCACGTTTTGGGAAAGCAGGAGAGACTAAGGCATTTATTATAGAGAGCCAGGAATATGTCCGGGTCCAGGGTAATAGCCGCTCTGCAGATATCTGCTGTGAAACCTTCCGGTCCAGGCGCCTTCTTTGGATTGAAGCTTGATGATGCCCACCTTAGTTCCTCTGCTGTGAATGGGGGGTCGCATGACTCACCATGTGCCGGTTTATTCACATTATTTGCTGACTCCCTCACTCTCATGTGTTCAGCGTTATCTTGGTGGGCATCATCTTCTGGGTAGAACGTTTCTGCCAATAGCTTTGCCGATTCGTTGTTTTTAAGGGCTTTGCCATTCTGGACCAGAGGTAAGTCTGCCTCTCTTTTGGTTGTGCGGCCTATCACCCTGTATATCCCGTCCCACATACTCTCTCGGTCCTGTTTTTTGCAGAAACTCTTCCAACTGGCGATCTGAGCCTTCCTCACCTCTATCTGGTAGGCGTCTTTAGCTTGGAGATATTGTTCCACGACCCAATTTCTGCGGGCTGGAGCGGCGCATGCTATTCGCCGTCTTTTTGTGGCAACTTCCTTTTTCATTTTTGTTAGGTCCTCGTTCCACCAAGGCAATCCTACTCGTTTCTTATTACAAATTTTTGGTATAGATTCATCGCATGCTTCCTTTATGGCTTCTGTAATTTTGTCGACCATGCCTTCTAGATCTTCTTTGTTTGTTATTCTTTCTATTTCCGTTTCACTTATATTTTCTTTTGACCAGAACTCTTTTAATTTGTCGCGTAGCAGTGTCCAATTTGCCTTCCGCGTATTGTAAATTCTTGTTGTTCTTTCGATGTCTATTCCTTTTGCTTTCCCAAAATTTAAAGTGAATAGGATTGCCTTGTGGTCGGAGTTTACCATGTCTCCATCGACCCTCCAGTTTTCCACCCGTCCTAGCATACCTTCGGTGCAGACAGTGATATCGACATTGCTTGTGAACCTTTTCCCTCCCCTGATAGTGTCGAAAGTAGGCTCAGACCCCCTATTGAGTATCTGCAATTCCATATCTTCTAGCATTCCTGCCAGCTGTTCCCCTCTAAAATTGACTCTCCTGCTTCCCCACCACGTGTTCCAGGCGTTGACGTCTCCCCCCAACAGAACATTACTGGTCCCTATTTCCTCCATTACTTTTTCTAACCCTGCTACATATGGTTCGAGAGGTTTGTCTTCCTCGAAATACATCGATACCACCCCAATTTCCCATTCGACTGTTTTCAGTTTTGCAACTGCTACATTATGTGTCGTCAGTGTTGGGTAAAGGGTGACATCGATGTCATTATCGAAGATGACGATGGCGGCCTTGTTAACATTCACAGGGTCTCCACTGCCTTGCACTACTCTAACTCCCGGGTAGTTCTTCATTTTTCCTGTATTGCCGATATAGGGTTCCTGTACTAGAGCCAAAGCAATTTTCCTGTTTGACGACTCCAGTATCAATTCGTTCGTCGGTAGCTCGCCTCTCTGAAGGTTAGCTTGGACCACCCTATAACCTCTTTCTGTGGGGACTCTATTATTTTGTGACGTCGCATTTCCGCCCGGGACCACCTTAGCAGTACGCCACTGTGGATCTCGCCAGTGCTTCCCACTTCTTCCTCACTGGGCACTCTGTACTGAAAGCGTTGTGGTCCGCTCTATCCAGTCTCGCCCTATTGCAGTTACAGCAGCTGGGGGGTGCTTCGGCTAGGAAGTCCGCGCACTCAGACTTTAGATGCTGACCACCACAGTGGCTGCATGCATCTAGAGTTTCGCGGCAAAAACGCTTCCCGTGCCCGAACCCTAGGCAGCGCGAGCACTGCACTAGGGGAGACTGGTCCGCCACTCTGACCCTTTGAATATCAATGTGTATCGAGCCTGCTTCTGTCAACTGTCTCCAGATAGGAGGGGAGACTCTCACTACTATGTGAGCCGTGAGTGGGTTTCGCGCTCTTTTTCTGAACCTGACTTCCATTCGGTCGTCTGCTTCACTCACGTCTCTCAATAACTGTTTATTTTGGGCTCTGATTGCCCTCAAAACGTCCTCGTCCGTGTTGCTTTGCAGGACGCCGTACAGGATTATAAGGGGGTCCTTATTCTGGATTTCCTCCACTTTTAGTTGTCCTCCTGCTTTCTTTAGTCTCTCCTTCACTTTACTAATTTCCTCCTTTGTCCGGCATCCTACTATTACCTTCCTATCCCTTGCCTTCCTTATCTTATCTATCCTCAGTCCTTCCTCCTTGGCATTTACAGTCTTTCTTATCTGTTCTAGTACTTGGTCTCCTGTCTCGTTTTCATCATTTGATGTTATTATGACTGAGTGCATGGCCGTGTGCTCCGTCGGTTGCCTTTTTGATGGCTCAGCCGTTACACTTGCATATGTCCTTCCCTTGTATATTTCATGCTGTTCCATTAGTACTTCTTTCAGTCTTTCCATTTCCTCTTTGTTTTCAGCTAGTTGTTTACTGTGCTCTTCCAATCTCCTTAAGAGCTCGTTTCCTTCTTCCGATGTTTTAACTCTTTCCACTTCCCCTTCTACCCGAGAGATTTGTCCTTTTTCCTTTTCTCCTTCCTTATTCGTATATGGTTTCCCTTCTTCAGCCTCTACAACCAGATTGTATAGCTTGTCTAGGGCTTCCAATACTCCTGCCTTGATCTCCCTGTGCAGGTTTCGGCTGTTTCCTATGTGGGTTTCGCCTTTGGTGAGCCATGATTTGGCCTCCTGTTTTCGAGTCTTGGGTTTTATTACCCTCTTCTTCTTTTGTACTTGTTTTGGCGTATTTTCAATGCACATAGTGGTGTAACCAAACGGAGGGCTTTTTTGATTCAAAGCGGTTGGCTCCCATGTAGCAGCCGATGCCAGTTTTGCCTTTATCTCCCCAATGCTTTTTCGGAGCTCAAAGGTTTTGTCAATTTCCTTTGCAGAGGGGCCAGCCCTCTCTGTCAGCTCGATTAAATCCTCATTCTGAGGGGGAGTCATCTCCGTGGATTCGGAGGTTGCTTGTCCTTGAGGCGAGCGAAATAACGCCATGTTTAATGTGTCAATGTTATACTAGAAGGTTTGTAAAAGTTTTATAGATAATTTAGACTTAAATGTAAAGGTAAAATAAAATAAGCAGAGTAAAAGTAGTATACTTTTTAACTAATTCTAATTTTTTATTTTTCAGGTGCAGTTCGACGTGTTACGACGGAAATCGACGATGTCCAGGTGTCTACGGTCTACAGGTAAGTCAAATAAATTTTTTATAAATTTTTAAAATAATATAGAGCAAAACTCTATGTTAGCTCTATGTAGAGTCAATTTAACAGTTATTTTGCGCAGTAAATTTTTTGGTCTATGTGTGTTCTTCCCGTCGCAGGAAACCGCTACCCAATAGGACCACTGGTTCCAAAGTTATTTAAAATTACAGTTTTCCAATATGGCGGACAAAGATGGCCGCCAAAATTTTCGGTCGTGTTAGAAGGCCTTGGTAAGCCCTTTCCAACGAGCCTAATCTCGAGATTCTAGGAGCCGGGGTTTGGAAGCTAGGGGCGTTTGAAATTTTGGGTCCAAAAAGGTCCCAATTGGGCCCTTGAGTATATTTCCGCCCCCGGTGGTCCTAGAAGCTCGCGATTTGGACCGTTATGTTGCTGCTTGTGTGCTCTCTCCAGCCAGCCTAAAAATGGGGTCCCACTTTTTGTGGTCCCCAAATCGTCCCAAACTGGGTTTAGACGAAGCCCAGGGTCTGGCCTTTGGTGGTGAAGAAAACCGCAACCTCCCACGACCTCCGGAAGCCGAGATATATAGGTTGGAAAATTTTCAAAATGGCGGGAGAACTGTCAAACTCTGTGTTTGAGTGCCAATATCTCTGCTTCTAGGGGCCGCAGAAGGATGGGGTTTTCTCTGGTATGGTCCTCCGGACCTCCTCTGCTGGTCAGAGCACAAAACAGCAACTCAAAAAATCCGAAAAATTTTCAAAAATCTTTTGGCCTATTTGGCCAACCAATGGTCTGAGTCGACTCCAGGGAGCTTCCCGGAACCAATAGAAGAAACCGCAATCCTCTAAGTTGAAGAGAAGCGGAGTTATGGGCGGTCAAAGTTTTCCAAAATGGCCGCCCAACTGTCAAAGTCCGTACTAAATTGCGAATAACTCGGCTCCCTGAAGTCCGATTTGAATGGAAAAAGAAATGCTGGGGTCGGACCGACCTCAGCTACCCTATGGGGCCGGTTTAGACAAAAAATAATAAAAGGTGTCCAATTCAAAAAATTTTTCAAAAATCTAAAAATATACACAGTTTAAACAATAAGAGTGAAAACCGCAATTCTATACGGTTAAAAATACAAAAGATATACAAGTTTTAAATATTTTGCCTAAAATGCAAATTAGGTCCCAAAAGGGCCCAAAATATCAAAACCGGCCAGAATACAGTTAGAGCCCTGCGGTTTGGGGCTCATACAGGGTCAACTATGTTTGGGAGCTCGTCCCCAGTGTCAAAATTATTTTTTTACTTGTATTTTTGAATATATTAACAATAAATGGTTAAAAATGTATAACTCTTGTGAAAAAAATCGTAAAAATATGATTTAAACGTTAAAATTTGTGTAAATACAAGGTTCTTCAGACAACATAAAAACAGTTTAAAAATTTTCAAAATTCCTGTAAAAAATATGCAAAAAACTGAAAATTTTGGTTTTTTCAAAAATTTTTGATGAAAACAAGTACAAATAATTCTAAAACTAAGCTAGATCTGTAGAACTTCGCAGCGCGCAACGGGATTGTTCATAAAAAACATGGGTCTTCGATCTCGTTCTCAAGTTATATTTCGTCAAAGTTTTAACAAATAATTATTATTATCTCGGCTCACCGATGTCCAAAAATCCAAAAATTTGCACCAGGTGACTCGCTGCAGTGTGGCGGAGATTTCTTCCCTTGACGCGGTCGCTCTATCTCTTCTCCTTATTATAGTGAAAAGAGGTTAGGACCACGTTGTCGAAGTGGAAAAATGGTGATTACTCCGGAGTGCGTGGGCGGATTCTTGATTTTCTTACGTCGAAATGTAGCCCTCGTCGAACCCGACGAGATGGCGTCAGAAAAAGTAGGGGGTACAGCGCTTAATCGAGCGCCGCACGCCAAAAACAGATGAAATTTTCGTAAAACACGTGTTAAAATTCAGTTTTTAGGGAATAACTCCCCGGAAAAAACCGGGGGCTTCACAGCACTTGTGCAGGCAGATGCGCCTTGCTTTTCCACAACTTTTAACACAAGAATCACTGAAATCCGAGCACTTTTTCCTATTTTTGAGGATTTTTAACTGCGGAGCGACTTAGAAAATGATCCGAGCGCTGCGGGGGTCGGAGCGCCACTGGGGTTAGGTTAGGTTAGGTTAGGTTAGGTTAGGTTAGGTTAGGTTAGGTTAGGTTAGGTTAGGTTAGGTTAGGTTAGGTTAGGTTAGGTTAGGTTAGGTTAGGTTAGGTTAGGTTAGGTTAGGTTAGGTTAGGTTAGGTTAGGTTAGGTTAGGTTAGGTTAGGTTAGGTTAGGTTAGGTTAGGTTAGGTTAGGTTAGGTTAGGTTAGGTTAGGTTAGGTTAGGTTAGGTTAGGTTAGGTTAGGTTAGGTTAGGTTAGGTTAGGTTAGGTTAGGTTAGGTTAGGTTAGGTTAGGTTAGGTTAGGTTAGGTTAGGTTAGGTTAGGTTAGGTTAGGTTAGGTTAGGTTAGGTTAGGTTAGGTTAGGTTAGGTTAGGTTAGGTTAGGTTAGGTTAGGTTAGGTTAGGTTAGGTTAGGTTAGGTTAGGTTAGGTTAGGTTAGGTTAGGTTAGGTTAGGTTAGGTTAGGTTAGGTTAGGTTAGGTTAGGTTAGGTTAGGTTAGGTTAGGTTAGGTTAGGTTAGGTTAGGTTAGGTTAGGTTAGGTTAGGTTAGGTTAGGTTAGGTTAGGTTAGGTTAGGTTAGGTTAGGTTAGGTTAGGTTAGGTTAGGTTAGGTTAGGTTAGGTTAGGTTAGGTTAGGTTAGGTTAGGTTAGGTTAGGTTAGGTTAGGTTAGGTTAGGTTAGGTTAGGTTAGGTTAGGTTAGGTTAGGTTAGGTTAGGTTAGGTTAGGTTAGGTTAGGTTAGGTTAGGTTAGGTTAGGTTAGGTTAGGTTAGGTTAGGTTAGGTTAGGTTAGGTTAGGTTAGGTTAGGTTAGGTTAGGTTAGGTTAGGTTAGGTTAGGTTAGGTTAGGTTAGGTTAGGTTAGGTTAGGTTAGGTTAGGTTAGGTTAGGTTAGGTTAGGTTAGGTTAGGTTAGGTTAGGTTAGGTTAGGTTAGGTTAGGTTAGGTTAGGTTAGGTTAGGTTAGGTTAGGTTAGGTTAGGTTAGGTTAGGTTAGGTTAGGTTAGGTTAGGTTAGGTTAGGTTAGGTTAGGTTAGGTTAGGTTAGGTTAGGTTAGGTTAGGTTAGGTTAGGTTAGGTTAGGTTAGGTTAGGTTAGGTTAGGTTAGGTTAGGTTAGGTTAGGTTAGGTTAGGTTAGGTTAGGTTAGGTTAGGTTAGGTTAGGTTAGGTTAGGTTAGGTTAGGTTAGGTTAGGTTAGGTTAGGTTAGGTTAGGTTAGGTTAGGTTAGGTTAGGTTAGGTTAGGTTAGGTTAGGTTAGGTTAGGTTAGGTTAGGTTAGGTTAGGTTAGGTTAGGTTAGGTTAGGTTAGGTTAGGTTAGGTTAGGTTAGGTTAGGTTAGGTTAGGTTAGGTTAGGTTAGGTTAGGTTAGGTTAGGTTAGGTTAGGTTAGGTTAGGTTAGGTTAGGTTAGGTTAGGTTAGGTTAGGTTAGGTTAGGTTAGGTTAGGTTAGGTTAGGTTAGGTTAGGTTAGGTTAGGTTAGGTTAGGTTAGGTTAGGTTAGGTTAGGTTAGGTTAGGTTAGGTTAGGTTAGGTTAGGTTAGGTTAGGTTAGGTTAGGTTAGGTTAGGTTAGGTTAGGTTAGGTTAGGTTAGGTTAGGTTAGGTTAGGTTAGGTTAGGTTAGGTTAGGTTAGGTTAGGTTAGGTTAGGTTAGGTTAGGTTAGGTTAGGTTAGGTTAGGTTAGGTTAGGTTAGGTTAGGTTAGGTTAGGTTAGGTTAGGTTAGGTTAGGTTAGGTTAGGTTAGGTTAGGTTAGGTTAGGTTAGGTTAGGTTAGGTTAGGTTAGGTTAGGTTAGGTTAGGTTAGGTTAGGTTAGGTTAGGTTAGGTTAGGTTAGGTTAGGTTAGGTTAGGTTAGGTTAGGTTAGGTTAGGTTAGGTTAGGTTAGGTTAGGTTAGGTTAGGTTAGGTTAGGTTAGGTTAGGTTAGGTTAGGTTAGGTTAGGTTAGGTTAGGTTAGGTTAGGTTAGGTTAGGTTAGGTTAGGTTAGGTTAGGTTAGGTTAGGTTAGGTTAGGTTAGGTTAGGTTAGGTTAGGTTAGGTTAGGTTAGGTTAGGTTAGGTTAGGTTAGGTTAGGTTAGGTTAGGTTAGGTTAGGTTAGGTTAGGTTAGGTTAGGTTAGGTTAGGTTAGGTTAGGTTAGGTTAGGTTAGGTTAGGTTAGGTTAGGTTAGGTTAGGTTAGGTTAGGTTAGGTTAGGTTAGGTTAGGTTAGGTTAGGTTAGGTTAGGTTAGGTTAGGTTAGGTTAGGTTAGGTTAGGTTAGGTTAGGTTAGGTTAGGTTAGGTTAGGTTAGGTTAGGTTAGGTTAGGTTAGGTTAGGTTAGGTTAGGTTAGGTTAGGTTAGGTTAGGTTAGGTTAGGTTAGGTTAGGTTAGGTTAGGTTAGGTTAGGTTAGGTTAGGTTAGGTTAGGTTAGGTTAGGTTAGGTTAGGTTAGGTTAGGTTAGGTTAGGTTAGGTTAGGTTAGGTTAGGTTAGGTTAGGTTAGGTTAGGTTAGGTTAGGTTAGGTTAGGTTAGGTTAGGTTAGGTTAGGTTAGGTTAGGTTAGGTTAGGTTAGGTTAGGTTAGGTTAGGTTAGGTTAGGTTAGGTTAGGTTAGGTTAGGTTAGGTTAGGTTAGGTTAGGTTAGGTTAGGTTAGGTTAGGTTAGGTTAGGTTAGGTTAGGTTAGGTTAGGTTAGGTTAGGTTAGGTTAGGTTAGGTTAGGTTAGGTTAGGTTAGGTTAGGTTAGGTTAGGTTAGGTTAGGTTAGGTTAGGTTAGGTTAGGTTAGGTTAGGTTAGGTTAGGTTAGGTTAGGTTAGGTTAGGTTAGGTTAGGTTAGGTTAGGTTAGGTTAGGTTAGGTTAGGTTAGGTTAGGTTAGGTTAGGTTAGGTTAGGTTAGGTTAGGTTAGGTTAGGTTAGGTTAGGTTAGGTTAGGTTAGGTTAGGTTAGGTTAGGTTAGGTTAGGTTAGGTTAGGTTAGGTTAGGTTAGGTTAGGTTAGGTTAGGTTAGGTTAGGTTAGGTTAGGTTAGGTTAGGTTAGGTTAGGTTAGGTTAGGTTAGGTTAGGTTAGGTTAGGTTAGGTTAGGTTAGGTTAGGTTAGGTTAGGTTAGGTTAGGTTAGGTTAGGTTAGGTTAGGTTAGGTTAGGTTAGGTTAGGTTAGGTTAGGTTAGGTTAGGTTAGGTTAGGTTAGGTTAGGTTAGGTTAGGTTAGGTTAGGTTAGGTTAGGTTAGGTTAGGTTAGGTTAGGTTAGGTTAGGTTAGGTTAGGTTAGGTTAGGTTAGGTTAGGTTAGGTTAGGTTAGGTTAGGTTAGGTTAGGTTAGGTTAGGTTAGGTTAGGTTAGGTTAGGTTAGGTTAGGTTAGGTTAGGTTAGGTTAGGTTAGGTTAGGTTAGGTTAGGTTAGGTTAGGTTAGGTTAGGTTAGGTTAGGTTAGGTTAGGTTAGGTTAGGTTAGGTTAGGTTAGGTTAGGTTAGGTTAGGTTAGGTTAGGTTAGGTTAGGTTAGGTTAGGTTAGGTTAGGTTAGGTTAGGTTAGGTTAGGTTAGGTTAGGTTAGGTTAGGTTAGGTTAGGTTAGGTTAGGTTAGGTTAGGTTAGGTTAGGTTAGGTTAGGTTAGGTTAGGTTAGGTTAGGTTAGGTTAGGTTAGGTTAGGTTAGGTTAGGTTAGGTTAGGTTAGGTTAGGTTAGGTTAGGTTAGGTTAGGTTAGGTTAGGTTAGGTTAGGTTAGGTTAGGTTAGGTTAGGTTAGGTTAGGTTAGGTTAGGTTAGGTTAGGTTAGGTTAGGTTAGGTTAGGTTAGGTTAGGTTAGGTTAGGTTAGGTTAGGTTAGGTTAGGTTAGGTTAGGTTAGGTTAGGTTAGGTTAGGTTAGGTTAGGTTAGGTTAGGTTAGGTTAGGTTAGGTTAGGTTAGGTTAGGTTAGGTTAGGTTAGGTTAGGTTAGGTTAGGTTAGGTTAGGTTAGGTTAGGTTAGGTTAGGTTAGGTTAGGTTAGGTTAGGTTAGGTTAGGTTAGGTTAGGTTAGGTTAGGTTAGGTTAGGTTAGGTTAGGTTAGGTTAGGTTAGGTTAGGTTAGGTTAGGTTAGGTTAGGTTAGGTTAGGTTAGGTTAGGTTAGGTTAGGTTAGGTTAGGTTAGGTTAGGTTAGGTTAGGTTAGGTTAGGTTAGGTTAGGTTAGGTTAGGTTAGGTTAGGTTAGGTTAGGTTAGGTTAGGTTAGGTTAGGTTAGGTTAGGTTAGGTTAGGTTAGGTTAGGTTAGGTTAGGTTAGGTTAGGTTAGGTTAGGTTAGGTTAGGTTAGGTTAGGTTAGGTTAGGTTAGGTTAGGTTAGGTTAGGTTAGGTTAGGTTAGGTTAGGTTAGGTTAGGTTAGGTTAGGTTAGGTTAGGTTAGGTTAGGTTAGGTTAGGTTAGGTTAGGTTAGGTTAGGTTAGGTTAGGTTAGGTTAGGTTAGGTTAGGTTAGGTTAGGTTAGGTTAGGTTAGGTTAGGTTAGGTTAGGTTAGGTTAGGTTAGGTTAGGTTAGGTTAGGTTAGGTTAGGTTAGGTTAGGTTAGGTTAGGTTAGGTTAGGTTAGGTTAGGTTAGGTTAGGTTAGGTTAGGTTAGGTTAGGTTAGGTTAGGTTAGGTTAGGTTAGGTTAGGTTAGGTTAGGTTAGGTTAGGTTAGGTTAGGTTAGGTTAGGTTAGGTTAGGTTAGGTTAGGTTAGGTTAGGTTAGGTTAGGTTAGGTTAGGTTAGGTTAGGTTAGGTTAGGTTAGGTTAGGTTAGGTTAGGTTAGGTTAGGTTAGGTTAGGTTAGGTTAGGTTAGGTTAGGTTAGGTTAGGTTAGGTTAGGTTAGGTTAGGTTAGGTTAGGTTAGGTTAGGTTAGGTTAGGTTAGGTTAGGTTAGGTTAGGTTAGGTTAGGTTAGGTTAGGTTAGGTTAGGTTAGGTTAGGTTAGGTTAGGTTAGGTTAGGTTAGGTTAGGTTAGGTTAGGTTAGGTTAGGTTAGGTTAGGTTAGGTTAGGTTAGGTTAGGTTAGGTTAGGTTAGGTTAGGTTAGGTTAGGTTAGGTTAGGTTAGGTTAGGTTAGGTTAGGTTAGGTTAGGTTAGGTTAGGTTAGGTTAGGTTAGGTTAGGTTAGGTTAGGTTAGGTTAGGTTAGGTTAGGTTAGGTTAGGTTAGGTTAGGTTAGGTTAGGTTAGGTTAGGTTAGGTTAGGTTAGGTTAGGTTAGGTTAGGTTAGGTTAGGTTAGGTTAGGTTAGGTTAGGTTAGGTTAGGTTAGGTTAGGTTAGGTTAGGTTAGGTTAGGTTAGGTTAGGTTAGGTTAGGTTAGGTTAGGTTAGGTTAGGTTAGGTTAGGTTAGGTTAGGTTAGGTTAGGTTAGGTTAGGTTAGGTTAGGTTAGGTTAGGTTAGGTTAGGTTAGGTTAGGTTAGGTTAGGTTAGGTTAGGTTAGGTTAGGTTAGGTTAGGTTAGGTTAGGTTAGGTTAGGTTAGGTTAGGTTAGGTTAGGTTAGGTTAGGTTAGGTTAGGTTAGGTTAGGTTAGGTTAGGTTAGGTTAGGTTAGGTTAGGTTAGGTTAGGTTAGGTTAGGTTAGGTTAGGTTAGGTTAGGTTAGGTTAGGTTAGGTTAGGTTAGGTTAGGTTAGGTTAGGTTAGGTTAGGTTAGGTTAGGTTAGGTTAGGTTAGGTTAGGTTAGGTTAGGTTAGGTTAGGTTAGGTTAGGTTAGGTTAGGTTAGGTTAGGTTAGGTTAGGTTAGGTTAGGTTAGGTTAGGTTAGGTTAGGTTAGGTTAGGTTAGGTTAGGTTAGGTTAGGTTAGGTTAGGTTAGGTTAGGTTAGGTTAGGTTAGGTTAGGTTAGGTTAGGTTAGGTTAGGTTAGGTTAGGTTAGGTTAGGTTAGGTTAGGTTAGGTTAGGTTAGGTTAGGTTAGGTTAGGTTAGGTTAGGTTAGGTTAGGTTAGGTTAGGTTAGGTTAGGTTAGGTTAGGTTAGGTTAGGTTAGGTTAGGTTAGGTTAGGTTAGGTTAGGTTAGGTTAGGTTAGGTTAGGTTAGGTTAGGTTAGGTTAGGTTAGGTTAGGTTAGGTTAGGTTAGGTTAGGTTAGGTTAGGTTAGGTTAGGTTAGGTTAGGTTAGGTTAGGTTAGGTTAGGTTAGGTTAGGTTAGGTTAGGTTAGGTTAGGTTAGGTTAGGTTAGGTTAGGTTAGGTTAGGTTAGGTTAGGTTAGGTTAGGTTAGGTTAGGTTAGGTTAGGTTAGGTTAGGTTAGGTTAGGTTAGGTTAGGTTAGGTTAGGTTAGGTTAGGTTAGGTTAGGTTAGGTTAGGTTAGGTTAGGTTAGGTTAGGTTAGGTTAGGTTAGGTTAGGTTAGGTTAGGTTAGGTTAGGTTAGGTTAGGTTAGGTTAGGTTAGGTTAGGTTAGGTTAGGTTAGGTTAGGTTAGGTTAGGTTAGGTTAGGTTAGGTTAGGTTAGGTTAGGTTAGGTTAGGTTAGGTTAGGTTAGGTTAGGTTAGGTTAGGTTAGGTTAGGTTAGGTTAGGTTAGGTTAGGTTAGGTTAGGTTAGGTTAGGTTAGGTTAGGTTAGGTTAGGTTAGGTTAGGTTAGGTTAGGTTAGGTTAGGTTAGGTTAGGTTAGGTTAGGTTAGGTTAGGTTAGGTTAGGTTAGGTTAGGTTAGGTTAGGTTAGGTTAGGTTAGGTTAGGTTAGGTTAGGTTAGGTTAGGTTAGGTTAGGTTAGGTTAGGTTAGGTTAGGTTAGGTTAGGTTAGGTTAGGTTAGGTTAGGTTAGGTTAGGTTAGGTTAGGTTAGGTTAGGTTAGGTTAGGTTAGGTTAGGTTAGGTTAGGTTAGGTTAGGTTAGGTTAGGTTAGGTTAGGTTAGGTTAGGTTAGGTTAGGTTAGGTTAGGTTAGGTTAGGTTAGGTTAGGTTAGGTTAGGTTAGGTTAGGTTAGGTTAGGTTAGGTTAGGTTAGGTTAGGTTAGGTTAGGTTAGGTTAGGTTAGGTTAGGTTAGGTTAGGTTAGGTTAGGTTAGGTTAGGTTAGGTTAGGTTAGGTTAGGTTAGGTTAGGTTAGGTTAGGTTAGGTTAGGTTAGGTTAGGTTAGGTTAGGTTAGGTTAGGTTAGGTTAGGTTAGGTTAGGTTAGGTTAGGTTAGGTTAGGTTAGGTTAGGTTAGGTTAGGTTAGGTTAGGTTAGGTTAGGTTAGGTTAGGTTAGGTTAGGTTAGGTTAGGTTAGGTTAGGTTAGGTTAGGTTAGGTTAGGTTAGGTTAGGTTAGGTTAGGTTAGGTTAGGTTAGGTTAGGTTAGGTTAGGTTAGGTTAGGTTAGGTTAGGTTAGGTTAGGTTAGGTTAGGTTAGGTTAGGTTAGGTTAGGTTAGGTTAGGTTAGGTTAGGTTAGGTTAGGTTAGGTTAGGTTAGGTTAGGTTAGGTTAGGTTAGGTTAGGTTAGGTTAGGTTAGGTTAGGTTAGGTTAGGTTAGGTTAGGTTAGGTTAGGTTAGGTTAGGTTAGGTTAGGTTAGGTTAGGTTAGGTTAGGTTAGGTTAGGTTAGGTTAGGTTAGGTTAGGTTAGGTTAGGTTAGGTTAGGTTAGGTTAGGTTAGGTTAGGTTAGGTTAGGTTAGGTTAGGTTAGGTTAGGTTAGGTTAGGTTAGGTTAGGTTAGGTTAGGTTAGGTTAGGTTAGGTTAGGTTAGGTTAGGTTAGGTTAGGTTAGGTTAGGTTAGGTTAGGTTAGGTTAGGTTAGGTTAGGTTAGGTTAGGTTAGGTTAGGTTAGGTTAGGTTAGGTTAGGTTAGGTTAGGTTAGGTTAGGTTAGGTTAGGTTAGGTTAGGTTAGGTTAGGTTAGGTTAGGTTAGGTTAGGTTAGGTTAGGTTAGGTTAGGTTAGGTTAGGTTAGGTTAGGTTAGGTTAGGTTAGGTTAGGTTAGGTTAGGTTAGGTTAGGTTAGGTTAGGTTAGGTTAG